>JAPFBE010000007.1:44010167-44355167 GCA_034336665.1 Luscinia megarhynchos | reverse complement strand
TCATGGTTTATCCTGAGAGGGAAGACCTGAAGATCTGTGATTTTGGGTTTGCCCAGAGGATCACACCCGTGGAGCCTCAGTACAGCAAATACGGCTCTCCAGAGTTTGTTGCCCCAGAAATTGTTTCCCAGTCTCCAGTGTCAAAAGCAACTGATATCTGGTAATCTCTCCTTTTCCCAAAAAAGATTTTCCAGCCCCTCAATGACCTGAATCTCCATTAGCTGTAGATTAGTAAATGGAGTAGTGATAATAACACAGGAAACTAAAAACCAATGCTGACAATCCAAAAGTCATCAAAGCTCTTTAAAGCTCCTCCTGTCCAATATTTTTACAGCCATAATTGAACTCTGCTAAATAATGCAAAGGAGTATTTTTGAGGAGATGATCTCTATTCCAGGCAGCAACCAGAGGGAATGATCCTAAAGACCTTTCTAGAAAAGGCAAACAAAGTGAAAAAAGAAAGAAGTATTTTGACTCTTTTCCTCTATCTGTGCTTTAAAAATGAAGGATTGCTTGAGAACAATTTTAAAAAGCATTGAATGGGAAAAATGAATGGAAAAAAATAATAGCTTTTGGGATTCATTATCCTTGAAAGGTGATAAGAAGGTGATCTTGCTGTTCCAGGGTGTCTAGTGGCAGGAAGGAGGGCTTGAGAAGGGTGGAAAAATAGTGACAAAAATGACCTTTGTGTTCCCTCTCTCCTCAGGGCTGTTGGAGTCATCACATATTTAAGGTAAATAAATCTTGGGAAAACTCCCTCAATAGCCCTTTATCCATCAGAGCCCTCCAGTACTTTCATGTGAGGGATTTGAGTGGAATATTCAGTCCTTCCATAATAAGGACAATTTATTTTGTGGTTTCCTCCTTTCCTGGTTGCTCCTCACGAACATTGCAAGTCCCAGGCACAGGAGCCCCTCAAGTATTTAAAAACCCCATGTGAGCATTTGTGCTCCTGTCATTTGAACAGAAAGCAGAAACCTAAAACCTGTCTCCTTTCATTTTATGGTGTTCAATAACCAAGCCTCACGTGCAAGTCTCCATTTGCTGGCGAGAACGACAGGAAAACTCTCCTAAATATCCAGAATGGGGAGATCTCATGGACCATTCCTGATGTGGTTCACTTGAGTGAAGATGCAAAGGACTTCATGAAGAGGGATCCTGCAGCAGCACCCCAAGTGAGTGCCTCCTGTGCCTCCCTCTGTGCAGAGCCCAGCAGGCACATCCCAGCTCACCACTTGCTTTGAAAAGCAGAAAGCTGAGTGAGATGTGCTGCACTTTGCCCTAATTCTTCCTTATTACTCCCCATTACCCAGCCCACAACTCAGATATTTGCCAAATTGGCCTCTCTCTGGTGTGGTGATGTCCTTGCTCCCTGCCTCCTCCAGGCTGAGGAGTTTCTGGAATGACACAGACGAGTGGGAAGAGCATGGAGGGAGTTATGTGAGAATTAAGTAACATTGACCACATTCATTAAGCAATTTCAAGTACAAAAGTTGGCTTGAAGGCATATTTACAGGCACTTGATTTTAATTCCATTTCTACTCTTTCTGCCTGCTACCAAAGCTGTTTTTACTCTGACCACCTAAAGAGGCAAAGTCCCTCTCAGAGCTGCTCTGGACACCCTTGAACCCCTGCACAGAGCCATGAGCTCTTCCTGAGCATCTGTGGGGAGTGTCAGACTGAAAAAGGAGGGGAAGGAAACCTTGAGTTGGAAGCTGCTGTGTCTTTTTGGCTTCTTTGCTCCAAACCAACATCCTAAGGACACACCCTGAGTGCTTGTGGGTGTCTGCCTGCAGCAGCACCTTCAGGAGGATCACTGATTGCTGTTGGAGGTGATTTCCTACTAAAATGTCAACCTGTTCTCTTCCCAGATCCAGGCCAAGTGCTTTGGACTGTCTTTCCCACAGATGGTTCATGGTAAGTTTGTCCTGGTCCTTTATTAGTCAATTTTCCCTAATATCCAATCTAAACCTCCCTTGTGCCAAAGAGGCCATTCCCTCTTGTTCTACCACATCAGTACAGAAAGGAAACTGGCCTAGCAGACCAAAGTTATGGTTTATATTCTAAAGCCCTAAATCACTAAGGAAAAGAGTTAAAAATTAACAACAGCAAAAAGGATTTAATGACAGGTATTGAACAGGGCTTGATTTAATCACTGAAAAGCTGATTTTGTCTGCAATTCATGAAAGGACTGCAGCATTTGATCTATGGTAACTTTCCTAAACGAAACAATTGTGTAAAGAGAGAATTCTTTAAAAACTCACAAAAACTTCTCAAGAAATGAAATCAGGATCTTTTAACCAATGGTTTTCCTCTAATTCCACCTGGCAGCACAATGTCCCTCTTGAAGCAGCTCATTTCATCAACACCAAACAGCTCAAATTCATTGTGGCTCGGAGCAAGTGGCAGGTGAGTTGCCCCTAATCTGGGTTGATTCTGTTTAGTTATATCTCTTTTTATTTGCATCTGAATCTTTGAAAATCTTTTTGGGCTAGGACAGCGAGCTCAGCAGAGGTCTGAGCATGGCTGGGAGTCGGGAAAAAGCCCAGGAGAGATGCATGTGTCAGGAATTAATTATCTAGGCTTTTACTGCTTGGAAACTCATGCAAGTGCCTGTAGACACAAGGTTGTGTCTAAGTTTGGTGCCTTTGCAATTGGAGCTGAATTACAGATAAGTGCCAAGAAAATGCCTCTTTTCCTGAAGTTCTCTCAAATAATTGGATTGATTGCCTTCTGAACATGCCAGTTTCTCTCTGCTGGCTGGAAGGAGAGGCCAAGCTTCAACTGAGCTGCCCCACATGGCAGAATTTGGAGCAGAGGAATTCCATCTCCCTAAGTCACTGTAGGTTGTATTGCAGTCAAAGGATTTAAAGCCATTTATTCCAGCAAGTCCCTCATCTCATTTCTTCCATAAAAAAAACTCCTTTCCATCTGTTTTGCGTGGCCAGATTGACTTTGGAAATCTTGAAGAGTCTTTCCCCCAATCACAAGGGCAAGTGTGTTCCCTGAAGTCAATTTAATTTCATGTCAGTAAATGAGGGAAGAGGAAGATGTGGAGAGAAAGTGAGGCCTGGATTGGTGATATTTGCAGAGGGTGGCAGTGTCTAGTTAGACTCATGGGTCTAATGGGGGTGGTATTTAGGGAATTTAGGTATTTAGGGTATTTAGGGGTGCAGGAGTTCATTCTGGTGTCTTTGCTTTCCATGGTCCCACCATGTTGTGCTCTGTCTTGTTGTCCTTCCCAGCGCTCCCTGATGTGCTACAAATCCATCCTGGTGATGAGGTCCATCCCAGAAATCCTGGAAAGGACCCATGACAACAGCTCCCTGGCCATCTCCCGACACCTCATTGAGGAGAGCACCTCATCCAGCACCAGTGGCTCCTCGTCAGACAACGAGAACTCGAATTTCCCCCAAAAGAGGCACTTTGGCTCCACCCCTGAGCTGCACTTGCCTGTATTTGATGCTCCCAGCCTTCCCCAGCCACTGAAATGTGAACAGGAGCACCCCAAAAGCTCCATCCCTCCAGTAAAACCCACGAGAAGGAAATATGCTGCCATGAAAGCTGAGGTGGGGCACAAATCACCCAGAGAAAGCAAAGAGCTCAGGGCAGGTGTCTCACAGGAGAAAGAGGAGGGGCTCCTGTCCAGCCTGCGGGAAGAGCCATCCCAAAAAAGCGCCACTGCTGAGCCTTCATCCCCGAGGGCTCCCGCAGACAGCACATCTCTTCTCCATCAGAGAGAAAAACCAGACACATCTTTATCAGAAAAGGCAGGGGATGGGACAGAAAAGCCATCTGCCTGTGTTCCCAGGCAGAGTGTCATTAAAAGCACCTTCTACAGCCAAGCATCTGAGCTGCCTGCAAGGCCGCCCTCCTCGCCAGGCAGGGAGCTCAGGAGGCACCTGGACAGGGCCAGGAGGACGTTCTGCAAGCCCGGCTACTCCAAGGTGCCCCTCAGCGGCCTCCGCGAGCCCCTGCTGGAGCAGTTCGAGCTGGAGGAAGAGGAGGCAGCAGGAGGTGGCGGCAGGGAAGGCCTGGTGGCGCCCCTGACCAAATCCGCGTCGTTTGAGGCCGCCAGGAAGCCGCCGCACCCCGCCATGGCCGGGGCCAGCCGCAGCCGCTCCCTGGATGAGTACAGGCCCCGAGCCTCCACATCCCTGAGGGGACAGGGCATTTTGGAGGAGGACTGTGATGTGTTGGCCCAGGAAAGCTGTCCTGAAGGCAGTGATCACTGTGACACTTCTGCAGGGCCTGGAAAGGGATGTTCTGCGGGCACAGCAGAGCAAGGGGACATCAGGAGAGCCAGCAGGGATTGCTCAGGAGGGAAGCCCTCTCCCTCCACACACTGTGAGGGGAATGGGTGCCCAGCTGCTCTTGTACAGGTAGGGGGACTTCCAGTGTCACCCCAGAGGAGTGAGAACAGGAAGCGTTTACTGAAGAAGTCAAAAGCCACAGAGATTGAGGAGGATGTTGAATGTTTGGAAGGCAAAAGCCCCATTCTCACCACCCAGTGCTCGGATGGGACAGCACCATCAGCTCCAAAACACGACAGAACAGAGGGAAAATCAGCCTCTGACTGTGCTTTTCAGGAGGGCAAAGAGTCCATTTCAATGCTCACACAGTCAGAGACCACCACAAAGTCACCTCCTCTGAGTAAGGGAGGTGTGTGTCTGCCCCAGGAGTCTGCTCCTACCCACTCCCACCCAGAGCTAACAGCTGGAAGCTTGTTTATCAAAAGGACAGCCCCAGCCCCACCCTGGGAAGAGAAAAGGCAGAAACACTCAGATGAAAAAACTTCTGCTCATGGCACTGCTGAATGTGAGCTCATGGAGTATGAAAGCTATGCTGTTCCAACAGAACAAACAGAAACTGATTCACTTCCAGTACGTAAAGATAAAAGTGAGGAAGTTCCTGGGAAAAGTGTTCCAGCAGCTGCTGTCATGCCAGGTGCCCTCACAGCTGCTGAAGGTGTTCCTCAGAAGCTGGAGACCCATCCAGATGTGAGATCTGCTGTCCTGGAAGATGCAGAAGCAGCTGCCACAGGAATCACTCAAGTACACAAGAAGGCTCCTGTTCACTTAGACACAGCACCAGCTGTCCTGAAGGGACAGCACCTCACTGTGCCCAAAATCCCACCAGGATCAGTGCCAGCTCTGGTCTCTGATGGAGCACAGCAGGCTCTCAGCAAGGAGAAGCCTGCTGCTCTGAGGAGTGAAGGCTCAGCTGCCACAGAGGCTGTTTCCAGTTTGGCCCACGAAGGAGCTGAACCCCAGCAGGTCCCTGAAGGCCGTGGCTCAGAGCCTGCTGCTCTGGAGAGCACACACCCAGCCAGAGCTGCCTCCTCCCAAAGCACTGCCCTCCCTCAGCGCTGGGAGGGTGAAAACCAAGAGTACCCAGAGGTGTCAGTTCACAGTGAGGTGAGATCTGCTGTGACAGCCAGTGGAAGACAAGCAGCTGGACAAGCTGTGGCTGCTCCTTTGCCCAAGGCTGGACATGGGGTGTTAGAGCAGCACAGGGCTGGGATTTTGGATGGTCTGCAGAGGGGCAGCTCAGGTGCTTTAACTGCATCACAACCAGGAGCTGCTCCAGCTTCAGCCTATAGACTGGAATATGAGGAATATCCAGAGGATTATGGTGAGAGTGGAGGCACTACCTTAGAAAGGGATGCTGGAACAGCTGCCCCACCTCTGCTCCGCAGGGATCACGGTCAGGAGCTGTCACACCACAGGTCCTCTTTCTACAGTGACGAGGAGTCTGCTGTGCTGGAGGGCTTAGTGGATGAGATGGTTTCCCTCTCTGAAGAGATGAATGTTTGGGCAGAGTCAGTTTCTGGAGAGAAGGGGAGCAGGAAGCACATTTCTCCTGAGAGAGAGATGTTCTCCAAAGGCAGCCAGGCACACGTGGACACCTCCTTCCCTTCTGTGCAGCAGGCTGGAAGAGGAGAAGTGGCTGAGCAGGATGACCTTGCAGAACCTTACCTTGCTGTGAGTGAGGAGCCAGGGCTCCTGGAAGAGCAGGGAGCACAGACAGCTCCTCAGGAATGTGAGCACCTGGAGGATTTGGCATTTGAGACCTGTCCCTTCCAGCCAAGACAGCATTTCCTCCACAGAGAGCCTGGACACTGCAAACAGACCCACCCACCTGCCAGTGACCAAGGACACTGGCAAACACCCAGAAGTTTCTCTGGTGAAAATCAAAGACCTGTCAGATGAAACACCCAGCCTTGGCAGCGGCCCCCAAAAATTTGACATCTCAGAAGTGGAGCCTGCCTATATGAATTTCTCAGATCTGTACGACATTGTCTATTTTCCATTTGAGTTCCTGAGCTATAAGAAGCCTTCACCCAAACCAGTTCCTCGGCGGTTTATGTTTCTTGGTGAAAGGGCAAGGTCCCCTCCTGCAGGACATCTCCATAAGGATAAGAGACTGTGCATCAGGGAACAGGAAGACAAGAACAGGAAGAACCGTTTGGAAATATCTGAGGATTCAAAGGCAGCTAACTTATCAGCCATGGGGAAAGGGGCAGAGAGCCACAAGGAAATGTACAGCTCCCAAAAGGACTCCAGTGGGAAACAGAAAAGCTCCTTCCACACCAAGCCTGGACTCTTTAAGCCATATGCAAGGTCTCATTCTGTGGAGCAGTCGGTGGAGCAGAGTCTCAAGAAGAAAGTAAAAGCTTCTGTTGCCCATATTTCAAGAATCCTAAAGGGAAAGACATCTCCTGAGCCAGAGGAAGGTAATTATTTCCCTCTGTTCCTTTACAGATTTGCTGCCATAACTGGGCTCTGCTAAAGCTGCCTTTTACTTTTTCCCCAGCATATCTGAAGCTGTGGTTAGACTGGGATTGCAAATCTGGCCCTGGCAGGCTCTGAAATCAGTAGTCTCCACCATTAGGCCTCTGTTACTGGCTGGCTTCTGTGCAATCAGCTGGGTTAATCCACTGATGGAAGGGGCTTAAATTCCCTGTTTGAGGTTTCCCAGAAGCAGATCAGGGCTGGGTGATGCTTTCCTTGCTGCAGTTGTCATCTGGACATGGCAAATCTCAGGTTAAAGTGACTGGGAGGAACTGAAGCCACCCTGGCTACTGGACATGGGCATCTGTCCTTTCTTCTCTGCCATCCCTGGACATTCTCTGTTCTGTTTGCAGCAGCTGTCACAGACTTCCCTGTTAATCAAACTCTGGTTAATAAGGGAACCTGTGACTATTTATGTGTGAAGGCAGAGCTGTCACTGACAATGGATGCCATGGGGAGAAGGATGGCCTCAAATGACTTCTCATCCTTTCTCACAGCAGAGTTTGGTGAGCTGGGAAGTGAGGCAGCAGAAAAGGAGCTGTTAATAGGGGCTGAAGGATCTCTGAAGAGGAAATCAGCACTCCCTTCATTCAAGCTGCCAAGCCTCACCCCAAAGGAGAAAGGTATTGCTGTGGCAGGAGTCATTGGTTTGTTTTACCCTCACATGGTGATCAAGGATAAAATTGCTTTTTTCCCTGGCAGGATTCCCCTTGACTCCATCAGGAGCATTTTCTGAGGTCATGTTACTGTCCCAGCATTCAGCAGAGCCCAGACAAACACAGGAAGGGCAGCTGTGGGAGGCTGCCAGCCCCTGGCCACTGTGGGGAAAAACCCCAGAGAAACACAGAAGAAAACCTGAGTTCCCCCTTTCCCATGGAGATGGGAGCAGATTTGATGCTCTATAGGGTTTTTTCTTCTTTAATATCCACCTTTCATCTCTCCTTCTCTCTTCTTGTGTTGTCTTGACCATAGAATCATTTAGTTGGCAAAGACCTCTAAGTTTACTGAGTCCAACCATTCACCCAGCACTGCCAAGACCACCACTAAACCCTGCCCCCAAGTGCCACACATCTGTTAAATCCCTCCAGGGATGGTGACTCCCTGGGTATCCTCCTCCAGTCCTTAACAACACTTTCCATGAAGATATTTTCCCTAATATCTAAAAACTTCCCATTTGGGCAACTGGAGGCCATTTCCTATTGTCCTCTTTGATCTCCCTCATCCTTGAAATTCCATAATTCAGTTTTGCCCCCACATTTAGGCTCAGCCAGAGGAAAAATCTTGTTGTGACAGAGTCTCTCTCTGCTCTGAGCTGTTCTGCTGCTTTAGCTGTACCAGGGCTGGGCAATGCAGATATTCCCCATGGATTTTTTCAAGATCCACCTGGATCTGTCACATGGTGAACAGGGTGTGGGTGATCAAAGGAGTGGGAGACATGAACCAAAAAGTTCTTGACCCCATTATAAATACATTCTGATGTCCTGCAGGGATTTGTTATTCCATGAAGCTCTCCAGGCTATTCTGAATCAGCACTTTGTCTCCTCTCTGCAGCCCCGTGGTTCGTGGAGGAGCTGGTGGACCAGGCTGCGGCCGCCGGACAGTGCGCCACGCTCTCGTGCCGGACAGCAGCTCTGCCCTCCCTGCACATCACCTGGTTCAGAGGTGACTCTGCCATCCCTCCCTGACAAAATAAACCTCTCAGCCAGCACAGGGCTGCAGGCAGAGCTTTAAACACCTTGGTATCCAATTTGCAGGGTTAAGAGACAAAAGGAGGGATGAGGGACTGCAGACTGGCTCTTTAAAATGCTGTTTATTGTATCCAGATATGCAGCAATTCACGGGTGATATGAGCCCAGCCCACAGCCTGTCAGCCTCAGCTGTAGGTTTGGCTGAAGCCAACTCTAGTTCTGGTTACAATGCACTAAATAATTTTCATTACAGTGCATCTTAAAACATGACAACCAATCAATACTTCTACTATTTCCTATAACCTATCATAACTACTAACATTACCATATTCATGGTACTATTTTCCAATCACAAAACGTTAGTGTGTTACAAGTTAGTATCTTTAAGTTAGAAGTTGTTTTTCAGTTTTCGTGCAGTGAAAAATTCTGAGACCTTTTTTCTGCTTATAATATTGGCATTTTTGTTTCCTGTGGAATCTTTTTGCTTGGTAAAAACATCTTTTGTTTGAGGTGGGTTTATCCTTTGCTCTGAGCCATAAAAACCCCTTCCAACTCATTTTACCCTTTGGGTTCTTAGTTATCCAGTAAAACTGGCTCAGCAATTCTTCTATATCAAAACCTGCTACCATTTCTATTCCTTCTTCAGATTCTACATTCAAAAATGTTTCTGTTATACATCATAGACATCTGTGAGACCTTCCTGTCAAATTTCCCTCCCAACAGCAGGGTACTTATCTCTGCCATCTCCTGCCTTCCAGATGGGATCCCTGTCCCGAGCAGCAGTCGGATCCTCATCTCATCCACGCTCAAACACTTCCAGCTGTTAACCATTCTCTCTGTTAATGCTGAGGATTTTGGTATTTACACCTGCGTGGCCACAAACCCTCTGGGCTCAGCATCCACCTCTTGTGTCATAAGAAAAGCAGGTGAGAGAAGGAGTAGCTACAGAAATAGGTATTTTAGTAGTTCTGCCCCCAAAAATGTAACCTGTGGGTACCTTTGAGGTGAGATTTCTGCACAGGGGTGCAGAGGAAGATCTCTCCCTTGCTGTGGTCCACAGCCTGTGCAGGGTTCATTCCCTCTTCTTCATTCTTTATTTTCTCTCCTGGACTAAGAGCCACTCCAAGACAAAATCTTAGTACTGAGTTTAAATTAGGGATGATAAAATTGCTGTGTGTATACATAAAAAACATATACATGTTATATATATGTATATATATATATATATAAAGTAATATCTGTACCTGAGACATCCTGGGTGTAGAGTTTTGTAGCTGTTTGCTCTCATGGGGTTTGTGCCTCCTCTCCACAGAGGTTCCCCCCAGCCCTCCACCCCCTGACATCGTGGAGGTCTACAAGGATGGAGTGCAGCTGCTTTGGAAACCTGTGGAAACCAACACCCCTGTGCACTACACTGTCCAGTGCAAGACTGAAGGTAAGGAGCTGTCCTTGTGCTTTGCAAGGAACATCTCAGTTTGAATGATCTCTCCACCAACTGGATATTTTATTGTTATTCAGAAACAGCCTGATTCAATTCCCCAGTTTAGAGTTAGGAATGGGATTCTTACAGCTGTCATTTAACCATCTAAAAGTTAGGGGTTGTGCTGGTTCAACCAGCCTGGAATTGGCATATTCACACCAAGGTTTTGCTAAAGTGTGAATCAAACAAGGCTGTGTGGAAGCTACAATCAAAAAGTGAGCAGCTGCAGGAGAAAATGCCTGCTCTGATATGCAGCTCTGAGCAATCTGACAAAATCAGACACTAATGAAACAACATCATCCCAGGCTCAGGCTTTCTTGTAGAAAGATGATTTATCAAACAGGCAGTTTCTCCTCTGCTGAACAGCTGTGCTTTCTTTTCCCATTGGTAAAGAAATATGGGGGAAACTTAGGGCAAAGAGCCAGGACAAGATAACCAAAGTTTGACAAAACTGCATCACCCCTTTGATATTCACTTTTGAGGCTTGGTCCAGAGGCTGATGAAAGTCAGAGGATCATTTAATCATGGAATGGTTTGGCTTGGAAAGGCACCTTAAAAACCATCTAATTCCAGCCCTCCTGCCATGGCAGGGACATCTTCCACTGTCCCAGGTGCCCCAAGCCCTGTCCAGCCTGGCCTTGGGCACTTCCAGGGATCCAGAGGCAGCCACAGCTTCTCTGTGCACCCTGTGCCAGGGACTCACCACCCTCTGAATAATAAATCCTTCCTGACATCTAATCTAAGTCTCTCACAGTTTAAAGTTGTTCCCACTCGTCCTGTCACTATCTGCCCTTGTCAAAAGTCAATGTTTTCCTGTTTAGTTACAAAAGCTTTGTATCAAATCCCCAAGGCTGCTCTGCCTCTCTTGGGATGGATTTGCTGTTGTTATTATGAGTGTGCTGCCTGATAGCAATTCCTGCTGCAGCCACACAAACACAGCCCTTTGCATTCAGCTTTTCCATGTAACTTCACTTAGTTCTCCAAACAAACAAAACACACGGACACTCCCTTCTGGATTAGCATGGGCAGCAGCTTTCTGCCCTTTCCCTCTGGAGCTGGTGTGAGTCACTTTCCCCCCAACACCTTTTTCATTATTCCTTTTGATGCAGCTGCAGGAGAGATTTTGGGCTGGATACAAACACAAGTTTTCCAGTTAGGAAGAAAAATGATAAACAGCACCTTCAATTTTCCACTGCACTGTGTATTTGGCAGGAACATGAAAAATCCTGCTCTCCTGAACACAGGAGGATTAAGATAATCAGGAATAAATTCCTTCTTTTATCCATTATTTGAAAACAGGCTTTTCTATGCCACTTCTGCACATATTTTTCTCTATTTCTAAGCTGTATCTGCTCCTTCTTGCACAAACAGCCCCCAGTTCAAGCAGTACCCTGTAAAATCATTGATACCTTGGATTTAGGTGGGGAATTGCTGCTTATCCAATGGTTAGAGGCTCTTTGCCAGAGTTTATTTGAATGGGAAGATGGTTTTAATCTCAGGCAGTTGCAGGGAGTTGTGCTCAGTCTTGAGCACAGCAGCAAAACAGGGGACACAGCATCATGTGGGAGGAATGCTGATTAAATGTTTGCTGGGGATTCTCTCCTTCCTAACCTAGCCCCATGAATAATGAGTCCAGAATGTACCTACAATTCCAGTTCCATGAGAAATCATCTGAGTTTCAGAAAAACTGAATAAAACCACCCATATTTCAAACCTGGGTTTGCTGGGATGGTGTTAGTGGATGGTTCTGTGCAGGAATCCTGCATCTAGTGGTCTCAACTGGATTCAAGATAGGGCCAACAGGAGAAAAAAAAAATTTATCTTTTGTTTGGAGTTCTTGATATATATTTCCAGTACAGTTTAGTGGCATGAATTAGATAAAGAAAAAAAAATACAGGAAAATTTCCTCACTCCTCTGGAGTAATATTGGCACAACTTGGAATTTTCAGACATAAAGCAGCTGATTTTAGAGAAGAAGAACACAGGTACAGCCCCAAAGTTTGGCCCTGGTAAATTGGTTTCTCCACATTCCCAGCACAAAAGCAAGGTTGGTAGGGGAAAAAAAAACAAAACCCCAAATCTCAAAAAACCTCCAACCCTTTGTGACCATCTTAAAATGAGTCCTGATCTCTTTTCTTTCTTAAGATGGGGAGTGGACAACTCTTGCTTCTGACATCACTGACTGCTGCTACTATGCCAGAAATCTCCCCCAGGGGTTCATCTACCACTTCAGGACAGCCTGCACCAGCAAGGCAGGGACAGGACCCTACAGCCACCCCTCTGCCACAGTGACAATCACTGGGAAGGATCACTTGGGTAAGACCAAACACCAAGAAAACTTTGGGATTTTTCCTGCATCAAACCCACTGCATCCTGTTAGATGTGGGCCCAGAACCCAAGAGCAAGTGAACCAAGGCCAATTCCACTTGGCTTAGGGTTGTTTGGGGGTTTTTGTATCTAAAATTAAAATATTTTCTAATTATTTTCCAATTCTGGACACACAGGGGAATATGTATAAACATATTAATATATGTAAATATAAACAATGTACAAACTGTATAAAATTTAATAATAAAACAGGAACCTGGGAACTGTAGATTACCTGTTGAAGACACAGTTTTAGTTTGAGATTATGAGGACATGGGTCTTGTATAATAAATGTTTTAATGGAGGCATTTATCTACTGATATAGATTTGCACTGGTGAAAACTCTACATATTAAGTCCAGTAGTTAACTTGTCTATTCTGGTGTTTTCCATTGGGAATTACTGTCCTTCTGTGGTGAATTTTCCAGCTGTATTTTGTCTCTGAAGTAAAGAAATCTCAATTTACTATTTCTGTCACCTGTTTAACTACTTTGTACTGCACACATGTTTTTAAAATTAAGAGATCCATGTCCCCACAGCAAATATTCCTCATAGCAAAGGAAATGTCCTTTCTGTAAAGAAACAGAAGGATGGTCTAGCTGGAACTTCCTCCCAATGGAGAGGACTGCTCTGTAAAAATCAGTTCACAGAGATATTTTTAACTCACCCCAAGTCCTCTGCTTTCCTTTTTCTCATGATTTGTTATCATATCTCAGTGTGTCCATATTTTAAAGGGATGCTTTTAGTATTTCAGGGAGTGCTTGGACACAACCATACACCAGAACCAGAGCAACAAGTTCCAGCTGCTGCTCTGAAATGTCCAACACAAAGAGTTTCTAATTTCTTGTCGGTTTTTATCATATCCTGAGAATTTGTTGTGTGAGGAAATAGGAAGCAGTGGCTAAGATGTTTGATAGCACACAATACAGAGTCCATCTCATTCTGTCTGGAGTATCAGGGAGATTTTGGGGGGCACAGAGCAGAATCTGCTGCATTCCAATAGCACTGGGTGTCACTGCTGGAACACCTGGAGAGGCTCCAGATCCCACACAGAGCTGTTTTCCTGTGTAACTCCTGTCCCTTTGTCCCTGCAGAACCTCGTGCTGCCACACAGGAGATCCCATCAGCTGCCCCTGAAGAAGAGAGTGAACTGATCACACCTCCTGAGCCCTTCCCCACCTACCAGACCTATGCCTTCCAAACTGAGATCAAAAGGTAGAGAATCCAGCTGAGTTCTTGATGACCCACAGGGAAATCCCACATGTGGTGGAGCAGCTCTCCTGCAAATAAGGGCTGAGAAAATTTGGGTTGCTCAGCCTGGAGGAGATTTGGGGTGATCTAATTGCATCTTCCAGAACTTGAAGGGAGCCTACAAGAAAGATGGAGAGGGACTTTCTCTAAGGGGATTTAGGGACAGGACAAAGGGATGGCTTCAAACTGAAAGAGAGGAGGTTTAGATTAGATATTAGGAAAAATTGGTCCCAGTGAGGGTGGTGAAGCCCTAGCACAGGTTGTCCAGAGAAGCTGTGGCTGCTCCATCCCTGGAAGTGCTCAAAGATTGTTTTAAAAAAAACCTTTCTTCCTCATACCTGATCTAAATCAATCCTTTTTTAGTTTAATACCATCCCCCCTTTTCCTGTCACAACAGACGTGCTGGGCAGGGGGCAGCCACTTGATTTATCATGAAATGAGCCCAGGGCTAACAAAGTTTCTTGCACCAACTTTTGCAGACACCACTTCAGTCAGGGTGCTGGGATTCAACTTTCTCTGCCTAGAAGAAAGACACTGATTTCTGTTTCCAGCAGAGGTAGTTCTTTTGCTCTCTCCTCTCTCCAGAGGAGTTAAGCTCTCACTCCTGTAATCTGAAGTGACTGTACAGTTTAAAGACACAGGAGGATGTGCAGACTGTGACAATAGATGCAGTAACTCCCCAGGAGGCACAGATGAAAAGCAGCACGGGATGCTGGTGGTTCTAGAGAGCAGAAGAGGAGCTCAAGGTGCCTTTGTGTTCCTTTGTGCAGGGGCCGCTTCAGCATCGTCCGGCAGTGCCGGGAGAAGGTGAGCGGCAAGACTCTGGCTGCCAAAATCATCCCTTACTGGCAGGAGGACAAGCAGGCGGTGCTGCTGGAGTACCAGGTGCTGAGGAAGCTGCACCACAGCAACATAGCCCAGCTGAAGGGTGCCTACGTCAGCCCCCGGCACCTGGTGCTGATCCAGGAGATGTGCGTGGGGCCGGAGCTGCTGCACGCGCTGGCGCTGCGGTAAGAACAGCAGGCTGCAACAGCTCTGCCAGTTTGCAGCACCTGTCAGGGCTTTGTCTCAGTCTCTTCTGCCTTCACTCAGAGCCAGGATTAAAATACATGGAGGAAAGGGATTTTCTTGTGTTTGGGCTTGGTTGTTTATTAAAACTTACCAAAAGCACAGAGAGTTCGGCAGCACTTCTTGCTACCAGCTAGAAGTGAGAAAAATGGAGAGAGATCCAGCTGCTGCAAGGTCTCTCAAAGCTAAACAGTCCAATAGAGAATTAACACCTGTATTATTTATGCTTTTAACCTAATAACCAAACTCCCATGACCCTCAGTGTGACACTGACTGACCAACCAGAAACTACTGCCTGAAATCATGGAGAAGAAGGAAAAAGAAGACAGAAAGAGACACCACCCAAAATCCTCCATCTTGTCCTATACCTATCACTATACTATAAAAACCTCAGATTTAAAACCCTTCACCATGTGAAATCACAGACTTCTATTTTAACTACACACCCATGCTTCTAATTCTATCACTCAAATTTGGAAGCTTCTCCAAGGCCTCAAATCAAAAGCAGTGTTCTCCAGGGGGTCAGTGCCTGAAAACACAGAAAGCTCAAAACCCCCAGTTTTCTGGGATCCAACAGGAGGGAAGAGTTTTCCAGTCAGGGCTGCTGTTGGGAGAAAGATACCTGTTGCTTTCTCCTGACAAACTGGATCATCCCTCTCCATCTGTTCCAGTGTGCTGTCATTGCACACAGGATTTGTAAAGTGTTTGTTCTGCATCTTCTTGTGAGATAAAAAAATTACTTGAGTTCCCTACAGCAGGACAACTCAGAGCCACCCAGCTGAGATGTTGAAAGCAGTTTACAGTGGTTGATATGAATAATGTGACAGATGAAGGGTTTCCTTACACCAACACCTGTTAACCCCAACACCATAACATGTGGGTCAAAAAGATTCACTGCTGCTCACAGTGAATAATCCTGTGATTAAAAAAAGAGAGAATTGTGGGCATCAAATCTGCTTTCTCTCTTTCAGCTCTGCACTTCTTGCACCTGTAAACCTGACTCTCCACACAGAGCTGATCTGCTAAACTAGAGTTGTTTCTTCCTGACTCTCAAGGGTCTGATGGGATCAGACCCCCAGGGGAGGGTGATAGTGGGTGTAGAAAGGCATTTTTGGGCATGCAGACAGGACACCTGTGTTTTCTATCCCCTCTGTCCCACCAGGACATCATACTCAGAAGTGGAGGTCCGAGATTACCTGTGGCAAATCCTCAGTGCCACCGAGTACCTCCATGCACACAACATCCTGCACCTGGACCTCAGGTCTGAGAACATGATCATCACTGAGCCCAACCTGCTGAAACTCCTGGATTTTGGGAATGCACAGTTCTACGCACCAGACACTTTTATCTCCATGGACAAATGCTCAGACTATGTGGAAACCATGGGTGAGTCACAGTCACAGCAACATGGGGCTTATCTGTGATAAACAGAAAGACACAAACATTGTTTGAAGCAGCATGTGGTCCCAGCAAGAAAAGCCTTCCAGGTGCTGCTGTCCAGTGACTGTGAGTTTGTGGGAGCAGTGAGGGGTGACACTGTCCCACTGCAGGGGACAGAGCTCACAGCAGCACCACCCTGGCTGCTATCCATGTGCTCACTCATCCAGGGATAAAGCATTGCTGCCATCTGCCCAGAGGCTCTCATGGTTTCACTGCAATCAGCATCCATGTGGAAGCTCCTCAATCAGCTCCCTGTCCTGGGAGCTGCCTCCTCTTCCCTCTTGGGAAGGCAGCAAAGCATTAAGGTATCTACTGCCTTTGTGCTGCTCTCAATGTGTTGGAGAGGAGCTTGCTCACACCAGTTTACTTTTCCAGCTCCAGAACTGTTGACAGAGCAAGGAGCCCTTCCCCAGACTGATATTTGGTCCATTGGAATCACAGCCTTCATCATGTGAGTCAGCTGATTGTTCCCTGTGCTGTTAGTGGCTTTAAAATCACAGTTTCAGAGAGTTAATCTCAGCTGTGCCCCTCCTTTGGCAATATCATGGAAAGCTGGGAGATGGAGGGGGTGGATGGGCAACCTGGGTCAGCACCTCACTGCCCTCACATGGAAGAATTTCTTCCAGATACCTCTTTTAATTTAAAACTGTTCCCCCTTGTACTGCCAGCCTGTTCTCTGTCCCACAGCTGGGTCAGTGTCCCAGGAGAGCAGAAGCACCTGCCCAGCTCCCTCCTCGGGGGACAATGGAGTCTCTCATGCTTTCAATTCCCTTCTCCTGGGGCAGGTTGAGTGCCAACTACCCTGTCAGCTCGGAGGCACCCTGTGAGTTCCTGAGGACAGCCAGGAAGGGGAGGCTGAAGCTGACGCGCTGCTATGCGGGTCTCTCCGGGGGCGCCGTGTCCTTCCTGCAGAGCACTCTGTGTGCAAACCCCTGGTGAGAGGCTGCCTGTGCTCCCCGGGGCTGCTGCCCCTTCTCTCCCTCTGCAGGGAGCCTCCTGGCACAGCAGGGATCCCTGGCTGACCCCTCTCCTCTGTCTGCCCTAGGGGAAGGCCATCAGCCTCCGAGTGCCTCCAGAGCCCCTGGCTGCAGGAGACAGGTCTGGACAACAGGCAGCAGGCACTGGTCACCTTCCCCACCACCAAACTGAGGAATTTCCTCATGGAACGGGAAAAGAAGAGGGGCCTGCTGTGCTCCAAGTACGGCCTCATGGTGGCACAGTGACGTGGATGTGGTGGTGGATGGGAATTGCCTCCCTGTGCCTTCCTGCACTGAGGGCTGGGTACCAAACCCTCCTGCCAAGCTGTGGGGCAGCAGCTGGGCTGGGGGAGCTGCTCTCTGCCCAGCCCCACTGTGTTTTACCCATGTGTCCTGCCTGCCACAGGCTGTTTCTGTGGATGTGTGACTCTGGGGGGAACAGGGACACTGGGCAGTGAAGGCAGCAAAGCCAGCAGAGACCTTGTAACGTGCAGATTTTGTACCATTAAGCGACTTTGCCACTTTGAAGCAGGGACACATCTACCTGTCCCTGGCAAAGGCTGAGTGTGTTAATTCTTCTCAAAAATCCTGAAATGTCACCTTCCTCTCTGACCTTCAAACCCTGCTTTCCTCTGCAAAGGATGGTGTTGGCTGTGTCATTGCTTTGTACTCGTAACTTCAGTGTTCCTTTGAGTTTCTCTGCAGTGATTGATGTATCTCTCAATTTTCCATGTGAGCAGCAGTAAGAGGAGGCTTTCCCAGAGCTGTGTCTGGCTGTGTTTAGAGGAAGGAGAACAGGAAAACAGCCCCTAATGCATTACAGGTCAAAAGTGAGGCTGTTTATCCAGGGATGCTCTTTTCCAACAAGTTCATTGTTCCAAACCTAAAGATGGAGCATTGTGACTCCTTCCCTTGCTGAGCATGCAGAGCAGGAATTGTGACTGAGAGCAGAGCAACTTTCCCTGTGCTGTGGAGAGCAGGCACCAACTCAACAGATTGCAAATTGTGGAATGTTGAAATGATGTTATCTTCACCGTGTGCTACAGGAGAGAAACCCAAGAGCTTAGGGCCAGACTCTGTGCTCAGTTCTCTGGGAGGAGAGGGGAGTTACACAAGACAGACACTGCAGTGAGGGCTGCCCCCAGAAAAACTTTCAAAACTCTGAATCCCATCCAATGTAACTTCACTAATCCAGCCAGGTTTTTGTTGGCACGGGCTGGTTCTTTGCTCTTGCTGGCGCACTTTGGGATGGAAAGCTCAGTGCCAGGGAAAAACCTATCTAAACATAAAATTTAATTGTAGATTAACCCACTTGGAGCTTTCATGCTCTTCCATATATGACTTCTTTTTTGCTTCTCACAATTGCATGCATTTGAGCATGTCTGAGCTCTTTTATAGACTCAACACTGTTTGGTTAAATAAACCATTCTGAAGAGCAAATAAAGCCAGATTTTTCTGCTTAATCTTTGCCATTACTTTTACATCCTTTCCCCAATCCCAATCCACATTTGTGCAGACCCTCAGCTCTGGCCTGGGCTTGTTTTTGTGACTAGATATGGTTTGGAAAGGTTTGGAAAGGTCACCTGGGCCCTTTGTAGACAGTATACACTGGGAACCACTTCCAGGCAAGACATCCACGTGAAAAATCCTTTTCCTAGAGCTCTGGAAGGAGGTCATCACTTGGTCAGGATGTGATGATGGCTCTGAGCTGCCCAGCTACCCCAAGGCATTCCTGGCCATGGTCTGGTCTTGCATTGAGCAGAATGTAAGAAGGGCTTCAGAGGAGTGAACCCATGGGTGACAAAAAATAGGTGAGAGCTGTAGATGGAGCATGGAAAGAATGAAAAGGTGCTGGAATTGTTGATGGAAGTATCAGCTGTCACAGTCAAGCCTTACAGGTAGTTTTTGTTTTCCTTGGTTCTGTCACAACTGCTTGGTAGTTTCTGCCTGAATCTCCACCACCACCATGAGGTCAGGGCTAATGACCACTCTGACAGGCTGGGATAGTTTGCTCTTAACATGCAGTTACATCACCCTGTCCTTGGCAGAACAAAGCAGAATCTGAACCTGATGTTTGGATGTATGTGAAAATGTTTAAGTTTCACTTCTCGACAAATAATCTCCAAAGTCCAAGGTTAGTGTCAGCATTAAAATCAATCCACTGTTCTCCACGCAGGAGAGGCTTGGATTTAACTTCTGTGAGGAAGTGGTCAGAGCCCTAATTGTTGAAGGGTAATAAAGCAAAGCAGAGCTTGTAGAACAAAGTTTTATCCTGCACTGATGCAGCAGATAAAACATATGTTTGAGGGCTATAAGGTCACAGTGGCTGTAGCCCAAATGGGATTTATGTTGCTCCATCTGACACAAGAAGGGAACCATAAACAAGACAAATTTTAAAACCCCAAGGAAATCCTTACATCTCTGGAGAGCATTATTTGCTGCTCTCTGACGTTTCAGGGGCTTCACCACAAGCTGATGCCATCCTGACAATGATAATTTCATGTGGAAAATAAATGATCAGGTGCAGGGTGTGACCAGACAAGTCTGTGGACCAGTCACCTATATGCACCCAACCAGCACTTTTCATCCCCTTACATCTCAATTTCCTCCCCAAATCCCTCCTTTATCCCCCTTTAGTTCCTTCCCCAGACATACTGTTATAAATCCTGTGCATTCCCAAAATGCTTTTCCCCTACACACCATAGGATGTCTCCCCTGCCTTGAGACAATCCCCTCTTGATCCCAGGTAGTGATCCAGAGAGCTGCTCCTTATCCCAGGCAGTGATCCAGAGATGACAACATCTCCGTGGGAGTCATGCTGGGAAGGTAATGTTGCATTTGTGCTATAGGAGAGTGGCAAAAAGGATAATGCAACATAGTTCTTTGTGTAATGGTGAAGCAAAAGAGAGCTTTATTTAAAGAAACACTACACTTATATAGGGTAGTTCAAGCAAAACAGAATAGAAAAGACTCATTGGTCCAAGAAGGCAACACCTCTTTGAAAATATACTTTCTGCAAAACATCACGTCTCTCACAGGGGTTTAATCATTGTTATAATTTCTTGTCCTTGAGCAGGCTGAGAAACCCAAGGCTTCAAGGCTGCCTTTTCCCTGGTTCCCAGCAGTATCCAATGACACTGTAGGGCTGATTCTCTGCTGGGGCAGCCCTGGGAGGAACCTGGACAAAACCCTTGTTCCTTGGAAGCCCTGAATTTGTGTTCCCACCTTCCAATCTGATCCTGTGCTCCTCCTAGTTTTCAGTGGGCTGATGGCCCCTGGGATGGGGCTGGGAGTAGCCCGACAGGGCACATTCTTTCTCTCTGTGCAGATTTCAATCCCATAACCAACCCAACAACACAGCTGCAGCACATGAGGAGGATGTAAACACAAAAGCCATGATAAACATTGAGCAAACAAGATCATATCAGTGTTGGCATGGATCTGACAACCACAGGATCAGATAATTTGTCCCATAAGTGCCACCAGAACAAACAGCACCACCAGGAGTCCCCAGGTTAGAAGCGTGGCCGGTATCTGAAGCGAACATCCCGGACAGGCTGCATCGTCCCGAATCCCCAGCGGCTGATGTCTATGGCTGGGATCTCCTCCTCCTCATGGACCAGCTCCAGGTCAAAGTGACTCAGCATCAAGAACACAAACAATTTCATCTCAGCAGTAGCAAAGAACCGCCCGGGACAGGTGGAGACTCCTGCCCCCCAAGGCATGCTGACAAATTTCAGCTTCTTCCCGTTTCTGTAGAAATCTTTCCTGGTGCCATCTGGGTTTACAAAACGGTCGTACTTGAATTTGTGAGGCTCCTCGTGGATTTCTGGGTTCATCTGCACGGAGATGTGTGGGAACAGAGCCACCTTGTCCCCCTTGCGGAGGATGAGCTCTGTTCCACTGCTTGTCCTCAGGGAGGTGTCCTCAAGGACAGCTCTGACTAGCATTGGGGCTGCCACCAGCCTCAGGGTCTCCTCCAGAGCACTGTCCAGCAGAGGAGTCTGGTTCAGCATGTCCCTAGTGACAGTAACTGGGGGGCTCCCTGCCTTTACTTCCTGCCCACTCTCCCTGCAGACTTTATCCACCTCATCTCTCACAGCCTGCAGAGCCTCTGGATGCTTCAGCAGATACAAGAGGAGCCAGAAGGCAGTTGGGCCCGTGTTGCCTTGGGATGCCCAGAGGAGCATGAACATGAAGCGATCCCTCATGTACTCGGGGACGCTGTTTTCTGCCAGAAGTTGGTCTTGATCACTTATCCAGCCACTGATATTGTCCTTCTGCCAGACCTTCTTCACAGACAGCATGTTCCAGAAGTGTCTCTTCAGCCGCTCAGCCTCTCTTTTGTCCTTGGGAGGCAACAGACCAAAGGCCAGGCGAGGGAAGAGGCGGTCATACTTCCGAAACTCCCGGAACAGCTGGTTGGACTGGAGCGCGATCCTGCTCTTCAGCTTTCTCCTTGTTCCCTGCCCCTCGGGGTGGCTCGGTGCCATACAGAGCCAGGTACCCAGCTCTGAAGACAATGTTGTAGCAGTAGTGGAAGAGGTTTTCCTCCTGCCACACTCTCTTCTCCCCTGAGCTCAGGTTGAAAAGCAGCAGCTTCCGAAAGCTCTCCATGGTGGCTTGTGTGAGGACAGTGAGGCCATCTCCCATCAGGTGCTTTGTGCTCGATGAATGGACCACGCTGTGAGTGGCTTTGATGGGCTTGTAGCCAAAAACCCGCAGGACCAGCTCAGTTGCATTAGTCGTAAAATCCAGTTTGGATCGTGACTCCTTCACAATGGTGCCAAAGCAGAAGGGATCCATCACAAAGGTGAAGTAACAGCCACCGATCAGCACCGTGAAAACATCGCCCGTGTTTCCTCTGCATCCTTTTGAGAAACTCTGAGGTGTCCTTTTGGAATTCCAGCAGATAGCCCAGCCAGGGAATGGCACCTTTGTCCAAAGGTGGCTCATTGGGTCTCTGTCTCCGAAACACACCCAGGACATAGAGCCCACCGAAGCAGTGATGACACCAAGGCACAGAGCAGAATCTCCCAGAGCACCATGAGAGCTCTGTGCCCGTCCGGGAGCTGTCACTGGAGACAGGCTGGGGCAGGAATGTGCATTTTATCCCCACCCAGCAGCTGATGGGCAGATCCAGAGCTGACAGCCTCTGTCCTCATTGGCTGTGAGTGTTTGCCTTGGCCCTGCTCCGGAGTGAACTCGTCCCTGGGTGAACAGAAGGTTTTTAAGGTGGAAGGTATGTTGGAACCCCATTGGATATTAGGGGGATGGGCTTTTGGCATGAGGCAAATTTCACTAGACTGCATAGAGCCCAGATTTTGTAATGAAAAGCTTCAGAGAATCCCATTCTGTGACTCCTGCCTTTAAGACCAGGCTGTGGACACCCACTGAAAAAAAATGAAACCAAGAGTGGATGTTGGAAATAAGCACAGGACCAAGGGAAGGGGGTCACAGCTGAGCTGATCAAGTCTCAAAAGCCAAGAGAAGGAAAAGTCTCTGACATTCTGGTGTTCTTGACAGCACGGGGTGTGCCAGGAGTGCTTTGCCAATGAACAGTTCAAGTGCTACTGCTCTGTCTGAGTGCAAAGCAAAGCAGCTGAGCTGTCCAGAGGGAGGAGAGCTTGAGTCACTGCATCTGGCACCAGAGGAGTCCAGGAGTCTCTGAATGTCCCACCCAGCCCCTGGCTGAGGAGCAGTGCCCATAGGGACCACAGCACTTCTGCTTTACCTCCTTTCCCTTCTGCTTCTCAAACTCCCATTACCTCTGTCCAGATGGGGTTTAGGGACAATGCCAGGGACCCCTGTCTCACCTGGCACTGCTCCTCTGGGTGCTGCCACCCTGATCTACCCAGACTGTCACCACAGCCTGTCCCAGCTGCTGATGTTTGGACCTCTTCTCATGCAGGATGAAGAGTGACGTTAACTCCCCATTTCCTCACCTTTGCTCTTCCCTAGAGCATCCCATCATAAGTCTTCCACAGTCCCAAGAGCCTTCCTCTGTCTGAGATCACAATCTTCATCTTCTTTTTAGCTTCCCAGCTGCTGTTCCTTTCCATATTCCCTCCAGAGACCTGACCCATGGAGTGAAGGCCATATCATAGCATCAGCTAAATATTTATTCTGGCTTTGTTTTTTTTAGGAAAGATCCCAACCTTACAATTTTGGAAAAACATTGTAACAATGCTGGGAAGAAAAATAACAGCAGTGATCAACTCAAAGCCCTTCTCAGTCCTGTAACCTTACATAGTAATAAAATTAAGGTGATGAGTGCTTTCTATGAAATTAGTAATTTTATTTGTACAACTCTAGGCAACTTCCAGACTTAATAGGTTTTCAGGATGGAAAGGGACCATTTAAGGTTCAGGAGTATTTGGGGTGAATAATGCCTTTAAGCAAACTCAGAACCTTGAACTTTAAAGCTCTGCTAGGTAATAAGGATTGACCATCAGCTCTCTGTGCTCTTCTGTTCAGGCCATGCTCTCAGTCTGTGGTGTTTCAAAGCAAATATTTACAAGTAGTAGCCATGGATCTTCTCTTGTCAAACTGGATCTTGGAAGGCAAATACCTCCACCACTGTTCTGCTCAGCACACTCTTTATCTCTTTCTCACTGATTGTTACTGGTCTGGACTTTGTTCTGATCAAACTGGTCTCAAACTAGCTGATGATTGAACTGATATCTAACCCACGCTCTACCCCTTGGAAACTCAGCTCCCTGCCCAGCAGGTCCCAGTGGGGGACAGCTCATCATGACAGAGAACAACTCAACTTAAAGGTATCCAGTCCTTCCTGTTGTATGTCCTGGTGGAAAGTGAGATTATCCTGGTTGAATCACCTGGGAAATGGTAAGAGCCAGGAGAAGCAAAGCCATCCCCTGGCAGTGTTTCTGGCCTGATGGATGAGCATGGAAATCCATTCCTCAGCCCATGCCAGGGAGGAGGAGAATCTCAAGTTTCAGTTCGCATTTTTAAGGCACAACATTGAGAAATCTGCTTCTTTATTTGCTACTGCCTCACATACTCCAGATGGAGACTGGGTTTCTTCCACTAGTGTAAATCCAGGACAATCTTTTCATAATAATTCCACTTGCAACAGAAAGAGATCCCACATGTACTTTTCCAATCCCAGTATGGAAAGTCCTCATCTCGAGGCTGTTGTTAGGATGAACTATCTGGTTACACAGTGCTGTGGGCTCACACCAACTCCATCATGGGCAGGACTGGTAAAATACACCACAGAGGGCACACACATAATGTAAATAATGTCAGTATTTATGATGCATTTGTGATGCTCAACATTTCTATCTGAGCTGTGTATCTGCTGCAAGACGGGCTCGTCTGGGAGTCCTGGATGGAAAAGAAAGCTCCTCTCCTGAAAATGGCCTGAGGGATCTTCCACAAATACGCCCTGAACCGTTTCTTCACAAAAGCATAGAGCAAGGGGTTGAGACAGCAGTGGACAAAGGACAAGCTCTCCGTGATCTGCAGGGCATAGTCCAGTTTCCTACTGCTTTCACAGCTCCTGATCACACCGACATCTTGCAGGGAGTGGAGGATGAGCACGACGTTGTAAGGACACCAGAGCACAAAGAAGACCCCCACCAGGGTAAGGACTAAGCAGAGAGCTCTCCTGGAGCCAGGTACCTGAGAGGTGTTGAGGACACACACGATGCGGGAGTAGCAGAACGTCATGAAGAGGAAGGGGAGAAGGAACCCCAGGGTGTTTTGAATCACCCGAAACACAACTTTCCAAAATAAGTGTTCCTGGCCATAATCCTGGGTGCACATGATGGTTTTGTTGGGAATCTGCCTTGTGCTGGTGAAGAGGCCATCAGGAATGGAGAGAGCTATGGAAAGGATCCACATCACCAACAAGACAAGGATGGAATTCCTCCACACCATGGAGCTGTGAGGAGAGCAAGCATGAACTATCTGCAGATACATGTCCAGGCTCATGCAGCTCACAAAGAAGATGCCACTGTAGAAGTTCAGAGTGTACATGGCGTTTAAGAATGGGCACAAGATGTCCCAGGTGACCCACTGAGAAATGTGCAGAGCCCAGAAAGGAAGGGTCAGTAGCAGGAAGAAGTCTGAAACCACCAGGTTCAGCAGATACAGCTCAGTCATCTTCTTTTTCTTCTTGATGTACATGAGGAGGACAGTAAAGAGGAGGGCATTCCCAGCCATTCCAACCAGGAAGATCACAGTGTAAAATGAGGGCAGGAACACCCTGCTGAAGGAGAGCACCTCCTCCTTTGTGCAGAGGCCATAGAGCTCATAATCCTCCTCATCCAGGTACTCATATGGGTACTCACTCGAATTGGCAGCACCCAGCCACGTGTCTGTGGTTGTGTTTGACCAGTGGCTGCCTAGGAGCAAGAGAAAGGGATCAAAGTGTTGTTCCAATTCACACAGGAAGCAAACAGCACATCACAGAGGGTTTTTCTTTAGTTCATAGAGTCACAGAATAGTTTGGGTTGGAAGGGACCTTCAAGATCATCTTCCACTATCCCAGGTTGCCCCAAGCCCCATCCATCCTGGCCTTGGACACTTCCAGGGATGCAGGGGCAGCCACAGCTTCTCTGGGCACCCTGTGCTAGAGCCTCACAGCAAAAAAACTTCCTCCCAATATTTGATCCAAACCTACCCTCTTTCAGTTTGAAGGCATTCCCCCTTGTCCTGTCTCTCCATGCTCTTGTAAAAAACCCCTCTTTGTCTTGTAGGCTACGTTCAGATACTGGAATTTCATGGGTTTAAATTTCTGCCACTGTCTGGTGAGTATTTTGTGTCCTGAACAACTTGGCCTTTGCCTAAGCATGGGGATAGCTGTCTACATGTACATATTAAAAAAACAACAAAACCAAATAAACAAAAACAACAACAACAACAAAAAATGAAACCAAAACCCAGAATTAGTTCTGCTTTCTTTACTCAGACATAAAAATGAATGATCATGGTTTCCTCTGACATAAGTCATTACTTCCTCCTGACACCACCACAAGCTTTTAGCAAAGTTTTTGCTCTAAATTACAGGAAATCCAGCACCACAGCTCACTGTGAGCTGCTTATATTCACCTGGGTCACTACTGAGAAAGCAGCATCTCAATTCTTGGCAAAGAAGAACCTGCCACCAGCACCTTTATGTCAGTGGGGATGTTCCCAGAGGGGAAATGCTGAACATCTCCCTGCTCCTGGGAGGACACTGACGTCTCTCCATGCCAGCTCTAGGACAACAAGACATGGATTCTGGTAAAAGGCATCAGTAAGTGGAAAATATAGAATTCATAGGATCCCAGAAGGGTTTGGATTGGAAAGAACCTTGAAGATCATCTTGTTCCAACCCTCCTGCCCTGGGCAGGGACACCTTCCAGTATCCCAGGCTGCTCAAAGACTCATCCAAGGTGAGGACATGTAGGCACCAGAATCCAGTCCTGAATTATGATGAAAGGGAGACATTCAGCTGGAAAAACATTGCTGGAATCAACTCTGCATGAGGCAAGGCATGAGACAACCCCTGCAGAGGTCACTCCCTGGAACTGTGGGTGTCAGTGTTTAGATAGCTGCAGCCCAGATTTCAGGAAATGGTGAGTGATTGGGAGCCTCCTACTTCTGGAATCTGAATTTCAGGGGAAAAGCTTTCACTGAGGAGCCCATTTCACACAGTAGAAGATGGAATTTGCCTGGTGCTATTGGCACTTCGAGGAGTTTAAAAATCAAGGTTAATCTTCAGATTCTGACAGCAAAACAATAAAAAAACAATTTTGCAAAAATCGTGTAAACACTCCTCTACCCCTAACCACACATTTTTTCAGCCATGGCCAAAGCTACCCATCTTCTCCCTGGGGCTCATTTTCCAGCAATCCCAAACAGTCTCTCCTGGGGATCTGTTTCTCCCTGCAGAGATCTGCAGCCACTCAGAAATGAGAACGTGGAGCTGTTGGTCCCTGGCTGTACTGTGCATCCCAACGAGGACATACCCATGGTGGATCTGCAGGTTTTAGGGATGGCTCCCTCCCCACAAACACCCAGGGAAAGGGGAGCCCCTCCACCCCAGAGGCTCAGAGTGGGTGTGCAGCTGTAAGGGGTGAAGCTCTGGACGTACCTGCTATGGTCTCATTGCTTAAATATCCATTCCAGGCAGCTCCAGGCAGCTGAAAAGAAAAGAAAGAATAGGTTTGAGCTGGATTGCAATGTTTTCGTGCTGTTCTTTGGCAAGTGCTGCAGGGCACTTCAGACAGAGCAGTGGGAGAGCAGAGATCTGCCACGGGAAAGTGCCGTAAAAAGACTTGTCTAGGAATGAGCTTTTTAAAATTTCTGTTCTGTATCATATTTTAGAGGAAATTCACCCTCAGCTGTGACTGCAGGCCTTCGGGAGGAAACCAAAGCTGCCCACCCTGCTGATCACAGCAACACCCAATACTCCTAAACACCTTCCCCCTCACACCCCCTCTGCCCACACCAAGACAAACCATTCCCAAAATTTGCATTTGGTTTCTCTTCCAGCCCACAGAGATTCCTTTTCTCCCTCTGCCACATCCTTCTCCATCCACATCAGCCTGGCATTGGTGCCCACACCCCCATCCCATAGCTCAGAGTGGAAGGGAGGGCTGAGCTCAGGAATTAATCCCAATCCTAAACTGGCTACTTTTCAAAGGCAAAAGAGGACCTTGCCATGTTTTTTTTGTGTGTGTGGCTTTGTCTACAAGCAAGAAAAAGAAAAGGGCACTTACAAGAGCTGCTTCTCCTGCTTCCATCCTGCCAGGGGCTTGAACCAGGCTTTTAGGAACTTCTGCTTGTGTAGGAGGACAGTCAGGAAATGTGAGCTCAGCGTAACCTCCCTGGTTTTGTTTTGCTTTTCCTGGAGTTCATCATTCCCTGGCAGCACTGGAAGAATGATCTCCACCCTGTATTTGAGCACAACATCTGCAACAGCTCCCTGCTGTAAGAATCCATGTGTTTTCCAGGAAATCTGTACACCCCAGGTGCCACCTGGGTGCTGCAGGATCCTCATCCCCTGCCAGAGCAGAAATGGCCTCTGCCAAAGTGTTTCTGATTAACTGGTTTATTGGAGGAGTTTTTGGGCATCAGCATGGGTGAGTGGTCACACTCCTGCTTGTTTCCTCATCTCACCAACAAACATGGGAGCACCCTGACTGTGCCAATGCTTCCCCTGTGCCAAACCCAGTGTGATTTATACACCCCAAACCACCCTGGTAAAAACAGGAGAGCAGAGCAGCAGTGATGCCACAGCTCCACATCCAACCCACCCCTTGGCAGGTGGATTCACAGGGAGAAATTTGTGTTATTTTTACCCACTTCCATGTCTGCCACCATCTGCTGCTGCTGCTGCACTTGAAATATACCCTATAATAAATATATATTATCATAATGTGTGTGCAACACACACAATAGCAGTGAGCAAGAAGCCACTCATAGAGCTGAGACACTGGACACGCACACAAGAAAGCTGCAGGTGACAGAGGTTTCATTAGGCCAGCAATTAAAATGAAATAAGTTTTTGTTTTTAATTGAGTTTCTGCCCCCAAGCAGAGAATTAAACGTGCCTCTGAGAGCCACTGAAGAAAGTGCCCTTCACTGTAATTTATTACAAGATTTTAACTCAATTTCAGGGCTGGTAATTGCATAGATTTTTTGTTTCCTTTCAGACTCCAGGGCCCTAATGGCTTTGGCAATTAAGGTAACCAGATCAGGGGTAATGGGCAGCACATTTAGAGAGATGCAGCGCTTGTCTGAGCCACTTTATTTTGTGCCTCACGTCGGTGGCAGTGACCCTGCAGGAGCAGCAGCTCTGTCTTCCTCCAGCTCGGAGATGGGGAGGTACAAACACCACACAGGAGCACTGGGCTTAGAGACAAAAGGATTTATCTTTGATGTTTTGCTCTGGCAATCTGTTCTCAGATTTAGGAAAAGGTTTTAGGCACCTTTGTGATCCCAGCAGATTATTCTTCCTCTTCCAGAGTGCAGCTTAAGTCAGGAGCAATTTCTAGGTTGTCTTTGGGTGTCAAAATCCTGGCACACGGTGGGGGTAAAACAAGGTCTGCTTGAAAGCTGAAATATGGGAAAACAGTCATTGACATAATTCAGCAGCAAGAAAATCAGATTGAGAGAAAGCCACAGAAGCTGTGGCTGTCCTGGAAGTGTTCCAAGTTGGACAGGACTTGGAGCAACCTGTCTGGTGGAAGGATCCTGCCCATGGCAGGGGGGGAATGGGATGACTATAAGGACCCTGCCAGCCCAAACCATTCCATGATTCTGATATCAGGTGGAAGCTCTTCAGCAAAGGAAAAAGTAAGAGCCTAAATTTCAGAGAATCTCAGAAGGGTTTGGGTTGGAAGGGACCTTAAAGATCACCTCATCTCAACAATAGGGAAGATGTGCGCTGATGTCTTTACAAACGGTTCCATGGTGAGGGATGGGTGTGAACAGCTTTGAAATGGGGTTAATGTCTGTTCCAGCTTTGGGCAGTGGGTTTGTTACAGAGCCTGGACAGTGACTCCTGAAACAGCCAAATGGGGCTGCACAACCCTGAACCTCTGAACTTTGGGGTAAAACGACAGGTTCAAGGACAGAGTATGTGTCAGGTGGTTCGGGCAAGCTGCACCTTCCTGGTACCTCGGCCAGTGGGGGAAGGGAGTTTGGGATAAGGGGAGTTTGGGATGAGTTTGGGATAAGAGGAGTTTGGGATGAGTTTGGGATAAGAGGAGGCTGTGCCCTCTGAAACCCCGCGGGCCGTGCCCAGTGGCCTCTCTCCCTTTATCCCGATAAAGCTGCAGAGCTCCTCTGTCTCTTTTATGGACACCGGCTTTTCCCAGCGGGATTTCCCACAGACATCCCATCCCCATCCATGGCCAGGGACACCTTCCACTGTCCCAGGCTGCTCCAAGCCCCATCCAGCCTGGCCTTGGACACTTCCAGGGATCCATGGGCAGCCACAGCTTCTCTGAGCACCCTGTGCTGGGGCTTCCCCACCCTCACAGGGAACAATTTCTTCCCAATATCTAATCTAAAGCTCCTCCCTTATAATTTGAAACTGTTCGCCCCCGTCCCGTCGGTTCCGCGAACGAGGGCAGGCCCCGCTGAGGCAGCGCCCCGCAGCGCCCCCTGCCGGCCGCCCCGCGCCACCGCCGCCCCACCGCAATGCGGCGCGCCGCGCGCTGACGTCACCGCCCGCCCCGCCCCCGCGCCCGTATAAGGAAGCGGTGGCGGCTGTCGCGCTCCGGATTGGCTGCCGGCGAGCGCGCGGGCGCGCGGCACGCTGGGAGTTGTAGTCCCGGCGGAGGGGCGGGGCGGAAGCCGCCAATAAGAGGCGAGGGGGGGGCCCGGCGCGGCAGACGCCGGCCGGTATCGGATCAGCGCGGTGAGAGCCGGGCTGGGGCGGGCGGGAGCCGCGGCACAGCCGGGGACACAGCCAGAGCTCTGCGGGGCGGTGCGAGTGCTGCGGCTGGAGCGAGGAAGGGCTCCCGTGTGGGGTGGAAGTGACTGGGGCAGGAGTGCAGCAGAGGCCCCATGTGGGGCAGAAGGCCGCAGCGCGGTGAAGGTGCCTGGGGCCGCAGTGGGGAAGAGCCCCGTGTGGGGTGCGGGGGCCTGGGGCTGGAGTGGGGAAGGATCCCCATGTGGAGCTGGGCAGGCGGAAAGCAGCCTGGGGGACCCAGGGCCTCCCCTTGCCGGGAGGGATGCTGGGAGCTGTCACCTTCTCACCCATGGTCCTCCAGCAGTGTCCCCCGCGGGTGACACCGGCCACACAGGTGCCCTGACCTCCCTGCTCGGTGTCGGCAAGGTCAGGGCTGAAGGTCACAGAAACCTATCGTGGTGGATGAATTGCTTCACTTTTAATATAATTTTCTTGTGTAAATCTCACTTCTGGCTGTTTCCTCCTTTGCTGAGTGACAGGGAGCTCTTGTTCCCTTCTCTGAATGAGTCAAGCTAAAATAATTATTTACATTAAGCAAATAAGAGTGGTTGTAGCAGGCGCAGAGAGACCAAATCCTTTGGCCTATCAGAGGAAATGGTTTCAGAAGCAGTCAATCTGCTCACATGGGTGCACACGAAATGCTGCATAAGCAGGAGCACGGCCACCTTTGAAATGTCTCTTCCTGCCTATCGTTACTGGCGCCTGCTTAATGAAATTCCTCTTGGTTTATTCCGAGAGCTTGGAGCGTTTCCATGTGCCCCTGAGCTGTGTTTTGCCGTCGGTGGCAAAGCTGAACAATAGCAGTAGAGATTTTTCTAGCGGGACCCTCTGTGCTGTCACTGGCAGAAGTTGTCATTAACTGAATGATGCTTATGCCGAGCACTAAGGAGAGAACAGGTCTTGGTGTAATCCATGTAATTCCCAGCACAAAAAGCTGGGAAGTTCTGGAGGATGGTCTCGTTTTGGTGATGATGGTTCTGTGGGTGGAGCCCTTCTCGGGCTGTTTATTTTCCTTGGAGGAAGGTGAGAAATCACCTGCGGGTGACTTCTGATGCGACCCCACACAAGTCTGCACCTATTGAGGGCTTCAGGATTTGCTCCAGCTCCCCAGAGGTGGCTGTTCTCCATCCCTGTGTTCTCCATCAGGAATTTGGAGTTATGTTGATGTGGGATAGGTTGTAGTGAGCTGCCAGGCAGTGCTGACCTTGTGCTGCAGCTCGTGCTTCCCAACCCGACTGCTGTGGCTGCTGCTCTTGGCAAGGAACGAGGGGGGAGAAGTGAACTTTGCTGAGGTCAGAACTGCCATAAAGGACCAGCCTGTGAAAGCCAAGCGGGTGGTGAGCCATGGAATTCCTAAAAAGAAAGGCCAAAGCTTTCTGTGGCTGCCTGTGAGCTTGGGGGGCTCACTGGGATCTGTAATGTAGTAAAAACAGATGGCAGAAATTTGTTGCTTTGCTACTTTTTTTTGTTTTGTTTTTGTTCTTACCCCTCCTAGTAATAATCCTGTTTCCCAAGGCTTCTCTTGAATTAAACCAACTGTCCATGGCACCAGTTCTTATATCTCATTACCTGGATATTTGTGCCTGGTGGAATACACGAGGGATTTTCTTTTCCTAAAGATTCTCTATATTTGGTGTTTCCAAAACCTGAAGGGAGGCTCTTTGTCTTCACAGCCACCATGTCACCCAGCCAGGAACCTGTTTTCCCTGAGTATGAGACAGAGACCAGCCAGACCTCGAAGCTGATAAAAAAATTTAAGGAGACGCCGTTTGTGCCCATCGGTGAGTTCAGAGTGTTTGCACAATGAATGTGTGAAAGACCATCACTGTTCACCTTTTTTTTTCTGTGAACAGGAAATCACTTAGGAATTACTTCCCCATAACAGCTGTCCTATAAGAAAAAGGGAAATTAATGAGGTCTGTTACCTTAAATAAAAAACCTAGAACCTACAAATATAAGAAAAAGCCCCAAATCAACAAACCCTGAAAGGCTTTTTAGGTGAGGCTAGAAAACATGTGAAGGTGATGCTGTCAAGTGGTTAAGGGGTGTGTTGTGCAACTGTTCCAGAGCACAGTTTCTGGGAATTATGTGACCACTACAAAGTGACTTAAAAGCTATCAGAATACAAACTAGAAGGGTTTAAATTACAGCCTGTCAAGTAAACGTTTCAGCCCTTTGCTGCCCTTGCTTAGTTTAAAATGTATTTTTTAGTAACTTTTATGTTACTAAAAGTAACATAACCCGAGTTTGAGGAAGTTCTTCACGTTCTCAGCCTCTGTTGAGACTCAGCTTCTGAAGAGAGCAGGGATCAGCTTTTGTCTGACACAAGACACGTTTTGATTTCAGCTACCTTAAATGGAGAGCAGTGGGGTTACGTGGGGTGAGCTGTTCCAAGTGTCTGCCAGCACATTTCCGTCACTGGTTCCGTGGTCACTGGCCTTTGTCTCCACCTTGCTGGGCTGTACCATGAACTCCAGGAGTTTCCAGTTCTCCGGAGCAGATTGACAGAACTCACCTTTGGCCTGTATCAGAGCTGGGTTGAAGGCCCTAAAACTCTTAATTGGTATTTAATGAGTGTGAATTAAGTGTTTACAGTTTCCTGATGGCACTGGTAATGCTCCAGCTCAGGGAAGGCAAACTGCCTGTGCTCTGCTCAGTAAAATATACACAGCACTTAAAACTTGGCATCCACCTATGAACTGTGCAAATAATCCTAAAAATGGAATGAAATAGATGGAATTAGAAAAGCTTGTGCATTTCTGCTATGTATTCTGTGACAGCATCAGTGCTGGAGCTGGCAAAGCTGTTTGCTCTGCTAAGAACTATCGGTGAATTCTGGCCCTGGGAAAGAGACATGGCAGAGCCTCCCTCCTCACATCCTGGGGACAATAACACGTGACTTGTCCTGTCCTGGTGGCACCTGGCCAAATGTGACAACACCCAAAATAGCAACTGCAGCAGGCCAGTGGAGCATGCAGACACTGAGAGTCTGAGCATCAGCCGAGTGGGGGAGTTGGGTGTGAGTGTGCAGGAAAGGAGATGTGAGGAGCCCTGGTTCTGTCTGAAAAACATCCAGGGAATTCTGACACCTTGAGCTGCTCCTTTGACATTTTAGTGCTGGTGGAAATCTCTTGCACTTCCCTGCACTGACTTGTTCATTGAATGAGGTGGCATTGGAATGAAACCAAGGCTAGGATTTACCACTACACTAAACCAGAGTGATTAGACCTTGAAAGCCTTATTTTAGGATGAGAGAGAATGGCTTCAAGTTGTGCCAGGGGTCGTTTAGACTGGATATTAGGAAAAATTTATTCAAGGGAAGGGCTGCCCAGGGCAGTGGTGGAATCACCACCCATGCAGGGATTGAAAAACTGTGTAGATGTGACACTTGGGGACACGGTTGACCTCAATGATCTTAAGGGTCTTTTCCAACCTCAAAGCTGAGTGATTCGCAGGCTGTTTAGTTCAGTGGGTCCCTCTACTCCTCCCAGGGATCTCCACTCAGAGGGATGCTCTCCTTGCCTTGCAGGGATGGGTGGCTTTGCTGCCGTGGTCGCCTACGGGCTGTACAAGCTGAAGCACAGAGGTGACATGAAAATGTCCCTTCACCTGATCCACATGCGCGTGGCGGCGCAGGGCTTCGCCGTGGGAGCCCTGACGTGTGGTACGTACGGAACGGCCGCTGTCCCTGCCAGGGCGAGCCATGGGCAGCTCCTGTGCCTCTCCCACTGCATAACACGGCTGGGTGGAAGCATCCAGAACATTTATTTCAGGATGTTAGTGCTCCTTTCTGGAGTAATCTGATTTTATGTACTTAAGTATCTAATTTCAGAGTAGCAGTTTTGATTATGTCTAGACATGGAATGTGAGGTTCTGCATCTCTACCTCTTACAGGCCAAAAAAAGAAAACATTCATCTGACATTAATATTTCCCCTGTAAATATGCTGCTGTTTCTGAATTTAATACAATGAAGATCTACAGCATGTGTAGACCATGGCATTATATATTTTTATATATATACTTATATGTATTTTTTTTCAGGCCTGGGCCTGTGTCTCTAAATGTACAGGGACACTGTGCTCCTGGTATGTTCATCCTATCTGTGTGTAAATGTACATCCCATGAAACACTGTTTGTCTGTACTGCATTCCCAGCAGGAACAACAGAAAAGCTTGACTTTGGCCACAAAATCAACTGGAATTAGCTTAGGGTATAAATTGTATATTTTGAGGACCAGTTTCTCTGTATATAAAGAATTATATATATAATATATATACTATATATAGTATATACTAATACTATAATATATATTATATGTATATATATATATGCTGGTATATATATATGCCCAGTTTCTCTGTATATGAAGAATTTTGTTGTGTCCATCACTGCTATTAAAAATGCAGCTGAGGAGGAAGGGAAATTCTGTCTTGTTGAGAACTGTTCAGATTTTGAAACCCATTATTTCTTACTTCACACAGTTCCTTTAATTGTGCTTTTTTTCTGTCTTGCAGGCGTGCTGTATTCCATGTTCCGGGAATATGTGGGGAATTCCAAGGAATAGTGGGAAGCTGTCTGAAATCCCTGTTCCTGGTGGTGGCCTGTATACTGCAGCTCCAAACCTCCTGTCGAGGGGTTCTTGGGGAAAACAAATAATACATGGCATTAGAGAATTGTTCTATTTTGTGTATGGTACACTGTGCTGAACCTGGCAGCCTCAGAACGTGCCCTGGGGGAGCGGGTCTGGGTCTCTGATTGACACCACCACATCCCAGTTTTTAGGGGATATCGTGGAGTGCAATCCCTCTATTTTTCCCTTCAGCTCAATCCTAATGATGAATTCTTTTTGCTGTTGTTGCCCAAAACCACGATGTCTGAACTGGCTTCTGTCAGGGAATGTCAGGAAAGCCTTGCTGTCATTTTCTATCCTCTGCCTCCAACTTTGTAATTTAGAAGCTTCCAGTAGCACTAAATGATTTCTAAAATATTGAGATATATAGACATCTATATTTTTTATTTAAGGCATGAGATAAGTATGTTGCAGCTATTTAAATGTTATATTTATTCATTGTTAACGAAGGCACAGGCTCCCTATTTTTGCTATATCGGACCCTCGGATTATATTTTGTAACTTTATTTACGGTGTTCTTCTGAGTAACATCTAAATGTAACATTTAAAATACATACTGTGAAAACGAATTAATTTGGTGGTTTAATGTTTTTAAAGTGTATAATCTAGCTGATTTCTGCAGTACTGTTCCCCACAGAAAATTTTAAAACATATAAATCTGAAAAGCACCGCCCATCACCTTTCAGATATTAAAATCTTGTCTGTGAGTTATTTTACACTCAAACTCCTTGTACCTCCAAGAGCAGTCACAAAAATAAAAGCCAATTTCTAAAAAAGCACATATTCTCCTGTTAGCTGACATTCCATGGTTACAGCCTCAGAGGTACAAACTGCAGGGGGAGATGAAGAGACGAATAAAAGCGAGCAGAGCAGGTAACAATTCTTTGCCTTTTTGTTGGGCTCCCATCCTATTGAAGAGGGACGGCGTGAGCTGAATAAAAATCGCCTGAGATGGTGCAGCGCTCCTAGTAAAGGAAGTCGCAGCCGCTGCTCCCACACGGATGGAGATGTTTTTACCCATCGGATGGGGGAGAAGGAGCCGGGATGGGTGCGGGAAGGGCGGCGGGGCGCGGCGGCGAGGGGCGCCATCATGGCGGCGGCGCTGAGGGGAAGCGCGCGCTGCCGTTGCCATGGGCACCGCGTGGGGCCCGGCGCGGGGAGCGGCACCGAGGCCGCAGCTCCGGCCCCGCCGCTGCCCAGGAGGGAACCGGGACAGCGGGGACACCCTCCCGCTGCCACCCTCCCGGTACCCTCGGGAACGCCGCTCCGGTAGGCCCGGGGACGTGCGGGAAGCGCGGGCAGCATCCCCGGGATGGGGGAACAGCGCGGCGCTGCCAGGACCCAGCAGGTCCTGGCAGGTCACAGGGCGAGGCGGGAGGGAGACAATCCCAGTTACGGGTTTGCAATCAAAATATATATAAACACAAGAAATTCTTTTCGCTGAGGCGGCAGAGCGCTGGGAATGGCTGGGCGTGGAGTCTCCTCTCTGGAGACTTTCCAAACTTTCCTGTGTCACCTTTCCTGCCTTGGAGCCCTCCTGCCTCAGTCAGGGGTGCCTTAGATGAGATACTCGCCAATATTTCTTCACCCTGTGACAAACGAGATTTGCAATTTGGAAGTTTCTTTTTAGAAGTTTAATAAGGGATTAAAAAAATCAACCGGTGCTGGGGCGCCCTTGGCTTTTGGCCAAGAAGCACCTGTTGTCTATAAGATAATATATATATATATTATTTTTTATATCGTATATTATATAAGATATATATATATCGTATATTTAAGATATATATGTGATCTATATAATTCACTATATCTAGTATGTATATCTATATAGACAATAGATGCATATATGTACTATAATATACTATATATACTGTTACATTACTGAGGTACATGCATATTCAAGTGCTTCATGCATTATTCTGACATTCTTGTGAGTTTTTGATGTTTCAGCAACTCTTAGGTTTGTTTTCTTTACAGTCTAGCTTTTCTGCACAGCATCCTGTGAGATATGTTTTATTTCTTCTTGTGTCTCCATCCTGTTGTTCCACATCCTCTGATAAAGGGTTAACAAGTTCTTCTAGGATTTTTCTCCAGTGCTTTGCTTTTGTCACTGTTTTCTTATCTCTTGGAGAGGTCGGTCAGCAGATGTGGGAACCAACAGAATTATTTCTCACCATTCTTTCAGCCACATAGAAGCATTCTAAACATTTTGTGTTGGTTATAAATGCATATTATGGTATTGGTTTTTTCTCAAATATTAAAGTGGTGTGTTGTGTTGGAATATTTTTTAAGATATAGTTTTCTTTAAGAGTAATATAAGCTAATAAAGTGTCTTTGTAATAAATAAACTACCTGCTTAGTTAAATAACACCCAGTAAAAACACCTACTACTAATATACCAATTACCAAGACCAACCATCTGTAAAAGTTAAAAACCAAGTTAAAACTAAAAAAAAAAATAAATAAAACCACCATAGTCAATATTAGCATGCATAGGTTAATACATAAATGCAAAAGCCCATATTACATTGAATTTTTTAACAACCCAAAGGGTGATTGGACACTGGAAAAGGCTGCTCATCCCTGGAAGTGTTCAAATCCCACGTGGATGTGGCACTTGGGGACAAGGTTTGGTGGTGATATTGGGTTAATGGTCGGACTTGAGAGTCTGAGAAGGTTTTTCCATTGCAGCATTGTGGAATTCAGCTGCATCTTGAGTACCATGCACATTTCTGGCCTATAGATAAGTAAATAACTCAATCAGTTATAAATTAATAAATTAATCACTAATGCTGTCTAAGAAAGGAAAATTCTGAGAAAACCATGAAGGTGATTTAAGACCTAAAACAGTTACTCTATTAAGAATTCTGGGATATTTTCACAGCAGAGACAACTGTTTGAAGATGCTCATCTTTGCTATCTTTAGTGGCAAAAGCTGTCAAGAGGTCCAATCTAATTATAAATTTAGTTATCAACCCACAGGTTACTGAAACCAGAAAAACTATCTAAATTCTATATCCAGTTTGCTTAAGTAAATGGAATGGACTCCTTATCTATGCAGGCTTTTTCCAAGTCTCAGAATCAACTTGAATCAATTACAAATTGATTTTCCAAGCTCACTGGTTCAGTAATTCTTTGATCCCTTATGCTCTGTGGGCTGTGTAGAGGCACCAGACTCTGCTCTTTGCACTTGTCAATCCTCAGTGCACCTTGTCCAGGTGACTCTCTGCCCATAAGGCACACAAAGGGACATGCTGCATTTTGGAGCATTAATCAGGATAATTGATTTCCATAAGTGTGGGAAAGGCTCCTGTGTTAATTACTCAGTGCAGGGCGTGCCTTTGGAGGTATTTATATATTGGTTTTCCTAGACCAAAGGTGCAGTAGGATTTTTTTGCTGACCAAAAATGTCAAACAGAAGGAGAAACAGGCTGCAGCTTATCAGAAAACTGTCTTTAGTCATCCTAAGAAAATGTTTGGGTAGCAATATTATTATTTTCATAATCTATTGATAACTTATGTTTATAATTAAATATACTTAATAATTAATACATTATTACTTAGTTATGTAATGTTATCATTCAGTGTTTAGAAATTTGGGGGAAAGGTGTAAGCCACACTTTTGTCTTGCCCAAAGCGGGACCATAAGGAAAAAAAATATTTTTCTTCCTCTCTCAGTCCCCCATTAACCCAAAAATGGGGGGATTTTGCAGCTTTCCTGGATGTGGGCAGGGAGGCTGGATGGTCCCAAACACTCTGTGCTCCTTTTAGCCAGTGTGACCTTGGATTTGGCCCCAACCTGCTCCTCTGTCAAAATGTTTATTTAAACAAAACTGTTTAAGAACATTTGGAAACATTGCTTTTTGAATTCTGGAGTGAAAAAGACCCGACTAATTTTTTTTTAAAGGGCTGTTTAAAAGCCATTTTTGGAAACGGGTGCTTGAAGCAAGGCCTTGGGGTTGGAGAGGAGGAGGAGGAGGTGGTGGAAGGCTGGCAGAGGTTATGGAGGAAAAGCTGCAGAGCAGCTGCCAGAAGGGGATGTTTTTCAGAGCAGTGCTGATCTCTGCTCTCTGTCAACTTTTTATTTTCCTCTTGTTATGCTTTTAGTAAACAATGGAGCCAGAGGTAAAAGTGAATGAAGATTTCAAAAGCCAGTTTAAGGCTTATCAGGAGCAACAGCAAAGGCGGCTGCAAAATTTGATGGAGAAGAAGAAGGAAAAAGCAGAGCAGCCAGAAGAACACAGGCAGCACCAAGGAGACTGTAAGAGCCCTGAGTGATCTAAACCTCTTTAAAAAAGGACCTCCTGTAAAGGAAGATGCCAGCAAAAGGTAAAGGCCTGGCAGCACTGTTCCTTCAGGAGATCACTTGGAGTATATCTTGCTTATGAGCTCATGAAACTCAATATTATTAAGTTGGCAGGACACTTTCTGTCTTCACACACGGAGCTTTCATTATCCTGAGGAGATTCTCCCTTAATATAATCCCCTAATTATCCTCAGGGCTTTGTGCTGTGCTCTTTAATATCAGCATTTTACAAATGAAGGGGCAGCCAGGTACTACCTGACAAAATCCAACCTTTTGGGATCACTGGCCTCCTCTGAATTGCTGGTTAATTCCTGCCTAGCTTTAAGCAAATAGGTTCCCTACATGAATAATTTCCAAAGATGGACAGAGGCAAAGCAGCTAATGGGAGTGAGCCACAGGCCTGTAGTGCAGAAGAGTGTTCCCTGGGATTTCTTTGCAATATATCCTGATTTGGTGGACCACAAGATTACCAGGATATTGGGCATTTTGGTATGGATCTCCCTTAATCTTGTTTTTTTCCTTTTGAGCTGAGTACTGGAGCAGATATTTAAAGCCCCAGGGCAGATAATTTCTCTTCCTCCCAGGATATATTTCCTAATACTTCTTTTCCTGACTAGAACTGGTCTGGGGTTGGATGTTGGACACACCCTGAAGGTGTCTGCAGTGCTGGCTGTTCAGGACTTTGCTCTGTGGTAGTGGTGAAGCCAGGTGAAGAAAGTCCTTCACACACTGATGCCTCACCAGAGCTGTCTGATTTGCCAAGTTAAGCCCCCAATCTCACATCTCCCTGCTGTCCTCTTCCCTTCAACATTTTTTTCTGATAATCTGTGGAATATTATAATGGAAATCTGATTTTTAAAAAATTTCAGTGAGGCTGATTCCCATAGTTCAGATGTTTGGCAGAGGAAAGAGGATTTAGGTGCTCCTGTGGCACATCAGTGTGCAGAGTACAGGAAAGTCCAGTAGTCCTCTGCTATTTAGAGTTCAGTACTTTAGGCCAGATTTTTTATTTGCCTCTCTTTCTGTGTCATTGACTGTCAAAAGTCCCCATTTGACATGGCAGGTGTGGCAGATATATCTGGACTGTCCTTTGCTCGTGTACATTCAGCAGGAGTGGTTGTGAGTGATCAAATCCAGGCAGGATTTGTTTCTGGAAGGGATTCACCAGGATGTTCTCTGCACTATTCCCATGACAGCACATCAGAGGGTTGTTCCAGGATCACAGGGCTGCACATGGCCTGCAGTGGCAGTGATTTCAGCTTGTCACTGTTGTTTATAGCAGCAATTGGAAAACATTCTCCTCTCAGAAGTTTCCCTTCCTCCAAGCCTTGGGAATTCTTTTTTCCTTCATCCCATCCTACTCCCAAATCTTGTTTAGACAAGTGTTAAGCTGATATTTCTGCCTTTCTGTTATGCTCTCTCTGTAACTTTATCCTCCCTTCTCTGTTTGGTGTACTTGAATGTATCTAAGTGACTCTCCCCATCCTGTGGAAAATCTCTGACAAGAATTGGGAAAGACACAATTTGACAGAAGTTAAATTCCTTAATTTTTTTGGCCTGAACAAGGCATGCAATTTGAGAAACCACTTGAATTCCAGTCAGATCCCTGCTCATAAGCTCCACCTGGCTGTGATTCCTTGAAGGAGAGTGAAAAGGGGCACCTTGTGCAGCCCATTTCTTTTGGCTCATTTTCTGTAGCTGAGGCACTCGGGTGGATCTGCTGCCTCTGTAGCAGGGAGAGTCACTCTGGGATGGGGTGGGAAGTTCCTCAGAGGACACTCCAGCTCTGTGCACTTGGGATTTCTGTCCATCCTCCTCTAAGTGCTTTTCCTCAAGACTTGGACTCCAGCTCTGAGAAGACTTCACTGCTCAGGTCTGTTAAGCTTAGAACCTTTTTTCCATGTTAATCCCCCACTGTTCAGAATCTTTTGGTTCAGGTTTCTAACTGGATCTGAGTTTCATTGCTGTCTCCTCTGAGTGGTTCATGTGGGAATAACTCAGTTCTGCCTCTGCTCTGCTCACTTTGCTCCTTGTTTTCTTCTCCTTTGTGAACATCTGCCTTTGATCTCCCTTTGATTTGCAGCTTTGAAACACAAGTGCATTTCTTAATTATGCATTGTGAACCCTCTGCTAAACTGGCTGTGCTGTTTATGGCAGTGCCTTAAGGGGTTATTTATTCTGACATGGGCATATGGAGGGTGCATTTAAAAGCTCTCAAGTCCAATGGGTGCTAAGAGCTTGCTAAAATTTTGGAGTAAAAAATTGAGATGATTATTGAGACATCTGGCTTTTCCATGTCTCCAGGTACACACTGTAACAACTGGGCTTATTCAAAGTGCAAACATTTTGGGTTATCCTGTAGAAAACAAGAATCTAAGAGTCAATTCATCCTGCTCATTTAAGCATCTGGATAACTGAGATGCTGTAGATTATCAGGAACTTCCACATGGGAATCACAGGGCACTGGAGATCTTCATCTTTCAGCAGCAGCAGCTGGGGTGAGGTGGGCAGCCCAAATGTCACCTGTGTGTGGTTAATTGTGTTGATTCCCAAGTCTTTTCAAGGACCCTGTGTCAGGGAGCTCAGATAATTCTGAACTCCCACAATTGAATTGAGCCCCTGAGGCCACAGTTCTTGGATTTTTATATTTGAAGGACCTGTCGCATCAGGGCAGTAAAGAGATTAAAGTTATTAATTCTCTGGATGTCTTAGAGAGATGAAACCTTTAAATGTTGCTAAATGTCCTGAAGAAAAGGAGAAGCAGGGCTATTTCCTTCCATTCAGAGGGGTTTTTTTTATATTCTCTGTTTCTAAAAGAATTCCAAAAGGCACCATTAACAGTACAAACTGATGCTCCCAGGGTTCCAAGAGAATCAGCTGAGGACATGGGAAATTGGTTTTTTATGAATTGCTCTAAAACATTGATTTTTAAAGGACCCCAGGGGCAGCTTTGTAGTCAATGCTCTGTTGGCTTCTCTTGGCTTTGTCAAGTGTAGAAAAGAAAGCCTGAATGGCCCACACATGCTGAATGCTGCCTGCTTTCCTCTGAAGAACCAGGTAAGTAACACTGAGATGACACTATTTGGTAACCTCACTACACCTGTTCTGTGATGTTTTGCCCTAGACAGCTCAAAAAAGTGCAGATTTTATTTTTTTATAGAAGATATTAACTGAATAGATCAGATAATCAGGTTATGTTCTTAACTGAGGTTTAGGATATTCTGCCTAATTCAATAAACTAACTCCTGGTAAGCTCAGCCCATTTATCATGAAGTTGTTTCACTTTTTGTTTCTATTTGTACATTATTTGTATATTATTTGCCATTGTGGCTTATTTTTTCCCAGTTTTCTTGAGGCTGAGAATGAGCAGCTGCAGAATCAGCTCCGAGAGGTCCGGGATGAGAACTGCAGGCTCTACAAGCTGGTGTCAGAGAAAGATTTTGAGATAAAGCAGCTCCAGAAAAGAGTGCAGGAGGAGAGGTTGGCTCTGTCAGGTAAACACAACAACTTCATATTCTCACCATGTTGGTTTGCTTGTTGCTGATGACAAAAAAATGTCCCTGGAAAGAATAGTGCTTGTTTAGGGTACACAGTGGTTTCTGTTCCTCACAGAACTCTAAACTTGCTATTATTGGCATAAAAATAGTGATGTTCAATAGAAATAACATTTTGGAAAACTTCCTCATAGTGTCTAAGAGCTGTGATACAACTTTCTCTGCTCTGTAAGGTTAAATTTCTTGTTCAGACTCCTTTTTTCTGTCTGAACAGGGCACAGGCAGGATGCTGGATGAAAGCAAAATTCAGTTTCTAAAGTGATTTTGGTGTCTTTTGAAAATTGAGCTGTGCAGGCTTCACCTCTTCCACTGGGTGCCACTGTTGGTCAGGACAGGAGTGATGACCAGGCTTGAAGAGAAGGGGAAAACCAGCAACCAAGAGAACTAAATAACATGAAGTTACACCTTAATCCTTGAAAAGCAGCTGTAGTTTGGGTGTAGGAGAGGTGATAAGCTCTTCCTGGTCAGGACCACAAGCCAGATGTGCTCTTGCAGCTCCTCTGGCTGATGCCAATCCCTTGCCTCTGCTTTTCCCTGTCTGCATTGTAGCAATCCCCACGTTGCTTGGGAATGAAAAGCCTTGGTTGAGTGTGTGCAATGGATTTGAAGACCATCAATTTAACATGGAAGCAGCAACGTGGCTTTGGTTAATTTAGTATTTACTGTGATTCTCAGCAGCCATTATTTATCCTGAAAGCTGAGGTAAAAGTAGCTCCTGGGTGGGAGGGGTAACACAAGCCACACCAAGGAGTTAGAACAATGGAAATTCTTTTAAAAATAATGGATTGGTTTAAAATGCTTTTTAAAGGCATTTTAAATGCTTTTAAGATAAATTCCTTTAAGACAATAAATTTTGTTTCTTTACCAGTTTTTTAAATAGTGGTATAGGAACAAATTCTGTTCTCAGCTGTATTCTGTGTAGCCCCACTAATGTCTCTGGGGTTATATGGACCTCAGCATTCAGTCCTGTTCATGGATATCAGAAAAAATTGATTACTGCAGAGCTCTGAAGGAGGATAAAAGAGTTAAGAGGAATGGCAGCAGCCAAGTTCAGCCTTCACACCAAGGGTTTGTTGTTGCAGGCTCATGTTCCTTGCTGAGCTGGCAGTTCCTGTTGACATTGTTTGCCATGACATTGATTTTGCACTTGTACAAGAGCTGTCCTATACCTGGGTGGTGTTAACCAGAGCCAGGTGACACAACAGCCAGGCCTGGGATTTGCTTTGTTTGTGGCACTAATCAAACCCTCCCTGGGGAGGGAGCCAGTGATGTGCTGTTTAAAAAAGCAATTAAGAGTCATCCAGCAAAGCTCCCTGTGTAATCCCAAGGGAGTTATAAATAGGCACAATGAAATTTCCTGGACCTTGTCCAGGACCCAGCTGTAATATTGTGCCTGACCTTTGAGGACTGATGTCTAGAAATGTTCACACCTCTGTTCCAGCAACTCCTCCAGTAGTAAACAACCAAGCAAAGCAGAGTGTTGCATTTTTCTGTGATAATGCCAAAAAAATCCTGTTCCCAGCTGTCCTTCCCAGCAGTGAGCAGGAAACGCCACTGCCCTTCTCTAGGTGATAATGTTGCTACAACCACTGTTGTGGCCCTGTGACACATGGCTGTTGCCACAGTGTGAAATGTGGCCATGGTGAGCTGCTGAATCAAAGGACCAGCCCATCCAGCTGGCACCTCTGACATCTCTTCCCTCACTTGTTCATTTGAGTGCCTGGCACAGCTCTGGGAGGAAGGGATGGGACAATGAAAGTACAGAATTGTGACAGAGAACAAAAGCATGGTCTGTTCTGAATCCTGCCTGTAAGATGTGCCCTCTGCCTTCATGTGCTCTTTGCAGGGGTGTCTGGTTTAGCTGGAGATGTGGCAGCCACCAAAATAGTTGAGTTGGCCAAAAAGAACCGTGAGATGACTGCTGAGTTTGAGAGTGAGAGAGCCAGAGTGAAGCAGCTGAATCACAGAGTCAAGGAGCTGGAGAGAGAAGTGAGGAGTTTTTCTTGTTCTCTTTTTGTACCCTAACCCATGGAAATCCAGCCTTTGGGATAGAAAATGGGTTTGATTCATGTTCCCATGTTGAATTTGCTCTTTAATCCGTGTGTGCTTTGGGTTGTGGTCATTTCTGTCCATGATGTGTTCCCTCAGCTGTTTCACCTCTGCAGGCAGGGGGAGCTAGGAAAGGATATCCCCAAGTTATAATGAGCCAAGGATTTATTAAACAACAATTAGGAATGTTTATTTATAGAAGCACAGAGGCTTTTCTACCAGTTTGGCAATAGTATTTCTCCTTTTTTTTTTTTTTTTTTTTATTGTGAGGACAAGCAAATTTCACACCTTTATGTCTTATATTCTCACCTTGTTAATACCAGTCAGTAATTAGTTCTTTATTCTTCTAAGCTTTTGTCATCCCTGTACTGAAAGCTGTTTTCTGGAATAGGTACTTACAGAACTGAGACAACACCAAACTATATCATATAAGACAGCAAATCTTCACTCAGGCAGATTAAATTTTCTGGTTTACTGTGACTTTTTGCCAACCTTTCACAGAAGTAATTTTACTCAGGTGGCTGCTGAATTGAAAATGAGATGTCCTGATGTCAATATTTGCTTTGTCCTTTGGCTGCTGTTCCTCTTTCTTACACAGTATTGGTGATTTTTTTAAATATAATTTTAATTTTTTTTCTGAACTTTGCTTTCTTAGAAGACATCAGTTAAATGAATCAATAATGCTGACAGATGCATTTTGACTCAGTATTTCACCATCACTTATTATCATGAGCCATGCATCTACCTGAATTGCACCCCAGCTACCTGAAAGATCAAGAAACCATGGATTAAATTAAATTTTGGAGAACTCCTGCATAAATCCACAGTTTTCTGGTCAGAGGGGTCTTGTCAAACAGTTGGCAGGTTGGCAAACAAGTATCAGGTGTAGTTTGGGACCTACAAAATCACACAAGTAGTGGAGCAATTCATGAATAATTTAAGAAAAAATCAACTTGGTTCTGCTCCCCTACTGCAGAAGTGTAATGACCTTTATTCAAACAGAAACTTGAAATATTCTCAGATTTTAACCTAAAAAGAAAAGAGCACAGACATTTCAGAAAGAAGACTAAGATGTAAATGATGTGTAAAATAAAAGCTGTGTTTAACCCTAGGAGGCATCTATCAAAAATATGGAGTGATAGATAGAAACCACTTTATTTTACATATTTTTAGCTCTTTCCTTGCATGAAAACTGAAAAATCTGTAAATCAGAAGTATTCTACCATGATTATGTTCCCCCAAACAGAATGGATGGTGTGGCCACTGAACAATCACTTGGCAAAGGGTGGGCCATGTAAGCAAAGGAATATTTGCAGAAAATTTCCTCAGAACCTGAGCCAGCAGCTGCCAGCTCCAGCTGAAATTCTTCATTCTCAGTCCATTGACTACAAAACTTTATGAACTGGGTAGAAGGGGTGGCCCTAAGCCATGAAAAAGGGTGAAATTAAAGCTGCCTCTGAGTTAGTTTTCCCCCAGATGCCCCTTTAATAGAGGAGTTATCCTTAAAGCCTTCTTTAATTAATTCAAATAATCAAGATTTTCCACCCACCTCAAAGACTGGAGTCTCAAACTTTTAAAGCAACACTCCCTGGCCTTTCCAGCATCAAATTTCTGCACTCTCATCCCTTTAGAAATCTTTGCTGCAGCGAATTGGGGCATGATTCAGAGCAGGAGGGGTTGTATTTCTGTTTTCCTTTGCTGTGACAAGCAAGAGGAGACAGAGTCTTTATTCTTCATGGGTTAAAAAATGCTGCTTTAGAGCTCCCAGCTAAAGAAAAAGAGCCTTAGCACCATTAAATCTCAGTTCTAGGGTGTCAGGTAGATTTCTCTTTTTGCATTCCTCTAGTGAGGAGGACTATTTGCTTTTTATGAAATATTCTGGGCTGGACAGGATTAGGATTTGTGTATATAAACATTAATTTGAGGTACTTTTGGTGATAAAATGCCTTAGAAGTCTCCATACTTAAAATTTGATCCTATCTTGGCAAGTCAGAGATATCTTCTGAAGTTATTTCACAGTAAAATATAACATGATTCTTTGGGAAGCATTTCAGAAGAAAATAATTATGCTTTCCTCCTGATTGTGCTGAAAAAAAAGGGAAAATTAAGGTTTTTTGGGGTTTTTTTTTAGAGAATATAAACATCCAAATTACTCTTTTTTGCTACTTAATGCTCCATGGAGTGATGCTGTTCTCTGCATCCATTCTTGCACTAACAGTGGGGTTCTTTTCCAGCTACAGGCAGCCACAGAACAAATCCATTCCCTTGGTGGTGATGCTGCAGGAATCAAGGAATCAACTCTGAAAATGCTGCAAGGAAACTTGGTAGGAATTGTAATTGAAATGAGGAAATCAGCAGCTGATACTCAGCTCTTTTGTAGAACAAGGATGTATCCCTGTCACCAGTTTTGGGACCAAATTCCTCTGTACCTCCTGTATGCCCCTAAAATTAGGTCTAGAAAAAATAATTCAGTGATCCTGATGGATCCATGGATCTTAATCACTTCAGTTTTTTCCCTGAGGGTTCTGTTCTCACCAAGTACATTCCCCTCCTCAAAGGCTGAAAGTCCAGAGATGAAAGCACTGCAAGAAAAACTGAGCACAGCCAACATGAAAGTGACAGAATATCGGAACCAGCTCCAGAATGTGAAACAGGAACTGAAGCTGACCCAAAAGGTACCAGTGCAGGGAGTAGGCTGGGCTGGGACCCCTGCAGGAGGTTCAGTCTTGGGAAATGAGAGGCCTTTGGTTGGACTATTCCAGTGGAGCAGGGAGGTGAGGAAGACACGAGGGTAAGGGTTGGAATTGAAATTGTGCTCCTGGATACAGGGATCTTGTGTTTTTCCCCGCTGTGTCCAGCATTCCCACTGTCCAATGCACACAAATCCTTTTGAGTTTTAAAGTCCCAGAGCAGTAGAACTGTTTGTGCTGTGCATCCAGGTTCATTCCTCCTTTCTCATCCATTTAATTATGTATTTGCTTTTAATGTAGGTTCCAGTCCCATGGGAATCAATGGGATTAAAGGCCATGGTAGTATTAAAGCATGTGTTTAAAGACTTTGTTGGAATGACATCCAGAATAACCTTTTCCTCTCATTCATGATGGATTTAAGTGTTATTATGTGCTCTGATTCTCTCTGGTTTCCCTACTTTGTGTAGGAGACCTGCAATGCAGATCAGAGCAGAGAATATGGTCCTAAAAATAGAACTCTGCTGACCTTTTTATAAATAATTTAAATACTCTTCATACTAAGTTTAGCTGTGTCAGAATTTTGCAAGGGAGATTGGCTCAATTCCTGGTGTGTATGAAAACAATATCTCTCCTCTGTTCCTGGTTAGTTATAGGTAAATATTCATCATGTCAAAAATAATTGTGTATATTAAAAACTACTATTATTAAAAACTTGTGTTTCCTGTTAGAGAGAGCAGCTTTTCCTCCCCTTCCCCATCACATCCTTTTAAGCCTTATTGTTGATGTTAATCCCTTTTCCCAGGTTTTAGCCAAAGAAGTTGGGGAAGATGTGAATATCCAGAGTCTCCTGACCAATTCTGGCAGCTGGCGTGGACGAGCTCAGCAAATTCTTCTTCTCCAAACCAGGGTGAGTTCTGACCCTGCACGCTGCCATTTCAGCTGGAATTCTCTTTCTAAGCAGAGATATCACCTCAATTTAAGGTAAAAGAACTGTTAGTTCTCCATTAATTCTTACCATCTCTGTGTTGATGTGTGCACACCATGTTAATGACTCTGTTGCAGCCGTGCAAGCTTTGGTGTCAGAGCTGGGAATCTTTCACATCTGTGTCAAAGGAAGGAGTTCAGTGACCTTGGAGAGCTGTGGCAGCCTAGTTCAAGTCCCAGGGTGTTTTGAAGGTGCCTCTCTCCACTGAGAACAGAAGGAGCCCTGTCAGTGTCTGTGCTCTGACTTAGACACCTTTGTTCAGTGCTTGGAGTCAGATGGGAAGAATTGAGGCCAGATCAGGTTTTCAAGTTGTTCCCTCAGGAGCTTCAGTAAAATCTTTAACTCTTGAGTCTTCTGAAGGGCAGAGTTTAGCTGAAATGTCAGCAGGAGGCAGAGAGGCAGTTTTGTCTGCATCTAAATAAAACTTCTCTCAGGCAATTTGACAAGTAATTTTCCCATTTTTCTGCTATTCAATTATATGCTATCAAACTATGATTTTTTGCACTCTGATTGACTGAGTTTTTTAACCTCTGCTTTCCCTTGAGCAAATTCCATTTCCCCCTGTTACATCCCCTGCCTGGGGTTCATCTGAGCACTGTTCCTACTGTTCTCTGCTCTAATGTGCAGATTTCTTTCTGATCCAGACTCCTCAGGCCTCTTCTGTAGTCAGTGGGGAATCTTGTAAATGCAGTCACTGGATCAAAAGTGAGGCAGGTTCCTCCAAAGCAGGGCAGAAGAACTGGGCTCTGGCAGTGCCCAGTTCCTTCCACTGACATAAAAGCAGCCTGCAGTGAGCAGGTGATGAGCTGAGTTCACTTGGATTCACACAAGAGCAATTCCAAATCCTCTGGAGTGCCTGTCTGGCCTCCACATGTGGCTCCACAAAGGCACACATCTTCCATGTGTCCCAGATCTCCTTCCTGCACAGATGCCCTAAAATCTGCATGTTTCTTAGCAGCTAAATCTCAGTTTGAAAGACCAAACACTGCTCTTACTTAACCATGACAGTATCAAGAAATAATCTGAGCTGTCTTCTTTGCTCTGTACCCCTGGTAAAACTCTGGGTGAGTTGTCATTATTGTGCCATAGGTTCAAGAGCTGGAGCATAAATTGAGCCACAACAAGATCAGAACTTCACTGCTTGAGACAGATGAGGGATTCCTGGAATTTGCTGATCCAAGGAAGTTGTCAGTTCAAGAGAAGAACTTGCTGAAGATTCGCACCTTGGAAAAAGAAAAGAAGGAATCTTTGGAGGTAAAATCCTGTGAACTGACAGAGTCCTGTTAGGGTGGGGAGCAGTGTGTAATAACTTGTCCTGCCTTCAGGGTGTGTTACACCCTACCTAAAACTATTTCACAAACCCAATCTGCTGGAGGAAGCTCTGCCCCACTTCACAGCCGAGCCCTGCTGCAGCTGCACCCAGACTCCTTAGCACCCCTCTCACCCCTTGGCCAGGTGTGCACTCTTCATCCCAAATACAGGCAGCCCCTCACACCTCCTGTATCTGTAGGGTTCTAGGCTTCTCCATTTGAACAGAATAATGGAGAATCAACCCAGACCACCTGGGTTCCTGAGCAGACAGACCCTTTTTGGATGCTGGCAAACAGGCAGCAAGTATCATTTATAATTTCTACTTCCTTAAGGAGTAATAAAGTATTCCAGCCCCATTTTTTAGATTCTACCAGGTAGTGTGGGATTCCTTTCTGCTCACCACAGCACCTGGGGCTTGGTAATGAGGTATAACTTTCATTTCCTTTTACATCACTGCAGAAACTCACCGAGCAGCACAACACTCTCCAAAAAAACCATGATGAATTGAAAAAAAGGCTTGATGCTTCAAGAGCCAGGAACCAAATGCTGTGTAGAGAAGTGAAGATGCTGAAGGAGCAGATTGGAACCCTGCTGCAGAAAGGGAAACACGATGATGAGCTCATTGATGCCTTGCTGGTACAGTCTGTGTCTGTTGGTCCCAGCCCTGTTTCTATAGGTGGTAAAACATGATGTCATTTCATGGCACACACAACCTTAGGGTGTACAGGAGGCTGATGGATCCAGCTGTGACAGCCAGAGGTTTTCTTGTCAGCTGAAATCCTCCTGCATTTTGGATCAGTCATGTAAGGGCTGTGAGACAGCACCAGGTGTGACAGTTACAGTCCAATGGCCCTGAGCTGGCAGAAACGATTTTGCAGAAGGATTGAAGTAGATAGAGGAAGGACTTCAGTCCTAACCCAAGGTGCTGGCCTGTGTTCTTTGCTCTGCTTTCAGCTCCACTGGTAGATTTTTTTTTTTCTTAGAATGCTTGGAGTCCTGCAGGAATTTTTTTTTAATCTGTAACAAAACTTCCATTTATTTTTTTTGCACAGCCCACAACACAGAAGCTGAACCACAAGTGTTCACACCGTGTTCACACTCACTTGCAGTAGCTGGAACTGAGAGGATTTGGCCTCTTCAAAACCAAAAATTTTAGTAAAGGCTCAAAGATGCTGAGAAAGAAATAAATGGCTGCTGTCATGGCCCTGCCATGGTTCTAAACAGCCTCCATCAATTAAAATAGCAAATATATTAGAGAATATGCCACCTCCTAGCAGGGTTAGTTCTGTGTTTCCTGATCTAGCTCCTCACTAGTTTCAAACTACTCCTCACTAGTTCCAAACTAGTTTCAAACTGATTTCCCTGCTGCTGTGGGTAGGTTTTAGCTCAGCTGGCTTTCACCCTTCTCCCACCAGGCACTGTGGGTGCTAACCATCAAATTAGGGGAGCCAAAGAACACTTGTCACTTCTTCTGAATATTCCCTAAAATTACTACAGAAAGATGCAAGTTTATTTGGGAAGGGATGGTTAATCTCTTTTATCCATTCTATCACAAAAGCACTTTACTTGCAGATTGTTGGCCTGACAGGTATTAGATTTTTAGTGTGGGAATAAAACCTCCAAAAGCACTGGTGAAGCAGCCTGGCTTCATATCTGTCATCCCATGGTACCCTCAGCTTTTAATATCACTATCACACGATCTGATCATGTTCTAGTTCCACAAAAAGTGCATTGAAATCTTGAGTTTCATTCCATTTATGGAAAAAGTCACTTCTTTATCAAAGGCCAGCCTTTCTTGCTCTGTTTTCTGCTACACTGAGCAGCAGAGCTGGCAGCAATTTGAATCTGGTCATTACTCAGGTCAGCATAACAAATCAAATTGCATAAGTGGCACCAATGACACCAGTGTGCACCCACCAAGGAATGGGCTTGGCAGGGCAGGGACTTGTCCTACCATTCCTAAATGGATATTTGTCTTGGGGGCATTTGAAAAAATCATTGTGTACAAAATAAAGATCTCACCTGTTTCTCTTTTACCAGAACCAGCAGAAGCAAATGCAGGAGATCTTAAAAGTCCTGAGCCAGAAGGAGGATGAGAACAAGGAGTCTCAGCAGATGGTGGAGCACCACTTGAACAATGAGATTCAGAAAGAGAAAACCCTGATAGGCCAGCTCAGGGAGGTGGTGGCTGATGCAGAAGCAAAGTTTCAAACACGGGTGAGGGAGATTGGGAAACTCACACTTGGGGTCAGCAGAACAAAGTAATTAGAGGAGCACACTTGGTAATCACTGGAGATCTGCTCCTCCACTTCCTTGTCCCTCGTTATCTGAGATGGCTGCTGCCCCCAGACAGTGATCTCTGTCCTACTGACAGACTTTCCTGATGGAATGATGAAGCAGGAATTCTCTTTTGTAGCTCCTCAGTTCCTTTGTGCATAACTTCAGGCTGTTTCAGCAGCAGCAAACACAGAAATACAAATCACATTCCCACCTGGGCCCAGTCAGGACTGTCCCTGACTGACAGCAGGACTTAGGGCTGCACTGGGGGCTCCTCAGTGTTCAGCACCTTTGGCTGCTGGAAGGAGGAAGCAAACAAATGTGTCACACCAACAGCAGCAGGTACCCAGCTACTGCTGTCTCAGGTCAGGATTTGTGAAGAGTATTTAAGCATCCCATTCCCATGGATCCAAAACCCTCCTGGGGGTTGTGGTGAGGTTGTGGATCTGCCAGATACCTCAGGAATGGGGGCTGGAGTACTGAACCCAGGATCAAACCTGGGTTAGGGACACAAACCAGCTGTGCTGGCAGTGATGGTGCACTCTGATTTCATATGAAACTGCCCTTTTTACTGGTTTGTGCTTTGTTTGCATCCTGCAGTGAATAGGAATGAAAGCAAAGCTTCTGAGGAGGTCCTGTAAATCAAAAGTTCTGGCTTGCTTGCAGCAATAATCAAAAGCTGCTGATTTGGCATTGGAGCAGCTGTTTTCCTCTGAACTATGTGGCTGGTTTTCTAACATGCTCCACCATTAACAGAAGAAATCTGCCCATCCATAGGAAAAGTCAGGAGCTGCTCATCCACCACGCTCTGAGCACTCAGGATTACCTGTGGGATCAGACAGCAGCAAGGCTGGAAAGACAGAATCTGCCTGGTAAGAAGAGCAGAAAGTCAATATTTCGAGTTGTTTGAGTAATCCAGGAGCCTGGTTTTCCCAGAGAGTTTCATCAAACCACAAGTGCTTTGTGCCAACAGCTGTGGCAGCCTGTTTGCAATATATGGGAATCTCTAATCACATTATCTCTTGGACTTTTGTCCTGGAACTGAGAAGGATGTTCAGACTTGCAGACATGACTAGATTTGGCATGGTGGTAGTGCAGCTATTTCTCCTGCTGCAGCTCAGATAATGTTTATGTGGTCAGCTTTAAGTGCCTGGGAGTCTTTTCCCTTATGAGACACGGGGCTTCTGACGAGCAGATTTCTGTGAGCAGGGTGAGGAATGAATGCAAAGTGCCATTTTAGGTAAGCACTAAATCACTGGTGCATTATTTAAATCAATAAATGCTCTTTGAGTAGGATTTCCATGCAGAAATGTTAAAACACACCACATCATTTGTTCTTACCCAACACCCTCTTTAAAGCCTCACTAAGGACTGTGTAAATTACACTAATCTTAGTGCAGCAATAAATCTGATTTCTGTTTACACTGATGTGACTCTGGGTCACTCTGGCTGTGTAAAGGGACCATGGTACCACAGCAAGTTATATCCTTTCTTGTTAAATTGCTGCTGAGTTTGTTGCTAAAGAGTTCATGGTCTAATTGATAGTGGGGGTTTGAGACTGATCTGATGGGGATGGGGGAAATTTTTCATCAAGGTAAGGTTACAACCAATCTCTTCTGTGTAATTTCCTACCTCATTATTTTAGACACCAAATTTAGGGTTTAAAATCAGCTGTGTATCCTTGAGTCTAAGTAGAGCATTACTATAAACTTTAAGAAGAATTCTGTGGTTTTGAGTTAGAGTCAAAACATCCTTAATTTGAAAGTTTCTGCACCCTTCTGCCTGTTTTAATTCTCCCCCTTCTAACTCTGCAGAGCTTGTTGTGCTCTCCTGGAGCAAACCTATATTTTATCCCTTTTTTTTGCCTCCCATGTCTGCTGATGGTAAGCAGGTACCAAAGCTGGGTAATGGCTTTGTGAAAACCACTAAGTGCAATGCATAAATTATTGCTTGTGTACAGGGCCAAGGGCTCTGTCGTGGAAAGAGCTGACGTGTCAGGTGGGCAATGAATGGTCCTTAAAAACTCTGAGAGCTGTTAATAACTTGGTCAGCAAGGCTCTCTCCTTCCATTAACTTTAATATGCTGATGAACTCTCAATTCTGTCTCGCTGTAGTGAATCATCTTTTCCTATCAGAAAAGGTGAAATGAAAAATGCTATAAATAGATGCTAAACCCTTTGGAGATGGCAGAGTAAAAATCTGCATTTTTAGACTGGGCCAAAGCTGTCAGTGTCAGCCTTAACTTGATTTGAGGATTAACCACTGCTAGCCTAGAAGGCACATCTGTCAATTCCTCAATATTAAGGCTTTATTTTCTTATTAGCTACAGCTAAAGGAAGGAAACATGGGGTAAGTCTGCAGGGACTTGGCTTTGGGCAGCTGAACTCATGTTGAAGGAACACTGAGATGGGGATGTCCCAAATAAAAACACACTGAGATGGGATGTCCCAAATAACCACACACCTAAATGGGATGTCCCAAGCACATGTCATTATACATAAAACTCATCCAGTGATACTCCAGTGTTATCAGCTGGCTCCTCCTCTTCCAACAGTGAACCTGACAGATCTTCCTGAGGGTTTTCACAAAGCAGATTTCATAAAGCTATGTAAAATACCTTTTTAAAGGGCATTGGGAAATGCAAGTTGTGCACTGTGTTGCAGAGCAGGGGTCTCTTGGTTAGGAGAATCTGTGATGTGCAAACACCATCAAACTGCACAGAGCTGGGATTGCCTCTCCCAGTGCTGGGTGACTGTGTGGGGTGAGGGAACTCTTCCCTACAAAGCACAGACATTGGGAAAGGACTGGAATTCTGGGATGACTGCCCTATGTGAAGCTTTCCTCTCCTCAGCACAGTGTCCACGATGGGCCACATGCTGGTGGAGTCAGCAGCCACGGAGCCTTTCCTCCTCAGGGATACCATCCCATCTGAAAGGTGAGTATTTCAACTTCATTATCACAAGGGAGGTGCTCTGCCACGCTCTGCAAGCTGCTGGAAATCCTTGTCCTGCCTGCCTTGTTTCTGTAATTAAAGCTTCTTGCACCATCCCTCCTACCTGAAGCTGTCCAAGAGCTCTAATATCTGATTTCTCTCTTAATTTCATAATTGATTGCCTGTTTGACACCAATCTTTTCCATCTTTACTCCCAATCACCAAGATTTCTCCTGCTTTTTTTTTTTTTTTTTTTTTTGTTCTAAAGAAGATCTTCCTGAATGCAGAGAGGTCAGAGAAGTAATGAAGTACATAATAATGGGATACATGGGAAAACTGCCCCTTGTTTTCAGCACACATTGGACACAAGAACAGCCATTGTGCAAGTGCTGCCTGAAGCCTTTGAGAGGAAGAAAATCAATAGCAAGGCATTTAATAGTTTAGGGTAGCACTTGGGAGATACAATCTCTTTTTACTTTGGCAGTAGCAGTGAGAGGAGAGTCAGGGATAATAAATTGATCAGAGGTGGAAGTTTGTTTTTGGGGGTGGTGGGGAGGGGAAGCAACCTGGAAGCAGCTTTCTAAATGATGCTCCCTGTGACTTTATACCCAAATATTTCTGTTCTCTTTATTGCAGTCTAGAGCTGGGTGCTGGGGGGAGGTAGTGAGCCTGGCTCTGCACTCTGCCTTCACCTTCAGACAAGTGTGTTGGAGATAGTGCTCAAATCCTGCCTTTGTTTCATTTCTTGCATTAAGAAGTGGCCAACAGCATCTCTGTGCTTGTGCTTTCCTCAGGTTTGATGGCACAGACAGCTTGAGTTGGGCAATGCTGGAGAAAGAGCTCACAGAGCAAAAGGCTCAGTGCCAGGCTGCTGAAAAGGAGAGGAACAAGCTCCTGGAGATGGTGACTGTGCTGCAGCAAAGGTACAGCCTCATCCCAGCAGCATCCTGGCTGGGGTGCTGGGATCAGGGAGCACTGCAGAGTCTGGGACATGCACTACATACATCACACACTGCCATCCTTGCCTTAAATAGGGGCTTTTCCATTCTTTTCTGCTCAATTTCCCTGCCTGGCTGATGATTCATTCTTTTTATTATTCTTTTAGAACAAAGGGCAGAAAAAATGGAGCCATCTTCCAGCTTGCTGCACCTAGATAAAGCCAGAATTGCTGTATTTGTATATGCATGGCCTTATTGAGGCAGCAATATTATTCATCAGTAGTAAATACTGTAATTATTGTTATAATATTCTCTTCCAAAGCTTTTCACATTCTTTTAAAGTTTCATTGTATCCTTTTCTAAATGAATTTATTCTGATTTAACTGAGGCATAGCAGTGATTTTTTTCTAAATTTTATTTTCTATTATTCAATTCAGTGTAAGATGACATTAATTTAGAAAAGAAGGGAAAGCAAAGTAATTTTTTGGCCACCTCTCAGCTACTCTTTTTTTCCCAGTATGTGTTATTTGATTCCCAAATCTGCATTCCAATATTGGAAGTATATTCCTGTCTGTGTGCTTGTCAATACAATAAGCCCTGTTTGCTCACTTGCTTTAATTTACCACAGTTATCATTCTCACTTGTATAACTTTTGTCCTGCATGATTAATCACAGCCAGAAAAAAATAGATTTTTCTTTTAGAATTGTGGAAAAGATGCTTTTAAAGCTAAATTTTGGAAATACATGCTGGGAAAAATCTTTCTCATGTTTGTAAGCCCAGTGACTTTAATAGAGCTGTGCAGTCAGATGAGGATGGGGCTGTGAGTGGTAACTGAAGTGTGGCCACCACCAATATGGGATAATGAAAAACAGAGTCAATGAAATGCACAGTTGCTTGTAAAATGTGCCATAAACTGATGATTCAGCAGCTCCACAGTTATCACACATTCATCAAGCAGGTAACATAAATTTTGTGAGGCTGTGTGCAATAACTCTTGGAAAACCTCAGGGTAATATAGCACCAGTCAGATTTCAACGTGAATCTATTTTTAAAAATCAGCTTTTCCTCCTCTTCCCTCCACTGCTGGGGAGTAACAAAGCTCAGGTAACACAGATAATGCTTAAATCAAGAGAGGAGCCCTGGGATTTGTTACAAATGGGATTTTTCTACAGCATTTTAGTTTAAATTATTCCTATTGGCAGATGATTCCATTAAAAAAATCCCACAGATCTTGCCATTTTCCTTCACTTTTTGTGTAAAGTGGATGCCAGAGGAACACCAGGGTCAAATGAAAGTTTAGTGAATGCAGAGCCACTGAGAGGAATTAAATGTCTCAGAGCTCATCAGCAGCCTGGGAATTCACTGCCACAGGAGGTCGAGTCTTGCCTGTAGCTACATTTTTGAGCCAGTGATATAATTTTATTAGAGTTGCAATTTTTTTTTTTTTTTAATGCCAGCTAGGAGGGAAATAAACTAATCAAGTCTCTTGATTCAGACAATAACCAGCTTCCACCCGTGGGGTCAGGAGGGAAATTCTCTTACTCAGTCCAATCCAGTGAGTCAATCTGTGTTTCCTTTGAGCTTCCAACTCCTTGGAATCACTTGTGTCAGCCACTGCCCCACTGGCAGCATCTGTGGAGTGCACATCAGATTTTTGCAGTTAATTTTCTGAGAGTTTATGCAGGATAGAGAGAGGCAATCTGCTTTTTTGTCATGGAACCACCAGTTTCTTTTCCACCCTCTCCCATCCATGGTCATGTCTAATGGCCAAGTTTATTAAAAGCAGCCTCAAGTTTCTTTTCTTCCTCACACACAACTGCAAATGTTAGACTGTGTTTTTATAAACTATTTGCCTTCCAAGTTTTCCCAGAGTGTCTAAAAAATGCAGTTTATTATTCCTGTAATAAAATATCTCTCCTCTGCAATCTGCAGCTTCCCTGCTCATCTGAGGGCTGAATTCACACAGGGAGCCAGAATTAGGGGATCTGAGCAACCTCCATTAACAAACCCATTGTTTCCAACTGTACTCATTAGTTAATTCTCTTTTGCATATTTAGGTGTCACCTGATACAATTTCACTGGGATTTCTGCCTTTGGATGCATGGAAATTTCTTTCCCTTCTTTTGGGAGCTCTGCAGGAAGAAACAGGATTCAGTACCAAGACTGATTTGACATAGACATGACACAAATGAGCTGAACTTTTTCTTTTTTCTTTTTTCTTTTTTTTCTTTTTTTTCTTTTTTTTTCTTTTTTTTTCTTTTTTTTCTTTTTTTTCTTTTTTTTCTTTTTTTTCTTTTTTTTTCTTTTTCCTGTCAGGATGAGTGAAAGCAGCAGCGAATTCTTGGAAGCTGAGAAGAAACTTGAGGAAGAGCAGCAGCAGAGTGACTTCTTGGAACAGCAGCTTGGAAAACTGCAGGTGGATCCAGGGAGCAGCAAAACTGCACAGAAACCTGCCCTGAGGAAAAAAAAAGGTGAGGGGGAGCCCTCAGCCACAGCCACGTCCCCTGTTTCACCTCTGGGCTTTATAGACAGCAACAACATTCAGGCTGCACCTGCCAAACCCAGCAGTGCTTGACCTTGTGGTGATGGGACCTGCTCAGACCCAGGAGCAAAGCAGGAGGAAAAATCCTGGCTCTTCCTAATTTGAAGAGGATTTTCCTACAGCTCTGAATGGGACCAGGATTTTTGCAGTGTGTTTTCCGTGGGGTAACTCCAGGAAAAAAAGGTTTCCCCGTGCTGTGTGTTGCCCCCAGAGCTGCCTTTGCACTCGTGCCTGAGGGATTCAGCTGAAGGTTAAGAGCAGAATTAAAGGACACATCCCAATTTAAGGCCTGTCAGTGCCTGTGAAAAACTATTGCTGGTGATGAAGTAATTAGATCTGGTGTAATTTATTATCCCATGAACATGATAATCTCCTGCTATAAATATGAAAACCTCCCTGGCGTAGTTAAAGAAGAAGAATTCATGGTGGATGTTAAATTTTTATTTCCCTGATCAGATCCTTTTATTGCTTAAGGACTCTGATTCTGGAAAATGTCTAAACCAATAAAATGGCACATATTCTTAAGGGAATTTTTCCAGTGGTTTCCCTTTTTATGTGTATTTTTGTAAAGTAAAAAGACTTCAAATGCCAAAAGATGAACAGCAGGGAGGGGAATTGCAATTTGGCAAATGTTGAGGTGGTGTCAGGCTGAGTTAGGGTGACAGAGGGACCACAGGGCTCATCAGAGGTTCCTTCAGATGAACCTTTATAATGAATGGGTGCTTCAAACCTACTCCTCTCTGTAAAACATGGATTTGTTCCTTAGAGCAGCATGGCTGTGTCCTTGGAAGGGGCTCCAGTTCTTACAGTTGTCTCACCTGTATTAACTGAGAGCAGAAAAATTTCGATCCCCAAACTGTGGGAGCATTCTGGTGCTGATTTGTACAGAATTTAACTGAGTTTCTGAGCACTCAGATTTTTACACAACCTGGTGAAGTGTTGATGTGTTCTGTTATCAAAGATTCCCCTTGCAAGCTTCAAGAGAGACAAACTCTCCAGGTCCTGAGGCTTTCTGGTCAAGTTTTGTTGTGCTGTAGTAAAGTTGTAGTAGCTCCCCTCTGGCAGCTGGCATTTCATAGCTAGAGGAAGAAGCTGTTTTCACCAGTGTGACAGATCCCTTCTTACTAAATATTTAGATCATTAATCTCCTCTGCTTAAGGACTAAAAGCAAAAGTGGAAAAGGATTGCCAGTAAAGCTAATAAGGAGAAATCCTCTCTAAATCCATGAGATGAGTAGGTAACAATCTATTTCACTCTCCTGCTTTGATGAGAGCTTTGTGATGTGCCAAAACTGGAGTTTGTACAAGCACCAAGTCTACAAGTCTGTATTACACCTCTTCAGCAGAGCATGGAGGTTATCTCACTGTTTTCATGCCAATGGTTGAGGAAATAAGAAATGAAAAGCTTGAATACAAAATAGAGACTAGAGAACCTGCTAATTAACACAGTATTTTCCTTTCTTTCTGAAAGTGCAAAATTGGAGAGAGCTGATCTAATTGCTAATCTAATGTTTCTGGTCTCTTCAATTCAAGGGAAGTAGATAATGGTGCTAAGGGGCTGGAAACAACCCAGTTGTGTTTTAAAATTATTCAGGCTTTTCATTTGCTGTGCTTTTTTCCTGTTTTATCCAAATTCCAAATTATCAAAGAATAATCCCAGTGGAGGGATAGGTAAGTAACAGCAGGTTTTCCTCAGCCCTGCAAAGCACAGCCTCAAGATCAAAAGCATTTTTCAGTTATACAATGCAGCTTTTTCTTCTCATTTGTTTTTGTCAGAGTTCAGTACTCTCCAACCAGCTTCTTTCAGATAATTCCACATGAGGAGGATTTAGTGTTTTAATACCAAATGTACTTATTTGAAGATATTTGATATTATGAGGGATATGAATTGGGAAGAGGGGTACAGAAATGTGCCAACATGACAACACAAGCACAAACCAGAAATTTACTTTTCAGTAGGAGCACAACAGAGGTGCCAGCCTGGCTGTTCACTGTCCTGGTGTTCCAATCCCAGCTATAGGAACTGCAGCCAGCTCCAGCCTGTTGTTTTCTTCATTTAGCAGGATTTTTTTAAATTTTTGTAATTTATGTGGGGCTGAACCACACAAATCCTTCCCTCATGTTACCTGGCTCCAGGTAGGTAGTGCTGGCTGACTTCCTGCCCTCCTTTCTGAGCTCCCTGAACACTCCTCTGCTCCTCCTTCCACTGTAGGGAAAACTGGTCACAGGTTTTGCTTCTCCACTCCCAGCTGGAAATTTGAATTATATTTTCTCTATAACCCTGAAAAAAGTTTCTGAGTTTTTTGTTGGTTTTTTTTGTTTGTTTGTTTGTTTTTTAAATGACCAGACCTCATGTTTTGGGTAGACCTTTATTTAGGAAAGCATTCCTGAGTTAGAACCTTGGTCTGAAGTACACCTTGAAGTACATTTAACCTACACTTTGTTGATGCTGAGGATCAAAGTGCTTTACAAAAGTTGTTTCAATGAGTGCCATGTGCAAGCTTTGTCCCAGACATTCAGGAAGCAACAGCTGTCATAATCTGAAACAGAATTACAAGATTAACATCAAATTAATCCTTTTCAGCTGTTTGTCACCAATTGTTTGTGTCACTTCAATATTTTGGATTAATTGTTTTCCTCCCTACATATGTAGGCACATATTTAGCCCTGAAATGCAAACTCATCATGTTTTCATTTTGCTGGAAGGAAATGAAAATAAATCTGTCATATATTTATGATATGTTATGGATATAACATAGAATTTAGGAGTTTAAATATTTATTTAAGAGATTAAGTATATTATTTGAGAGAATATTTATTCTGTGTTTCTTGATATTGACTCAGTGTGCTGCCAAAAAACTGATTTGCTGTTTTACTAAAACCCCATTCTGTGGTTGAATCTGCAGCCCAGCCAAGCCTCCCCTTGGTTGTGAGTGACAGAGAGGAGCTCCCTGCAGCCCTGCCCCAGCTGCCCCTGGAATCTCAGGTGGAGGAGCTGAGCATGAGGTGTGTTCTCCCTTTCTCCATGCTGGGATTACTCTGTCCTAGCTCAGGGAGAGGAGGAGCAGGTGCTCAGTCTGCTCTTTCTCACCAAATCACAGCTCCTGGGTTTCACTGTTTTTTCCCTGGAACAGAGGCAACTGTTCCAAATTTGCTTTGAAGTTCCCCAGCTCACAGAGAAGTTTTTTCCTTTTGTTTCCTTGCAGGCCTGGCATCCAGCTGGATGAGAACAAAGGATGAAGGCTGCTCTGGAGGTGACTGTGAGAAAGAAAAGGAAGATTTTAAGCTGTATCAAGTGATAGTGGAGCGAGTGAAGGATAGCTTTTCACAGGCCATTCAGCAGCACACACAGGGGAAGAGTAAAGCCAGATACTCCCTGTCCTTTGGGCTGCAGAGCAGGGAGACAGCCCAGGCACCAGTGTCATTCTGCAGCCTCAGATCGTGTCATTTCTTTAGCATTTGCAGGAGAGGATGAGAAACAGAGATGAAATACAAAAAGTGAAGGTTTTAAGTGTCAGCAGCTTCTGTCTGTGAGGGTTGGCAAGCAGGGCTGGTTGGTGCAGTTTGTGAAGCTGCAGTTCTGCAGGGGGATTTTGGGCAAAACCTCCCAGGTTTCAGCACAGTGTTCCCTGAGAGGGCTTGATATTTAATCTGCTGCTGCCTTTATCAGCTCAGGAAGGAATTTGCTGTATAAAGTTAGGCCAGCCCCCTTCCTTAGAACAAAACAAGCTCTGTTTTTATCCCCACACTGCTAACTGCCTGTCTCAGGCTTTCTGTGGCACTTCAGTGCTGAGGCACAGGGTTAGCCTGGCTGGGACTATCTGCAGATCAGCTTTGGGTGGGCTCCTTTCATCATCCAACCTCTTTCTTTGCTTGAACATACTGGCAGCAGTTTTCTGAAACTCCAGTGAGTTTCCACTGAGAAGCTGTGCAGAATCCCCCTGCAGTGAGTCAACCTACCTTGAATTCAGCTCATTCCATACAAAACTTGCCATCCAGGTTATGAAATCCCTGTTTCTGGGACTCTGCATTCATCCATCCATCAGGCAGATCTTGTTCTCTCTGGAAAGAAATGCTGCAAAATGCAGCAGTTTTCACTGCAGCAGTGCTGAGACTTCTGGGGCTGCTGCAAGCCCTGCCAGCCCTGTCCTTCTCTCCTGCAGCACAGTGAGAACACAGAGTGCAAGCTAATCAGGCATTGCCATGCAGCCTGCCAGTGCACAGCAGCCTTGGGGATTCCAGGCAAATGGAGAGCCAGGCATTTTTGTACACTGCTGCTTTGTTTCTCTCTTGAAAGTCTTGAAAGCTTTTCTTTTTCTCCTTTGCTTTGTCAGCCTCTTTTTATGAGCCTGAAGTTTGTCAGACTTTAACCCCAGCCAGCATTACCAGAGCAAAGTGGATCTGTGGGCATGAAAACCACTGCTCCCTTCCCCAGCATGGTGTTTTAGTCCTGACTCCCCTGTGCAGAGTGGAAAAAAGCAGAGCAGGAGTCACTCCAGATGTGTTGTCCCTGACTTTTTTCCTGTTTAGGTTCAGAAATGTCTCTCTTCATGAAATGTCTCTTTTCAAAGAGTTCCTGGAGTCCCTGATGGAGGAAGTCAGGGAGCTGGGGATAAGCTCAGCACCTGGGAGTTAACAGGGAATTAACCCTCCCTGTGCTCACAAGGCTGCTCCACTCCCCCAGCACTGCCCTAGTGCTCAGCCCAGCTCTCAGAAGCCTCTCTCACAAAAAGCAGGACCATTCATTGCAATATTTTTCCTGCCAGTAGCATCAGAGGAAAAAACATCCTGCAATCCTCAATCATCTCAGGATAACTTGAGGAATAAATCCTGGGCTGAGAGTGAGCCACAGCTTTGGTTTCTGTTCAGCTCCATCCTGATGTCTGTGTAGAGGGGAGGGATCCTCTGCTAGGGATTTGAAGGACCTGCAGGAGTGAGCAGATCCCTTGGAAAAGCTGCCTGAGCAGGGCAGTGGGGACTGGGCTGTGCAGTGGCTGCTAAATTCAGGCTGTAACCCAGAGCTGCAGGTTCTGATTTCACTTACACAGGAGTGTGAATCAGTGATATTTTCCCAGGAGCTGAGCAGAGGCATCTGCTGCTCTTCCTTCTGCACTGTCCCAGGGAAGCTGTGGAGATCAAACCTCTCTCCAGGAAAAGGGCTCTGAAGCACAGGGAAGAAAAAAACTGGGATGTCACAGAACACACATGGCTCTCCTGAAAACCTCAAGTGCTGCAACACTCATTTCATCAACCTTGTGCTTGTTTGGGGCTGCACAGGAGCATTTTCTCCTTTTTTCTGGACCACTGGATGCCTTAACAAAGAAAGAATCCAACCACTATAAAGCAGTTTATTTAGGCAGCCTGTACCTGTAAGCAGCTGCTTCTCATAAAAATGTGCACTCTGTCTCCTGTCACACAGTGGGGGGGAACAGAATGTCCAGGGCTTCTCAGGATTTTGAAATACACTCCCCCTGCACTTCCACAGTGACCTGCCTTGAATTCTCCCTGTGCTGGCTGTCACTGGTTCCCAATTTTCAAGGGATGAGACCAATTTTCTTGCAGCATTTTGCTAAATATGAGAAACCCTGGGAGACCTTGGAGCAGCAGCCCCCTGTACCCCAACCCATCACTCAGAGAACAAAATCAATGACAATATTTTTATCTCTGCCTGAAAAATCCTGGAGATCCTCAGCCCCAGGATCCCTCCAGCACACTTGTGCTGCTTGAGCTACAACATTTCTTTCAGGGGTACAGCTGATACGCAGTCACCACAACTCCCTGCTTCCCTTGGAACTTTCAGGGGTTTTTTGTTGTTTTTTTTTTTTCCCATGGATAAGCACCATCCTGTTAAAATTCCCATGTTTCAATTCTAATTTGAATTTCTCTGGCCCCAGTTTGCAGCCAGCCATTGTTTTGCCTCTCTCAGATAAAAGCACTGTGAGTCTCCAGCATTTCCTCACTGGAACAACCCTCTTCCAGTGAGAAGTCATGTCCCAGGCAGCTTTTGATAAGCTCTGAGTTTTTCAGTCTCTCACTGCAGCTGTTGGTGGTGACAGGCTAAAGGTGACAACTCTGGCATGGGCTGGTGGGTACAGTTAAGGTTAATTTTGCTGCCAGTATTTTGTTATGGGCACTCCTTGTTAGGATTTGGCCAGTTCTTACCTCCAAATATGAGTCCTCCAAACACTTGGGCTGAGCCAAAATCTATTTCCTACACTAGAGCTGGGCAGAGCTGTTCCATGGAGCAGCCATAAAGTGCCTGATGGATGCATCCCTTTTTAAAGTACAGCTGAACTGCTGAGAATAAATGATCTTTGATGAATTGTCCTTTTTACCTTTGGGCCTGTTGCCAGGAGTTTACCTGCAAAAAGCTTTCCAAAGTGGCTGTAAACATGAAATAAGTTGCATTAGGGTGGTTAAACCTACAGGTTAAACCTGTATTGACACAGGAGAGCTCCCCCTGCCCTGGGATCTGCTTGGACAAGGGGCACAGCATCAGCTGGGGGGTCCAAGCCCATCCCACAGGAATTTAGAGCTGTGGATTGGGGCTGTGGGTGGCTCCTGCCCTCCCTGGGGTCCAAAGCAGGAGAGGGACAGGAGGAAGAGACATATTTCAAGTCTTTAGGGGGAAGAAGTGGGGAAGGAGCTGGTGGCAAAGGGGAACTGAGCTGGAAACTGCTTTGCTGACCCCCCCAGCAGCCCCAGCCAGCAGCTGCCACTGCCCTGCAAGGCACAGTGCAGGACAAAAGGGAAGAGGTTCAGCTTTAAATGGAAAAACACTCTGGCACAGCCCCTGTGCTCTAAATTAAGCCATGACAGAGCCAAGGGGGGTATTGGGTTTCTCATTTTTCCCTTCACCCTCTCCCCTCCAGGCCCAGCTCCTGAGCTGGCTGCTCCCATGGGACAGGGTGGCCTCACTCAACAAATGCCACCTAAATCCCTGGGAGTCTCCACTTACAGCTCCAAAACCATCCCAGGCAGGGGCTGAGTCCTGGGCTTAGAGCAGCTCATTGATCAGGGAGCAGAGGGATTATTCCAGCCTGTCACTGAGCTAAGTGGGGTTTTTTTGGGGAATGGGAGGGGATTGTGAGGAGAGGAGCTGGAGGCAGTGGGGTTTGACCTGGTGCTGGCTGGGGGCTGGTGGTGGGAGCCTCCTTCAGAGCCCTTCCCTGGGGTTTGGCTGCAGGTTTGGGGTCATTGATGGGGCCAGTGGGTGCCATGGGGGATGGGCAGAGCCATTCTGGGGGTGCTGAGAGGGGTCCTGGGGGTGATGATGGATGATGGATGGATGGATGGATGGATGGATGGATGGATGGATGGATGGATGGATGGATGGATGGATGGATGGATGGATGGATGGGTGGATGACACATCCCTCTCTCCTGAGCCATCCTGGTGGGACTGGCATGCTCCCAGTGATGTTTGCATGAGGAACCCAATGGGACAACCTCAGGCAGTCAAAACAATCCATGTGGGTCCTATGAAAACAGGAGAGAAACTCTGGGCAAGGACATGGAGTGCAGGAAGAAGGGGAATGGCTTCAAGCTAACAAAAGTGAATAGGTTTAGGAGGGATACTGGGAAGGAATTCCTGGCACCTGGGAGGGTGGGCAGGCCCTGGCACAGGGTGCTCAGAGCAGCTGTGGCTGCCCCTGGATCCCTGGAAGTGCCCAAGGCCAAGTTGAACAGGACTTGGAGCACCCTGGGACAGTGGAAGATGTCCCTGCCTGTGGCAGGAGATGGAATTAGAGGAACTTTAATGTCTCTCCCAGCCCAAACCATTCTAGGATTTTATGATTAAAACCTGTGCTTCCCATTCAATTTCTGCTCCAGCAGCAGGAGCACAGCAGCCAAGGAGTTTCTTTGGTGTCCCCATTAATGTCCCCAGTTTGTCCCAAGAGACAGAACCAAGCACCTTTCCTGGAACCCCCACAACCTTTCCCAGGCACTAAAGAGGGGCCTGGCCTCAAATCCTGTGCCACAACTTCCAGCAACCCCCCAAATATTTGAAAAAATATCACTTGAATCAGCTCAAAGCTATAAACTGGGGCAATAAAACACAGAAATGTCCCCAGTGCTGAGGAACACAACCCAGTCACACTAAAAATAAATCTTATCATATTAGAAGTTATTATATATTAGATATAATAAATCTATTCTATTAGAAATCAAGAGCGAGGGGGTAATTTTTTATCATATCTATAAATTAAAGCTAAATTATTTTTCTCACCACAGCTCCCAGTGCCTCATGAATAACCACTGCCTGGCCCCTTTACCTGTGTTACACTTTGAATTTAGCAGGATCATGAACTTCACAGGATTAAAAAAACCCAAAGGAGGTGAAAATCTACCATCTGCCTGAAACTGCCCAGGAGGAGAGCCATGATGGGGCTATTAAAAAAAAAAAAAGGAAAAAAAAAAGAAAGGATTTGAGGGCTGCCTTTGCTTTCTGCATGGTTTGGGATGAGGAGTGAGTGAATTTGGGAGTCAGAGGGGTGACACTGCTCTGCTTTTCCTCGTTGTCTCCCCACCACCACACCAAGCCAATGTCCATCCATGTCCACAGACTCATTTTCCCTCCTGCTGAGGCTCCTTGATAGAAAACCTCTGCCTGCCACAGGCTCCAAGAGAGCGAGGAATTGTGAGGAATTGTGTCCCGTGCTTATCTGCACGATCTCTTAATTACCTCTCCTCCCTGCACCCAGTCAATTACTGCGAGCGCTGCCAGCCGAGTCCCCGGGCAGGGCTGGAGCTCCGGGGCTGAATCCTGCCCAGATTAAAGCTGGAAATGTGACCGCACAGCCCTGGCAGGGAGAGCCTCTCTCTGTGAGCACCAGGTGAAAAACGATGCTGAAAAAGCCTTTTTGTTCACAGCCAGTGCAGAAACAGAGCTGGGCTGATCCTCCCTGCAGAGCCCAGAACGCAGCAGCTCACCCCAAAACAAACAAACCATGCAGGGATTTATAAAACCCAGGGTTCCCTGCCTTTTTCTGCACACTGACCCCTCAGGCAGCCCAGAGATGCTCAGGGAGTTTATTGATTTGAGGCTTGTAATAGGAATTATTTTAGAGAAGAGTTACTTTGGAATTTGCATAATTACAGATACTCACCATAACACGTTTGCTAGAACAGTTTTCAGAGCAGACATGACTCCACAACCAAATATTAATTAATTAATTAATTAATTTATTTATTTATTTATTTATTTATTTATTCATTGAGGTGAGCTGTGCCCAGATCTCACAGATGTGCTGACAGGTGTCACAGGCCTGACCCTGAGGCTGTGCTGACTTTTCCCCTTGGCTGAGCTGTGTTTGCCCACCCTGAAGCCACAACCCAAACCTGCCCCTTCCTATCCCCTGCTGGGGATGCTGGAAGCTGGGAGGGAGACCCTAAATGTGTTTTGTAGAGATTCCAGGATCATGAATGTTGGAAAAGAGCTCTGAGATCATCGAATCCAAGTGCTAACCCAGCACTGCCAAACCCAGCACTAAACCATGTCCCCAAAGTGCCACATCTACGATTTTTGAACACTTCAGGGATGGTGATTCCACCACTTCCCTGCACAGCCTGTTCCAGTGCCTGACAACACTTCCAGTGAAGAGATTTTCAATAACATCCAACTTAAATCTCCTCTGGCACATCTTGAGGCCGTTTCCTCTTGTCCTGACACTTCTTACCTGCGAGCAGGAGATGCTGCAGCCTCCGAGCCTCGCTCAGATTTAAGCACAGCCCAAGCTGAGTAGGAATGACACTTCCTTTTGGCTGCGTGCCTCAGTTTCCCCATCCCCACGCAGTGATATCCTCCTTTGGAACAAGGTGATGGGGGCAACCCCCTTCCTAGCAGGGCTTAAAGTGGGGACCCAAACCCCCCTGGGGCTCTCAGGGCCGGCTCCCCTGGCTCGGGGTGAGCTTTGGCAGCCAGCACGGGTCCTCTCAGCAGCTGCCGTGACAGACAGCTCCCGAGCCACCCCCCTCTGCAGTGCTGCTCTAAAATAAAAATACCTCCCGCCTGCTCCGCTCCACTCCCAGCCAAACTTCCTCCAGGGGCAAGGTGGGGGACGGCAGCCCAAAAATACCCCTGCCCCCCCTCCCCGAGCCGGGCTGAGAGATGCTGTAGGGCAAATCAACCCTCGGGAGTTGCCCCCTGCCCCTTTCCCCTCCTCTCCCCATCGCCGTGCCGGACGCTGGATCCCCGACCCTCGCCCGCCTCCCCCCGGGGCTCAAGGTCAGTAGCGGGGAGCGATGCGGGGTTCAGGGGCCACCTTCGGGGTGGTGACACCTCCGGGGCTTTGTGTCACCTCCGCCTGCCCCCAGCGCCCGGCCGGGGACCGCGGAGGGGAGCGGGGGGATGAGGATGATGAGGATGATGAGGATGATGAGGATGATGAGGATGATGAGGATGATGAGGATGATGAGGATGCTGCTGCCACTCGGAGCTGCGGGGGGCTGTGCTGGGAACCCCCCGAGCCTCACTGGGCAACTCTGGGAGTTAAAATTGTCCAAGGGGTCCGGTCAGCCCCCTCGAACCCCCCCACCCCACCCCGGGTTGGTCACCGACAGCCGCCCGCTCCTTTGCGGGGTAGCCTCGCCAAAAAAAAAAAAAAAAGGAAAAAAAATTTTAAAAAAGGAAAAAGAAGCTTTGGAAAGCGTGGAAAAGAGGAAGAAAAGCTTTTTCAAGGCACCTCCGTGCGCGCCCTGCCGCCGCAGGGGCACCGCAGCGCCCGCCCGCAGCGGCCCCGCACCGGCTCTGACCGCGGGGCGACCCCGAAATTCCCCCGGGATGAACCCGCAATTCCCCCGGGATGAACCCTCAATTTCCTCCCGGGATGAACCCGCAATTCCCCCGTGAAACGCCTTTGGCGCACGCCGGGGGGAGATGGGGTCACCCCGCATCGCTGCCAAGCACCTCCTCCTCCTCCACCCCCCCTTAAAAACCCCGGCCACCGAACAAAAAAGAAACGCTTAAACTTCAAACAGTAATTTTAAGATTATTGTAATTTTTAGGTGGAAATATTTTAATTTTTGTACGGAATTATTTTAATAACGGCAGAAGCTCTGCAGGGCGGGTGCCAGAGCAGACACAGGGTGACCGCGGCGCCTTTTACGCCTTAATCCCTTGAGCGCCCTCGGGGATGGAGGGGGGTGCCAGGGTGGGCTGTCCCTGTCCCTGTCCCCAGCATCCCCATCCCTTGCTCCAGCCCCGCGTTTTGGCAGCTGCCGGACACGGCAAGGCACGTCTCGCCGAGGTTAATTAGCCTCGGCAGGAGTAATTAGCCCAGGGCTAATCGCAGGGCTGGGTGTCGCCATCCCCCGAGCGCTGCTGATGCTCCTGGCAAGGGAAATTTGGGATCGCGGGGCTTTGGGACCCCCCAAGAGCAGAAGGTGAGGAGGGCGGTGGGAAAAACCATCCCCTCCCCTCCACCAGTGCTCTATCCTAAATCCCCTCCACGGATCCAGCTAGGAATTAGAGGTGGGGACGAAGGAGCCCCATCCTGCACAGCTGGAGCAGCTCTGAACGCCGGGACAGATGGGAACAGCCTCTCCTCGGGAGCACCTGGCCCCAAATCCCGGCTCCCGGGTGGGGTTTGCAGGAACCTCTCTGCACCTGAGTTGTGCCCCGGGTGCTCAGTGCCAGGTGTGACCCTCTTCTCCTTCCTTTCCGCCTTTAGGGGACCCATAAAGCAGAGCAGCAGGAATTTAGGGTGTTGGAGGGCAGGTGAGCTCTCATTCCCGGTTTTCCTCTCTTTCCCAGGTGTGGATCCCTCCCTGGTGCGGGCCGGGGCTGTGAGCTCCCACCATGGGGGTTAAAGCGATGCTCCCCAGCTACGAGCTGGGTTTTTACGCTCTCGTGGTCACCTGTGCTGTGCTCTACAGCGGCAGCGGCATCTTCGAGGCATCCCGAGGTAACGCTGCCACCGCCTCCGTCCCCTGGGAGGGGCCAGGGGTGCCAGCTGCCTGCTTTCACAGCTCTTGATACCAGCAGCAGATTCCCTGGCTTTGACTTCTGCAGAGAACAGCCTGGAATCCTTTTAAAAGGGATTTTTGGCTTTTTGTCCCTATTTCCACTGCTTAGGGCAAAAGGCTGTGAGATGTCACAGGTCTCCAGGCAGTGCCACCAGCACCTTGCCTATGCAGCTCTGATTCCCTTTTTTGTTTGTTTTAGTTTGGGGTTTTGTTGGTTTGGTATTTTGGTTTGTTTTGGGGTTTTTTATGTGTATGTGTTTGTGGTTTTTTGCTTTTGTTTGGAAACCCACAAACCTGAAAACTTTATGGGATCAGCCAGGGAATGTGTAATGAGAAAAAGGCTTTGCTGGTAATTCCCGCACAAACCTGCAGTCACTGGCTCTTTTGGCTGCCCATGGCAATCGAGCACTTTTGGGATGGGCTATTTGAGCCCTGATAGCTCATTATCACAACGATGAAGGTTCTTAGCCTGGATTAAACCCCAATCCCGTTTCCCAGAGCTGTTTCTCTCCCTGTAACTCTGGTTCTTTTGCAGACAGCATGAACAGAAAAGCTTTTCGGGACGGCATAAAGCCGGGCTGGCACTACTTTGGCAGGAAGATGGTGAGTGAGGAAGGGCTTGGGCTTTTCCAGCTACAGACAAGCTGCTCGGGGGAGAAACAGAGCTGGCTTTTCTGCTACTGACACACTTTGTAAAAAGTCCACATGACTCGCATTTTTCTCCCTGAAGTAGCAGGGAAAATGCCAGCCCTGAGGGGCTGTGGATGCTCTGCTTTGTGTGCGACCTCTGCACGTCCCTCCTGGGGTTTTATTTCTGAGCTAAAGTGCTCGGGAGCCCCTGGGTGGAAAATGGGAAGAAAAAGCTGTAAAAGTTGTGTGGCTGGGGGCAGTGAAGTGCCTGTGCTGCTCCTGCAGGACGTGGCTGATTTCGAGTGGGTGATGTGGTTCACCTCGTTCCGGAACATCATCATCTTCGCCCTCTCGGGACACGTCCTCTTCGGCAAGATCTGCTCCATGGCTGTGCCACAGGTGAGCAGGTGCAACAGGGTGTTTTCACCACTTAATTAGTGGTTTGTTAGACGTTTGCTCTGTCTTCAGTCAGAGCCAGGATTAAAAAACACACAAAGGAGATGAATTTTCTTGTTTTCGAGCTTGGTTGTTTATTAAATCTTATCTAAAGTACAGAAAGTTCAGCAACACTTCTAGATAAAACTGAGCAAAATGGAGAGAGATCCAGCTGCTACAAGGTTTCTTAAAGATCAGCAGTCCAATAGAGCATTAACACCTGTATTTATACTTTTAACCCAATAACCAAATTCCTGTGACCCTCAGTGCAGCACTGACTGTGCATCCAGAAACTACTGCCTGAAACCATGGAGAAGAATGAGGAAGGACACCAAAAAGAGACACCACCCAAAATCCTTTATCTTGTCCCACACCTTTTACTATATTATAAAAACTTCAAATTTAAAACCCTTCACCATGTGAAATCACACACTTATATTTAATTGCACACCCATGATTTTAACTCCATCACTCAAACTTGGAAGCTTCTCCAAGGCCTCTCCTGTTCTCCAGGGGGTCAGTGCCAGAAAGCACAGAAACCTCAAAACCCCAGGTTTGTGGGATCCAGCAAGCAGGGCTGTGGTGCCATGGGTTGGGGAGCACCAGGGTGGGCTGGGATGTGTGGGTGGGTTTTTGGGGTGCTCTCACCACAGCTGCTCTCCCCTGCAGCACCGGGCTGTGATGTACATGATCTACGGGCTGCTGGCTGTGCTGGCCAGCATGGGGCTGCTCTACCTGATGATCATCCTGTCCCACTGCCTGCTCCTCTACTCGGTGGCCCTGGCCAAGCAGAAGTGGCTCTGCTACGTGGCCGGGCTCTGCTGCCTCGCCTCCTTCAAGGTGGAGCCCTTTGGCTCGTGGCAGGTGGGTGCTGTCCTGGCTGTGTGTGTGTCTGTTTCCAGCCCACTGCTGTCCATCTCCTCAGGGTTGCCCCAGGGAGGTCAGCCCAATTTCTCCTGTTGGCATCAGCATTTCACAGGGAAGGGACTGCTTGGGAATAATCTCACAGTGCTTATGTCATGTTTTGGTGGCTTCATGCTGCTCTAGAATAAAGGATATCTGAGTCCTTCTTGCTCCCCAGGCAGCAATTTGTCAGCCTGTTGCTGCCCTGTGCCTCAGTTTCTCCAGCTGTAACACAGAGTTGGGATGGATTCAGTGATGCCCTTCTCCTAGGTCACAGCCTAGCTAAGATTTTTATCCCACTGGTGGGTGGAGAGAAGCCCAGAAAGGACTTTATCAAAATATCCAGTCCCTCAGCAGGACAGTGCTGTCTCTCCCTGCCTCCAAAGATGTATTCCCTCCCTCTCCACCAACCCCGTGCTGGCTCTGCTTTGCTCTGCGGAGACACCTGTGACAGGGTGACATTGCCACCCCAGACCAAAGCCTGTGTCACCAACAGCTGCTTGGTGACATGGCCAAGAGGATTTACCTCCATCTGCCCCATTCCTGACTGCTCTGAGCTGCAGGAGCCAGCTGGGAAATCGAGCCCCAGTTTTCTCTTTCTAGCTCATTAACTTCAGAGACAATTGGTGTCAGAGCATAATTAGAGGTTTTCCTTGAACTGAAAACTAAACTGACAGAGGTCATGCTTTAGAGGAGATGTTAGTAAAAAATTCCTGCATGCAAGGGAGGTGAGGGCCTGGCACAGGGTGCCAAGAGAAGCTGTGGCTGATCCCTGAAAGTGTCCAAAGCCAGGCTGGACAGGGCTTGGAGCAGCCTGGGACAGTGGAAACGTCCCTGCCCATGGCAAGGGTAGCACTGGATGAGCTTCAAGATCCCCCCAACCCAAACCATTCTCTGGTGTCCCCACAAAGTGAGGCAGCACAGAAGTGCCACCACATCCCTGATGTTCTGTTTCTTGTGCAGAGTGGGTTTGTAACAGGAGCTTTTGACCTCCAAGATGTTCTTTTCTTCGGGGGCTGCACCTTCACCATCATGCGCTGCATGAGCTTCGCCCTCGAGAGCGCCGAGAAGGACGAGGGCGTCTACTCCATCCTCGACCTCCTCAAGTACAACTTCTACCTCCCCTTCTTCTTCTTCGGGCCTGTCATGACCTTTGACCAGTTCCACGCCCAGGTGAGTGATGCTGGGGCCAGGCTGGAGCAGGATTTCTCTCCGGAATTGGTTTGCTTGAGGTTAACGTCTGCAAAAACCCCAACTTTTCCCCAGTAAAGATGAAAATGGTTGTAGAGCTTCTTGTGGTCATCTCTAGTCTGTGACTGTGCTTTTTTTTGTTGGGAAGGGCATAAACTGATGGATTTTTAGCCTTCTTTTTAGGGTTCTTGTTTTGTTTTGTTGGGGGTTTTTTTGTTTGTTTTGTTGGTTGGTTGGGTTTTTTTCGACATTTTCACTGACCAATTCACAATGGAAGATCTTGTTGTGATGTCCTTGTTCCCTGGGCATCTGCAGTTCTTGGTGCTTCAGTTTTTGTGTTGTCACCTCAGCACCTTCGTGGTGAGGGCCACAGATGTGGTGCCCAGCTGTGGGACTCTGCATGCTGTGGCAGCAAGGACATTTCTTATCCTTTTCTATCCAGCTGCTTCACCCAGGGAGCAGGAACTTCCAGAGATGGCTTGTGTGTCTTTTAATCAAGTTATTTCTCAGGAAATAAATAAGACTGGGTGGAAGGCTGAGTTCCAGCAATTGGGGGCTCCATGAAATACCCTGATTCCACACAACCATACAACTAAGAGACCTTTTGGATGAGCAGACTTCAAACAGAACTGGAAAACACCAGCAGAAGCCTGGGCTGGGACCCCTGGAGCTGTTCCACAGACCAAGATGAAGGAAACCAGCAGTGCTGCATCCATCCTCACTCCTCCCACCTCATCCTCCTCCTGCCCCAGGGATCAGCCTCAGCCACCAAAGCAAACTGGTGATGCTGGCAGAGGGGGAGGTGTTTGGTCAGCAGTGGTGCTGGGGAGGATTCCCACCACCAACCCAGGTTCCTTTTGCAGAAGAACAGTTACATGGAGATTTTGGACCCAATCTGATGGGTGGCTACAATAATATTTTGGAAAAACATTTGTGAATTCAGAAGGAAAACCAGCCCAGGACAGGGGAGAGCAGCCCAGAGCCTCATGTGAGGAGAAGAGCCAAGACCCAGCAGCCCAGCACCTGCTCTCACACGTGGGGCTGGTTCTGGTTGCCTAAGAAAGGGTTTGCACTGGGATGTTTCCTCCAGGATGAGCCATGATCCCAGTCCTGCTCCTTGCTTGCTCTTCACCTCTGGAATTAACAACTTCTTAAAAGGAACAAGAAGCTTCATGTCTTACTGGACATATTAAAAATTATTTTTAGAGCATTTGTCCCTGAAGATCATAAGGTCAGCTGTGGTGTCCCTGTCAGGGATGCAGCCAGGTACCTGCAAATGGGGACATGAAACTCCTCATGTCTCCAACACTGAGCTCCCCCTGCTCCTGCAGAGCTGGATCCAGGGGAGTTTCATTTCCTGCTCCTTTGCCCAGCCCCAAAGCAGGATGTCTGAAGACAATTAATGACAATTCCCCTCTCTGCTGCTCCCAACGCTCACCCCAAAGGCACAAGGATTAAGTTCCCTGCCCTGGCCAGGGGTCCTGCCTTGGCCTGGCCACCACTGCCATCTCCTGGCTACATCCCCCTGCACTGCTGGAGCTGAGCCTGGTGCACAGGTGAATTCTTAATTGCCCAAGAGCAATTAGGACAGTAGGAAGATACATCCCATGCTGGGGAAGGGTTCTATGGCCCTGTTAGAGATTGGATCTGTCCCTTTGGATCCTACTGGTCCTACACCCTGGTGGAGCTCTTGCATTCCTATGTGAGATGGCAACTCATCTGTACCAGGGCTTGGCCTGCCAAATTTGGGTGGAGAAGAATCTTTTTCACTGAGATCAAGGGAACAAATCCCCTTCTCTAGGGCTGGGAGTGTGGGGGACACAGCCCTGATGCCTAGGGGGTGGTGGCCAAGTGCTGGCACCACACACAGATGTGAGGACAAGAGGAAACAACCTCGAGTTGCACCAGGGGAGGCTTAGACAGGATATTAACAATAATTTATCCAAGGAAATGGTTGTTAAGCATTGGAACAGGCTATCCAGGGCAGTGCTAAAGTCACCATCCTTGGAGGTCTTTCAAAGATGTGTAGATGTGGCACTTGGTGACAGGGTTTAGTGGTGGGCTTGGCAGTGCTGGGTTAATGGTTGGACTTTATGATCCTAATGGATTTTTCCAGCCTAAACCCGTCGGTGATTCCATGGAAGGAGGGTTCTGTGTCCTCTCACAGGTCTCCATGCCAGACCCTGCCCTCCCTCAGCTCAGGGTCCAGCGACCTCTCTGTATCCTCAAAGCACCTGGTGCTTAACAGACACAAAAAGAATCTGGCAAAGGCTTTAATTCTCAGGAATCAACTGGATTTGACAACAGGGCTGGTGCAGCAGGCTGTGGATTATGCAGGGAGAGCTCCCACCTCTCACAGGGAATAAAGGGGAAGTAATAAACATAAGAGGATTTTGAAGGCAGCAGCAATTTTACAGCGATGTGGGGAAGCAAGGACATCATTCTGCTCCCGTGTAATCCTGAGAGCTCACTCTGGTGATATTTATGTGACAATGAGCAGAGATGTGACAGCTCCTGGAGGCAAACCCCAGCCCCTGCTGGTGCAAGACACAGCAGAGATGAAATCCCCATCAGTCAGGTCCCACTGATCCAGGATGGCCCCTCGAGCAATTCTCCCTCTCGTTCACAGCAGGACTCTGCAGCAGAAGTTTCAGACAGCATCAGTTCTCCTCCCAGATGACCCTGGACAAAAATACACCAGGCCCTGGCAGAGCTGTCAGATTGGGATTCCAACCCTGGGGTCCATAACGGGCTGTCCTTAAGCAAAGTTGATTTTTTTTTTTGAGCCCATTGCTGCAGAAAGAACGTGAAACCCTGGGAGCTCCCTGGTCAGAGTGGGTTTCACCCACCTGGAGTCCTCTGAGTACAACCAGACCTTTGTGTGACCACATTCCTGCTCTGCTGGGAAGTCCCTGGGAGCAGCAGGAGGATGCAGCAGGGACATCCCTGCTGTCCTCAGCGCTGCTGTGGGTGGGACACACCCTGTTCCTTGCGGATGTGCCCACCTGAGCCAGCCCTTGGGTCTTCCTTAATCAGTGGAAACTTGGGCCACGCTGTGATTTCTGAAGGAGAATGATGAATCAATCCCTGTCTGGACCTTGACCATCCTTCTGGGTGAAGGAACCATGCCCTGGGCTCAGCCCTGCCCTGGTTTGTCCCTCCCTGCAGGTGAGCACCCGAGAGCTGCGGCGCAAGGACGACGAGATGAGGAGCATCCGTGTCCAGGCCCTGCTGCACGTGGGGGCCATCGTGGCTGTGGACATCTTCTTCCACTTCTTCTACATCCTCACCCTCCCTTCTGACCTGAAGTTCGTGACCCGCCTCTCGGACTGGTCCCTGGGTGAGTGGCCGTGCTCGGGCACGTTCACCCCTGTGCTCAGCTCCAAGGCAGTGGTGAGTGACCCAGATCTCCATCCACCCCCCTTGAGAGGCTTTGGGAATGCCTGTGCTTGGACAGGTTCCAGTGAAAACCCCTCATCCTCCTGCTGGCCACGCACAGAGCTGGGGTTGGAAAGGACATAGTGCTGGTCTGATCTTTTCTCAGTGAAAATTTAGTTTGGGGTTTAGGAAGCTGAGCACCAAGATATTTTGGTGATCTTTGGACTGGAAGGGAGCTCAGCACCTCTGAAAAATCAGCAGGACACAGCAAATCACAGGTAGCAACCCGAAGCCTGATTGCATGTAAGGAAAAGTTGTCCATGGAGTGGTCAAACACTGGGAGAGGTGCCCAGAGAGGTTATGGATCGTCCCAAAAGAGTCATATTCAGCACTTAAATGGAAAATGTCCACAACAATGTAATCTCTACCTGAACTTGGGTGTTCTCCAAGCACAGCTGGACTAGAGACCTCCAGAAGGCAAATTCCCAGGTGTCCTGGTTTGGAGGAAGGCAGGAACTCCTGAAATGGAAAATGTAAACCACTTCCCTCCAAATTATTATAATTTTGAAATTAAGGGTCTCTTGGGCAAAGATGGAATAGAAATAACATTTCTTTACTAGGAAAATTAAAATAAAAATAGAGTAATACAAAAAACCACAACCCTGCCAGAGTCAGAATCCAAGCTGACACCCATCAGTCAGTCAGGGTGTTGGCAGCAGTCCCATTCAATGGTGGCTGCATCCTCCTGCAGTGGCAGATGTGGTTCAGCTGAAGTAGTGCTCCTGGAGATGGGTGTAGTTTTCTGAAGGTCTCGTGGTGATGAAGATGGGCCTGGTCTTTCCCTGGGAATCCAGTGGGTAAGGGCTGCTTTGGTGTTCCAAATCTCAGATTTTATCTAGGTGGGAAATGTTTGGCTCCTCCCCTGGCTGGAGCATCTCCCAGTGGGATGATGTAATTTTATCAGTCATGCACTGGGACTCAATGGCCATTAACAGGAGATATCTCCTGGAGGGAGGGTGGGTTGTGGAAAGAATAAAGAACACTGCCCTATCTGGTTTTAACAAAAGATATCCCCCTGCAGTTATGAGGGATGCATCATGGAAGAGATAAAGAGCACTGCCACACCTGGTTTTAACAGCTGCGATAGAATACATAGTGCTGGTTACATCTTGCACTGCAACCTAAGACCCCAGGATAGGTGATGGAAGCAGCACTGGCCTTCAGCTGGCAGCTGGGTGGAGGATTCCAGATGATCAAATCCATGTCTGAGGGCAGCATTTCAGACATCCCACACAGCAGAGGCCATGCAAGGGCTGGAGGAACCTCACGTCTCTCCAGAGTGGCAACTTGAGGCCAGGATAAAATCCTAATGCAGCTGGAGTGGCACTGACATGGCTTTAGGATGTCCCAAGAGCCCTGGCTAGATGGATCCCAGAGAGATCTGAGCTCTTCTGACTGTACTGACCATGGTGGGAGCATCCCTTAATCTGGGAGCTGGATCCCACCAGACAGGGGCATTTTAGCAGCTCTTTGCAGAGGCATTTGAAATCTTTAGTAGCTGTCCCTGCAGGGTTTGTTTCCCAGTGTCAGAAATCTCTTTAAGTCAGAGGTTCTGACCCTGGCTCTGCTGTAGCATGGACATTATATTTGTGGCCAGAGGGAGCTGGGGTGGAGGGAATTTTGGTGGAGGTGCCAATAAAACCTCAGAGGCCAGACATGAGAACTGTGATGAGTTCATCACAGCTTAACAAGCCTCAGAGGGAAGGCACAATGATGGAATAAATGGCTGTATAAACAGACTTCCTTGGACTACTAAGACCAATAAGCAGTTTTGCTCCCTGAGAAGAAATTGTCCTTTGGTTCATGCCTCTTAAAAAACTTAGTTTTAAAATATTTACTCTGCAGAAATCCTGATGTGTTCCTGTTCTTTTTTCCCTGTTTGGCTCCCATTTTTGCTTCAGCTGGCCTGGCCTACTCCAATTTGGTGTATGACTGGGTGAAAGCTGCTGTCATGTTCGGGGTCATCAACACCATTGCCAGACTGGACCACCTGGACCCACCCCAGCCCCCAAAGTGCATCACCATGCTCTACATCTTTGCTGAAACGTGAGTACCAGGAGCAGGGTGTTTGAGCTGGACAGGACCTGCCTGGAGGGGAGGACACCTGGGCTGTGCTGGGCAGTCTGGGAGTTGGAGACCACCTGGAACCATAGTCTAGACCTGGCCAGAGCACAGGGAAATATTCTTAAGTGGGGAGAAACAGATAAGGAGAAAAGTTAAACCATGTCTCTGGTGGCATCTGTCCAAGGAAGGAGCCTGGAGGACTTCTGTGAGAAAGTCCAAGATGTGCCTTGCCAGAGGATTGGGTGTTTTCTTTGTTTCAACAGCTTTTTATTGTCATTGTGTGTTTTAACACCTTCTTATCATCTTATTGTAGGCATTTTGACAGAGGGATTAATGACTGGCTGTGCAAGTAAGTGTCCAGTTGACCACCTCTAGTCTGGTTCAGGGTCTTCCCTTCCATCCCAGAGCAATGAAGCATCACATGCTGCTCTTCCCAATGCTGGGGTGTCCTCTCTTCTGGATAAATCCCACTACTTGCTCTGTTTAGGTGCAAACCTGTTGAATTAATTGCACAAAGAGCAACAGCCCGCCTCCTCCAAAGCTGGGAATAAAAGAATGCTGTCCCAAAATCCCTTTAAATCTGGTGGGTTTAATGTTCCCTCAGAGGAGGAAGAGCCAGCTTTATGCTTCTCCAGGAGGAAAAGGGAACTGTAGCTCCATCTGCATCTTCCTCAGCCCTTCATCCATGAGTTCACACCAGCAAACCTCTCCTGAGGAGGGTAGGGGCTGCTTTGTGATAAAATCCTGAGCACCAACAAGTCTGAGAGAGCCTCCAGCTCTAGAGACCCCAAATTTTACCTGCCAGAGGGGGAAAGATGGATATTTTTCCCCTGAGTGTTTATAGGTTTGTAGGAACACAAGTCACAAGTTGTGGGGGCAAAAAATCAGTTTACAGGCAGAACATCCCTCCTGTTTTACTGGGATGTTCTGCTCTGACCTGTCTGTGAGGAGAAGAAACTCCCGAGGGGTGTCCTGGAGTACAGGGAGCACCAACCACCCTCCCTGGCTTTTAGATACGTGTATGACCACCTTGGAGAGAACCATGACAACATCCTGAAGGAGCTGGTGGCCAGCACCACCACGTTTGCCATCACCACGCTGTGGCTGGGGCCCTGCCAGCTCGTGTACATCTGGTCCCTCGCCAACTGCTTCGGCCTCAACTTCGAGCTCTGGGTGCAGAAGTTCTTCCAGCTGGGGCCCTTTGCCAAACTGGAGGTGAGGAGCTGCAAAGGGGATGGATGGGGAGGGGTCAAGGGGGCTGGAGGGAGCTCACACTGGTTGGTAGGAGTCAGATTTTTGGCTGAAGCAGAAATTTTGGAGAGCAGAATCCCTGAGGATGCCATAAGCTCTGAGGGGTTAATACCTCTGGTGCTCTAGGCACCAACTTTGTTATCTTCTTAAATGAGCAGAGCAGCTATGAGTTGCTAAAAGGTTATTTATTGAGGAACAGTCAGTCTCAAAAGGCACAGTCACAGATGTCACAGTTCCAAACAGAAGTAGAAGCTGCTCTTGTCAAAGGCCCCAGGAAGCTGATGGTGCTGCTGCAGCTCCTGTCTTCTTCTTGGGTGTTGATGATGATGGTGAGCAAAAGCAAGAAGAAAAGCAATGGCAGAAAGGCAGAAAAGCACTAACTCTCCTCAATACATGCTCTTATATAGAATCTTCCCAACAAGCCAAGACACAAACTCAGACCACCACTCCTTAACCTATTGCAATTCTAGTTTTTTAGCACCCCAGGTTACTTATGCATTACACATATGACCTATCTTGTTCTATCTGAAAAACGTAAGCAATATTCTTACTACAGCTCTGTTATGTCTAAGCATTGTCTGGAGTCTCTACTGAAAACATTAGTGTGTTTTTCAGCCTTCACTAGAACTCATACTGCTACTTTAGCATCTAAACCTTTCACTCTAAAAGCATTAGAGCTCATACTAAAACTTATTGACTGACTTATTTATTCTAAAACTTAAACTTATACCTCTACCTTATCTGTGAGTGGCTTAACATACTTCAATCCATCCAAAGGCTTTAACCCAATCCCTGCACTCTGATTTCTCTCTGAAGAATTCCTGACTCACTGACTCCAACAAGGCTCCACGCTCTCCTGCATGGAAACCTGGATCTCTTTCCAGTGTCCTTTAAAATCATGGAATCATTAAGGCAGGAAAAAGACCAAGTCCAGCTGTCTACCCAGCACCACCACCATGTCCACCACTAAACCACATCCTTAAGTGCCATATCCACACCTTTTTTTTGATATTTTCAGGGATGGTGACATCCCTGGACAATCCTTGGGAAAGGGAAGCACAGTCCTGATGCTCTGTGTCCCCTCCTTTTGTGCATTTTGTCACCCACCCACAACAAACAAACTACTGCCCTTGTGATGCTTCACAGGAAATTTAGACTGGGGTGGAAATTCCAGAGGTCCATGCAGGGATGCATCTCCAATGAGGCATCAAAGTGCCACAGATGGATACAAAACATGAGGTCTGTCCTTGGGAATATGTTTATGCATATGGGGAATATCCAGATTCCATGATCCTATGGGGAAATGTTTATATATTTCCTTGTGGGAATAATTTGTTCTTCTTGTTCTACAAAGCATCTTGGCACTCTCAGTGGTTTTGATCTGATTTCTTTTGAAAGCAAGTGTTTGGATGCTAGAACAAATTATTTTTTAAACACTTCAAAGCTTAGTGCCTTGTCTCTGTTTGGGATCAAGGTGTCTCAGGGTCATGCTGGGACAAAATATCTTTAAAACTTCCAGCCAGCAAAAACTTATATTCCCAATTTATTTTTCCCAATTTAAATTAGTTTAAATAAAGATCTATTTTGAATAAAAACCTTGGAGAGCAATCCTCCCGTTTTGCTCTCCTTGTTGAACTCCTAACCAGATTAAAGCTCTCACAGGCAGTGAAATCTCCTTCCCTGAGGCACCACAATTCCCAGCACTGAGTGGCCTGGGATTCACTGTGCTCTTTGAAGGCTGCTATAAACTCCTTCCCTTCACAGCAGCTGGAGATTATGTGCCAGTGACAATTCCACTCTGCTGCTGTCATTACTTTTGAGCAGGTTTTTCTTTTTTGATTCCTAAGAAACTATTTTTACCAGGACCCAGGAGTGATTTGCATGTAGGGCTAATAATAAACCTGGGATACAACAGATTCTTCTGCCTTGGGGAGTGGCTTATCCAAGGTAAGAGGTGGAGAAAGCAGAACTCAACCATTTCATTTTAAAGAGGCTCTGAGAGAGCTGGAGAAGGACTTGTGACAAGGATGTGGAGGAACAGGACAAGGAGTAATAGATTTAAACTGATGGAGGGCAGGGTTAGATGGGATCCTGGAAATAATTCATACCCTGTGAGGGTGGTGGGGCTCTGGCACAGGGTGCCAGAGGAGCTGTGGCTGCTCCTGGAAGTGCCCAAGGCCAGATTGGATGGGGCTTGGAGCAGCCTGGGACAGTGGAAGATGTCCCTGCCCATGGCAAGGGAGTGGAATGGATGATCCTTAAGATCCCTTCCAGCCCAAACCCTTCCATGTGTCTGTGATTCTACAATTATCATTAAACTGTGTCTACTACCTTACCCATGGGACCCAGAATCCCTAAAGCAGCAGAGCAGTTCTGCCTTGTCCTTTTATTTCTCCATTCCAGAGTCACTAAAAGCTGCTGTGATTTTTGCCTCCTCCCTGGGATCCCAGCAGGGGTTTGCTGGGGTTGCACCAGTCACCCCTTTTTCCTCTCTCCTCTCCCCTGCCAGGCCAAGCTCTCAGGGGCCATGTCCCGGAGGATCAGGGCAGCTTTTGGGGCAGTGAACTTCTGGGCCATCGTCCTCTACAACATCCTGGCCCTCAACAGCCTGGAGTTTGCACTGCTGGTGACCAAGAGGCTCCTTGTGATGGGTAAGGTGCTGCCTGCCAGCCTTCCCCTTTGAGACACCCCTGTCTTCCTGGGGGACATTGGTATGGGACCTGGTCACTGGGATTTTTGAATCCTATTGGGTCCAAAGCGCCCTGGCCACTGGCTAGTGATGTGGCTGCTCCAAATGTCCTTAATTCTTGTGCAAAAAGTGCAGGCAGTGGTTTCTCAGCCCTGCCAGCTCCTCACTGAGTGCTCTGGGGGACCAGCTGCCTTCCAGGTGTGCTTGGGCTGATGCCTGGAGAGGCTGACCTGGAACAGAGGCTGGGCAGGGTCCAAGGAATAAAGCAGAGATTTATTTTAAAAAGCCTTCAAAGGATTCACCTTGGGCAGTGCAAGAGCCTGACCATTGCTACACCTAGATGGACCCAACTCATGAGTTTTCACACTTTTTGTAAGTTTTGATCCATTTCCATATTGGGGTTAATTGTCCAATTCCAGCCCCAGGTTCTGCAGTCCCACCCTCCCAGATTCTCTCCTCAATTCGCTGCTGTTTGCACTTTTTGGGGCTAAAGCTGCAGTGGTGTCCTTGGTTCTGGGGCTGGAAAAGGATTGTTTTGTCTGACTGAGCTGTGGGGAGAACTTGTTACACTTTGTATGAAGTTCAGAGTCACACACTAAGGCAGAGCAGAATCTGGAAAATATGAAAGCTAAAACTTAAGGCATCAGCACAGCTCCTGGCACAGCCTGACACTGGTTTAGTCTCTGCAAGGGTGACATTAACCTCACCAAGCAGGGCTGAGCCCCTGCCTGTGAGATGCTCTCGGAGTTGGCTTGTCCTGCCTCGTTTCCTCAGCTCCTGCAGACATCCCTGCATTATCCCAAAGGTGACAGGTACCAATCCTCATCCTGTAGGTTTCTAATCAGTGGTTTGAGGACTGTTTAGAAGCCTCCTTGTGCTGCCCAGGGTATAAATAGCCACCAGGAGTCCTGCAGCCTGCCCAGGATGGGGCTGGCATAGGGGATGGGTAATGTCACCCTCGCTGTGCCAGGAGTGCCTGCCCGCTGAGCTCGCTGGCTTTTGCTGGTTCCATTATTCATTGCACAGCTCCTGTTTTAGCAGGAGCAAGCCCTGGGTCCACCCTTCTGCTCTGCATACCAGATTTGTGACTGCAAACACCGTCAGACCCTTCTGGAGAGGAGGGAGAGCTCCAGGCTCTGCCACTGACGTAGGTGACAAAAATATGCATTTTCCTGGGTGGACACTGTGTCCCCACTATGAACAGGACAAGGCTGGGGTTGATCCTCAGCATCAGTGGGGCCCAAAGCTTCCAGAAGGTCACAGGGTTGAGCAAGGATGGACGTGGGCAGGTTCAATGGGGCAGAAAGTCAACCATTATTTCTGAACTTGGAGAGCAGAAGGAATTTTGGGGGTAAGAGGGGCTCAAAGCATGTCCCCACATTAGCTACCTTGGTGGGCTCACTCACAGCTCCATCTAAAATCCAGTATTGAGGATTTCCCTCTTCTCTCAGCGAAGCTGCAGGGCTGGATCTACCACAAAAAAAATCACTGGCCATTATGAGCTGGTGGGACCCCCCAAACCCAGCTGAGGAAGCAGCTGTGCTGGTGAAGAACTGTCCTTGCTGGGCGAGCATGACCGTGGTGACCTTGCCTCCCTCCCTCTCTAGGCTTCCCCGTGAGCACCCTGTCCATCTGGTTCATCACCTACTGCGGCGTGCAGCTCATCAAGGAGCGCGAGCGCATCCTGGCCCTCGAGGAGGAGCTCAAGGCTGACAAGGCAAAGCTGGAGTAGGGGAGGCACCACAGGCTTGTCCCCAGAGCCTTGTCTCCCTTCCAGCCACTGGCCAGGGCTCTGCAAGCCCTCCTGACAATCAGACTGCTGTAGATCCACGTAGAAGCCACCTGGAAGGCACAGGTCGCCCTCCTGCTGCGGGAAGGATTTTCCATCAGGCACAGTGGGTGTTTCACAGTCTCCCCAGGATGCTGAGGCAGCTCCCAGGATGTTTCTTTCATGCCAGAGACATCCCCATTATTTTTCTGACCCTCTGACATTGTGCAGGCTCAGAGATTTCAACCCCTGCTTTCCACCAGCCCTGGGCTCCCCACAGCCCCCGTCTCCCAGAGGAGACTCTCCAGATCCCATGGCTGGGGATTTCAGGGCCCTGCTCTGCTGGATCTGAGACTGATGTGGCCACCATGACCCTCCCCCTGGGACTCAAGCCAAAGCCCCCCTTCAGTGTTTTTTATATGCCATGGACAAAGGTCTAAGCTCACATTCCTGCCCATGGCTGAGGGACAGAACGTGCTGTAGCCAAGCCTTGCTCATCTCCAGCCACCCATCCCTTTCCTCAGCTGCCTTTGGTGTGCACAGCCCACAGCTGTAGGGTGAATAGGATCAAAGGAGAAAAACCCCAGATGAAGGGCAGGGACTTGGGTGCTGGAGGGCAGCCCATGGCAGACTCCTTGGAGAATCAGACTTTGGGAGTGTGTGAAACACAGTGCCTTGGGGAATGGTGGGTTTGTAACAGGAAAATAGCTCTGGCTGTCTTGCACTTCAGGAGTAACTCTCGTGGCCTTATGTCTGAGTCTTGTCCCTGTTTGGTGAGGGCAGGATCCACACCCCTCTGCAGCAGGGGTTGGGACACTTGCTGCATCCCTGTGGATGAAGCAGGATGGGTTCCTAGCCAGCTTTCAGCTCTGCCAAAGTAATTTGTGAAGTTCCTGGTAAATGTCACTTATTTATGTAGCCAATAAATGTTGGATAACTCTGGCACCACTGCTCCCCCCTGTTGTACTGCTGGCCACTGGAGCTGAGAGGACAAAAATCTGTGTGCAGGTACTGACCTGCCCCCCAAAAGAGTGGCACAGGACATTTCTGCTTCAGCAGAACCCCACTGTGGTGTCATCACCAGGCTGAAGGCTGGGCTGCAGCTGGATTTATATTCACCTTTATTTTGACTCTGCTTCTGTGTGTATCTTGAGCCTGTGCCCATCAAGCTGCCACTCCTGTGGATTTTGGGTTAGAAGCCAGGTTGGTTTTACTTTTGGGAGCCTGACCAACAATGTTGGGAGTCAGGGCAGGTGTTGTGCCTTGGTGGCATCACGCCACATCCCTTTGTGACACATCTGTCACTGCTGGACTTTCCATAGGTGTTTCTTGGCATCTCCACTATTCCAGATTCCCTTCTTCCATCAAACCAGCTCTGCCACCATGTGCTTCCTGCAGGGTGCAGTTCATCTCCTGCCCTCCACAGGGGTGTCCTCACCCAGCCTGGGGTGCTGACACCCAGGGCTCAGCTCAGCTCTGTGCCTGGCAGGACAGAGTCACCTCCCCGTGCCCGGGTGGGTGACTCACATGGCAAAGCCCAGTGACTCTGCACTGCCCTCCTGACTTGGATATTCCAGGAGAGAAAATAGCCCATTCACTAAGGGTCTATATTTACCCAGCAGCTGCATCTGCTGAAGCTGCCAGAAGGAGCTAATCTTAGACACCAGCCCAGGAGGGATCTGTTAGAGACAGTGCATGGGAGAATTTGGGCTTTGCCCTCCTTTTCCAGGAGTTATCCCTTCAGCTTTTGCTGCTCTGACGAGCCCAGCAGCACCCTGGTGGGGCAGGAGCACCCTGGTGCTGTCTCAGCCTTGCACAGGACACCCTCAGCCTCACTGAATGCCTCTCTAGGATGGGATTTGTCCACTGCTCATCTCTCTGGGGAAGAGCATCTCATCTGCTCTGGTTATTGCCTGCCCCTTCATAAAACTCTACCAAAAACCCAAGATTTTTTTTTATTTTATTACAATTCTTACAATTTTTATTGTAATTATAAATCCTAGTTAATAGCCCTGCGCTGGGCACTTTCTTGTTCAGCCTGACATGGCTAAAATTCCTCCATCCATCCTTTCTGTTCTAACATTTTGTATGGGTGGGAGTGATCCTGGAACACTGCATCCCTTTAGGATGTATCCTCACTGTCGTGGTTTAATCCCACACAGTTTCTCACTTCTCACTCCCCCTCACCCCATAAGGAGGAGAATCAGAAAGAAAAGGTAAGCAGGTAAATCTGTTGAGTTTAACATTTGAAGCAAAACATAATGATGATAAAAATAATGGCAAGGAGAGGAGAAAGAGAAACAACTGATGCACAACACAATTGCTCATCACCCACTGACTGGTGCCCAGCCTGTCCCCAGACAGCAAATTAGCTCCCTTTTGGGTAATTTCCACAGTTGATATCCTATGAAAATTATGTTCTGTGGTATGGAATATCCCTCTGGCCAGCTTGGGTCAGCTCTCCTGGCCATGCTGCTCCCCAGCTTTTGGAGCAGCTCCCCTCTGGCTGAGTGTGAGACATGGAAATCCTTGACTCAGGGTGAGAACGACTCAGCAAGAGCCAAAATGTTGGTGAGTTATCAACATTATCCTCATCCTAAATCAGGAAAAACAGAGTGGTGTGGGAGGAAAATTAACTCTCCCAGATAAAACAGAAAATATTCACCCACTCCCATGTCCTGGGGGATTATTTCCCACTTGGGGACACACTGATGATTGTGGGAGTCATTGGAAATCCCTGGCTGTGGCCCTGTCAGATTTAGGGGACAGTGCACCCAGGCTCTTGGAAAAGCAGAGCTCATTCCCCAAGCCTTGGAGCTGCTCCAGCTGCTGGGCAAAGGCCATGGAGTCCCCAGGGCAGGTTTGGGACCAGCTCAGTGCCCTTTCCCTGGGTGAGCCACCAAGCTGGGAGATGCCAGAGACCCACCAGGTCCCAAGCTCCTCTAAGGGATGGGCTGCAGCTGCATTTTGGCAGTGGCACCTCGTGGGCTGGGGGAAAAGGAAGGAAAACTCAGCAGCAAAACGAAGAGGAAAACAACACAGGGCTCAGGGGAGATTAAAGGCAGAGGGAGGGGGGGAAATCCCAGCTGGTGGCACCAGAGCAACACAGGATTAAATTTGGTATGGCACAGAGCTGATGCAGAGGGAGCAGAGGGGAGGGTGAGGGTGTCAGCCCCAGATGTCAGGGACCAAAAATTCCTAAAGTTCGACCCAGTTCAAAGATCAGCACTCAGAGCTTGATCCTGTCACAGATGAGCAGCACAGAAGAGCTTATGTGAGCTCTGAAAACAGCTTGTGATGATTTCCCTGCTATATTGGTGCTGCCCAGATGCTGCTGGAACCACACCAGTGCAGAAAGGATTCATACTGGTATAGCTCCCTCTCTCTTCCCACCTCTAGAGACAATTTTTATAAATACATCCCTGCCAGGGTAAGGGGTTGTGTGGCTTTAAATGCACCAAGAATAATGGCTAATATTTTTTCACAGACTTAATTAAATCATTAATTAAATCAGTGCCATTACTGAGTGTCAGACAGCCCAGAGGATCCACACTAAGAGATAAAACAAATTCATGCACAAGTTTTACTATGGGTATAAATAATTACAGCTACTCTGCTCGCCCATGTCTGCCAAAACTGATTTGTTTCTTTGTGAGCTCTGTGGGAATGGCTGGACCTGGGCTGGCCATTTGGGGGCCCAGGGGATTTCCTAATCATCCATGGGTAGGCAAGCAGGACACAGAGAGGCTCCAGACCAGGCAGGCTGTCCTGCTGTGGCTCGAGATTTCATCATGGGGGTGATGAACCAGAAGGCCTGAGCAGGAGACCCTCAATTTACTACAAGGTATTTGTGTTTTAATGTCTTAATCTGTGAGTTGAAGCCCACCATTGCATTTCCTTTATTTCTATCCTGCCTCAGACACTCTTTCTGTCACCAGGAACTGGAAAGGATGGATTTATTGGTGCCAAAGTGCCCAGAGGCCACTGGGGTCCATTTGCATATGTGACAGTCTCAGAATTAGTGAGGCTGGAAAAGGGCTCTGGGATTTACTCCAACCTATGATTGAACCATAACATGCCCTGAGTGCCACGTCCAGTCCTTCCTTAACACCTCCAGGGATGGTGACCCCACCACCTGCTGCAGGGAAAAAGAGCCACCCCTGTGCCACAGTCCTCAAATCTCCTGCTTTAGTGAGAGTTTTAAAGAACTTCCAGCACAGATCTCACATCCCACAGAGAGCTGTAAATAAACAGCTTTATCCCCTCTTTCCAAACCCCTGAAAAGTGACTCTAGAGGAGAATAAAGGACAAACCTGTGCAGCAAAGCAGCCCTGGGTGGGAGCTGGGGATGCCACAAAGCCCACACAAGACTCTCCCTTAGCACATCTTTCCAGCTTTGATTCATGGTTTATTTTTAACACAGCCAAAGGTCCAGCACTTTCAGAGCAGCCCATTTAGCACCACCAGGAGGAAGTCCCAGCCTTGCCAGCCATGACCCAAAAGGCAGATTGGGCTGTCAGATTCACCCAAGCCCGTGGGTCACACGTGTCCCCTGTGGTGTCACAGCAGCAAAACCTCCCGCTCCCACCACGGTGACTCACGAGCTGACAGACCCTTCCTGAGTTACTGAGGCTGGAATTACAGCTGTTCCCCCAGCCCCCTCCCTTCCTCCTTGTCCAGTGTGTCATATTAGAGGGTGATCGGCTTACACATGCTGCACTATGGATTCCTTAAGCTCTGCAGCGCTGTGTCTATATATAAAGCCCCGAGCTGGAAGCTGAAGTGCACAGACAGCTGGGAGCTGTTTCACATTCCCACTGTGCCCGAGGTCTGGAAGCCTGTGAGGCTGTGAGCTCTGCTTGGAGCCAGTTTCTTTACTCAGGTACAGGTAGAGCCACCAATATTTATCCACAAGAGAAGGATTGGGGCGAAGAACGAGCTGTTACTCCTCACCATGGGTTTGCCTCTTGATCAAGTGGAAGAATTGCGCCTCTACCAGCAAACCCTTCTCCAGGATGGACTCAAAGACATGTTGGACCACAATAAGTTTCTGGACTGTGTCTTAAAAGTGAAAGGGAAGGAGTTTCCCTGCCACCGGCTGGTGCTGGCAGCCTGCAGCCCCTATTTCCGGGCCATGTTCCTCTCAGACATGGAGGAGAGCAAGAAGAGGGAGGTCAGCTTGGAAGACGTCGATCCCGACGTCATGGGCAAGATCCTGCACTACATCTACACCTCGGAGCTGGAGCTCACCGAGCAGAACGTGCAGGACATCTTCTCCTGTGGCCAACATGTTCCAGATCCCCTCCATCTTCACCGTGTGCGTGTCCTTCCTGCAGAAGAGGCTCTGCCTCAGCAACTGCCTGGCCATCTTCCGCCTGGGGCTGATGCTGGACTGTGCCAGGCTGGCCGTGGCTGCCCGGGATTTCATCTGTGACCGCTTCACTCTGGTCTCACGGGACGAGGAGTTCTACCAGCTCTCCCCCGACGAGCTGATCGCCGTCATCTCCAGCGACTCCCTCAACGTGGAGAAGGAGGAGAGCGTCTTCGAGGTGGTGATGAGGTGGGTGGGCACCAAGGAGCGGGAGAGCAGGCAGAAGGCCTTGCCTGTCATCTTTGAGAGCGTCCGCTTCCGCCTCATGCCCTCCCGACTACATCAAGGAGCACGTGGAGAAGCACAGCGTGGTCAAGTCCAGCCCCGAGCTGCTCAAGAAGCTGCAGATGGTGAAGGACGCCCAGAAAGGCAAATTCACTGTGGTGAAGAAGAAGAAAGTGAAGAAGAACAGTGAGAACCAAGCGGAGAGTGTTGTCAATGGAGCGGTAGATGAAGGGGAGGACGCAGAGGAGGATGCTCTGCCTGGGATCTTGAACGACACCATGCGCTTTGGGATGTTCCTGCAGGACCTCATTTTCATGGTGAGCGACACTGGAGCGGTGGCCTACGACCCCAACGCCAACGAGTGCTATTTTGCCTCCCTGTCTACTCAAATCCCAAAGAACCACGTCAGTCTGGTGACCAAAGAGAATCAGATCTTCATTGCTGGAGGACTGTACTACAACGAGGACAGCAAAGAGGATCCCATGAGCTCCTACTTCCTACAGGTACTACCTCCATTTTTCTTTTGTTTTTTGACCACTTGGGAGCATCACCAAGCTTTAGCTTCCATGCAAAACCCATAAAACTTGTTGTCCTGTGATGCTAAATTGAAAGATGTAAACAAAGGAGAATTATCTGGGTTGCTCTACTGGACATCCTTCTCCCTTTATTTTTAAGACTTTCTGCACCTTTACACCAATCCCACCCAGCTTAAGTTCCCAGTTGTGGGAGCTTAAGTTCCCAGATGCCTCTGAGGGGTGGTTGTGGTATTTGAGGAAGAAGGTTTGAAGGAGTAGGAAATAGGAATGAGCCTGATCCAAATCCTGAGGAGAGGATTGTTTAGAACAGAATTTTGCCCAGCCCTGGCTGCCATAGGGTCACAGACTGGGAGGTTTGTGGCATCAGACCCAGGTTCTGCTTTGCTTCCCCTGGTTATGAACCCCAGGAAAACCCAAGGGTGACACAGCTAGGTGCCAAAAAAAGAGCAGCAGCTGCAGCCACAGAGCAAACACCCCAAGGACTCAGGACATGTCCCTGCCTCCAGCATGTGCCCCATTCCTGGTGCTGCTCCTGCCCCTGGAGATGGGTTTGGTCCAGCTCAGAGTCTCTGCCTCAGCCTCTGGGGGGGAACCACCATGGGGTGTGTTTGGGGATACTCCTCAGGGGAAGTGGTTGCTGTAACCCAGCAGTGACCAAGCTGTGACTGGATTGAGCTGTGCAGGCAATCTGAGCCCCAGCCTGGGCTGCAGCCCACATTTCTTCCCCTGCAGACAGCTAACACAAGGCACCTACCCTTCCTGCTGACCCCAAAGAATCCAGTAAATCCTCTGTTCTTCCTCCCATACCCAGAAATCCATTTTTTTTTGTTCCTCTCCATGGCTCAAATCTTCTGGGAAAACACAATAACATGTCCCAGGCTCACATCTTCTGTGGAAAACAATAACATCTCCAGGCAGAAAGGATAAAATGAGGGTGGCTGCCAGGCTGAGACATAGAGTCCCTGATCCCTCATTGCCCTCATCAGTAGGGCTGCACATCATGCAGAGACCATGTCCTCACCTGGAAAGGGGCAGGGGGTTGTGCAGGCCAGGGGCAGCCCAGGGAATGAGAACCCAGGAGGAAAAACCCCAGCCCTATAAAGCAGGAGGGAGTGGGAAAGCTGAGAATTGCTGGGGGTGTCCTGTTTGGGATACAGCCTTTCACAATCCATGATAACAGAGGTGTGGCCAGCCCCATCAGTTACCTGTGAAGAGCAGGATGATGCATTCAGCCCAAACCTGTGGCTGAAGATCAATCTTCCCAGCAGAGGTGGAGCAGGGCCCAGAGAGGTCACAGAACCTTCACAGAATCATAGAATGGCCTGGGTTGAGAGGGACCTTGAAGATCACCTAGTTCCAAACCCCTGCCATGAGCAGGGACACCTTCCACTTAGACCAGGATGCTCAGAGCTCCATCCAACTTGGCCTTGAACACTTCCAGGGATGGGGCAACATCCTTGGAACCATTTAATATTTGACTGCACAAAGCCCTGGGAAACTGCTCTGACTCCAAATCCGTGCCCCTTTGAACACGTGGGTTGGATGAACAACCTTTGGAGGTCCTTCCCCCCAGAGTACTCTGTGATTCTAAGCTGCAAACAGCAAGATTTCTCTATCCAGCTCCCAGTTTGCCACTGACTCAGTGGCAAATGCCTTGATCATAGTGGGGCCACTTTTAGCTCTTCCCCACAAGAAGGGTCTCTTCACACACCATGTCACTTGTGCTTGGGAGAATCAGACAAATCCTGGCACTGGAGAGTGCCATCAGTTTGCAAATGTTCAATTTATTACATCAGCGTGGTTATGTAGCTCACAGTTGCTGTATGAGCAAGAGAGGTTTGGAGCCCTTTTTTTCAGCTCAAATATATTTAGATAGGCAGCTTTATGATAAGCCACTGTGCCACAGCTCCTTACACCTTCTGACTCTTTCTATCCTCCCAAATTTTGCATTCCCCCTGCTGAAGCCAGGGGCATTAGGTCAGGGATAATTTAGATTTAAGGACAACCACCAAAATACAAAAATGCTGATAATTCCCAGGGGCCTTGCAGATTTTGGCAGGAGCAAAATGATTCCATTGACATTTTGGGTGGAAAAGGGTATCCTTCCTTTGTCACTTGCAAGATTTATGGCTCGAAAACAATGCTGAACCCATCAAGAAGCAGGAACTATCCTGATGACTGAGCTGCTCAGGGTTGCACTATAAATAACACATGTGTGGACCACAGCTTACAAAGAGACAAAAACCACAGGCACCCAGCTGAGGCTGAGTCTTTGGAGCCAGCCCATCAGGCTGAAGCTGCTTGGACTGAGCCCATGGCAAACAATGCTCCAGGCAGTGCTGCGTCACAGCTCCATCCTGCAGTCCCACAAAACTGCCTGCAAGACACCCCTCCCTCCTCTGTCAAGCTGCATTACATTTTTTTCCCCAGTTCCCAGTGCTCAGTCTCCACTCTAAGAATTTTTTTTTTCTCCTGGTGGGAGATGAGGCAATGCCTTGATCTACAGATGTCCAAGGGTTTGGTGATCTGATGCAGCAGATGGGTCTGGCACCCTTTACCTGTGTAAATTATTATTATTTATCTGTGCAACATTACTGTGTTACTTGGCAGAGATGGAAAATACCAGGATGAAATACTGTGAGGTGTTCTATGCATTAAAAGGTTCAGGAAAATTTCTAGGATTGAACTGCTTCCATTCCTCCAGTCCCAGGAATGATCCATTATAAATGCAGCAAGGGAGTCTTTCACCCAAAGATGACCAAGCTTGTTCCAAGTTGGAAGAGGAGACTCAGGAGAGAGTTTATCACTCTATAATTCCATGAAAGGAGGGTGTAGCCAGATGAGGGTTGGCCTTTTCTTCCAGGCAACCAGTGACAGGATGAGAGGACAAGGCTCAGGCAGCACCAGGGGAGGTTCAGGTTGGACATTATGGAGAATTTTATTATTTCTTAAAGGTGTTCAGGCATTGAGATGGGCTGCCCAGGGAAGTGGTGGAGCCACCACCCCTGGAGATGTCCAAGAAATGACCTGATGTGGCACTCAGGGCCTTGGAACTGATGAGAAGGTGACTGTTCAAGGGTTGGACCCAATGATCTCAGGGGTGTTTTCCAACTTTGATGTGACTCTGTGAAGTCCAGGCTTTGATGAATAGAGCAGAACGTGTTCCTGCAGACCCATCTCTGCCCTTGTGCCCTGTCACAAAAGGTTTACCATCCAACATGAGACTTGGGTTTGCTCCCAGACCTCTCCTGTGACAAAGACACAGCCACAGGAGCATTGCAGAGAGTGCTGCTGGGGTGACCAAGCTGCTCATGGGAGCAGACTTTGTCCTTCCTCCACCCCAGACCCTGACTAACAAACAGGCACACACTAATGACCATGTGTTCCCTTCCAGTACGACCATCTGGATGCAGACTGGCTGGGGATGCCCCCCCTGCCCTCCCCTCGCTGCCTCTTCGGCCTGGGGGAGGCAGAAAACTCAATTTTTGTGGTTGGAGGCAAGGAGCTGAAGGAGGGAGAGAAGACCTTGGACTCGGTGCTGTGCTACGACCGGCTGTGAGTGCTCAGAGGGGTGGGAGGGGGCTCAGAGGAGGAGGTGGAGCAGCTGCCTCCAGCTCTCCAGGGGTCAAAAGCTTTGGGAGAAGGGCTTGAGCTCTGTCTGTGGATGCTGGGACTGTCTCGAGCTGTGCCCTGGGGCTCTGAGCTGTCTCGCTCCAGCTGCTCCCTTTATGGAGCCTCCTGGAGAGGGAAGCTTTTATGGGGATATTTTGTTATCTGGGACTGATATTAGTAGATGTGAGACATGTACAGAGGAGTTTTTTCTTCTGCTAAACCTTCTGCTCCTGCTCATTGATTAAAGGTTCAGTGACAGTCACTGTGGTCTCGCCAAAAGAGGTTAGAACAGAAAAGCTTGTTTCTAAAATTTTCAGATGTGCCACAGAATGGCTCATGCTGATTGATATCAGGCTTAATATCTGATTATTTTTGGACAATGGGCTCTGACCCATGCTAGCTCATGAGCTTTATTAAAAGACATCATCCTGTTCTTCTCTCAGGAGACAGAAGCTTCCAAAGCCTGCTGCTCTCTGCCCCAGAGAGACAGAGCAGCAGGCACCAACAAGCCTTTGCTTGGTCTATATTTAGATGTGTGTGATCCAAGTCTGTTTTATAGGCAGAGATTTGAAACCAGCTCCATTCCCACAGAGCAGGGCATTTATCTGCCCCTGCACACTCTGGGAAAGAATTTGTCTGCCCCCACTAAGAGCTGAGGGGGTGGTTTGGTATCAATTTGAAGCTGGTAGAGATGTGACCAGCTCCACTTCAATCTATGGTTTTATTTGGTTGCTATTATTCTGATTGACAGTGGCTGAACACGAGCCAGCCGTGTGCCCAGGTGGCCAAGAGGACCAGTGGCATCCTGGATCAGGACCAGCAGGACCAGGGAAATGTTTCTTCCTTTGTGCTGGGCACTGTGAGGCTCCACCTCAAATCCTGTGTGCAGTTTTGGGCCCCTCACTACAAGAAGGACATGGAGGGGCTGGAGTGAGCCCCAGGAAGGGAACAGAGCTGGGGAAGGGTCTGGAGCACCAGGAACAGCTGAAAGAACTGAGGGAGCTCAGCTTGGAGAAAAGAAGGTTCAAGGGTCATTGTAGGTCACCTGAAGACCTCAAGAAAAGAATGGATATTAGCATAAATATTCTGCTTATTTTACTGTCACCCTTTTTTTAGGATCACAACATTTACAGTCTGAGCCTGTCTCATTGCAGACCTCGTGTTTCTGAGATTGAGTCCAGCCCCTGCTCACCTCTAGGGCTGGGAAATGCCATGTCCTCCAGGACAGCAAGCTACAAATCCTTTTGCTTCCCATTTTTTCTGGCCCAGGTCGTTCAAGTGGGGTGAGGCTGATCCCCTTCCCTACGCAGTCTATGGGCACGCAGTGGTGTCACACAAGGACCTTGTCTACGTCATCGGGGGCAAAGGAAGTGACAAGTAAGTCAAAAAGCAAGAGAAAATCAAGGAGACAACACCCCAAACCAGTGGGAGTGGAGAGTTGGTACCTCCTCAGCCTGGTTTAAGGAGGGTTAGATGGGATGGGAGATGTGGATCCTTCCCTCTCTGCTCACCTTTGTGCCTGCAGCCCTTTCCAAAACCTTAGGAGGCCAAGAGGGACATCAGGAAAATGGCAATGTCCTCACAGGAATATATTCCTTACAGAATGTATTGCCCCACCCCTGGAGGGGGCTTTAAGGGAAACAGGTCTAGTGGAAGGTGGCCCAGCCTCTGGGGGGTGGAATGAGATGATCTTTAAAGATCTTTCCAAATCAAGCCATGCTGTGATGCCCTTTGCTCAAAAATAAATAAATGTCACACATATTGGGAGAGGCATTGAAGAACAAGAAGCCCCTCCACTTTTAGGGTCTCCTGTCTTGGACTTGTGGAGCAGAGTGATCACTGTAGTCGAATCCAGATGTGTATTTGCAACAGGAAGGACAAACCTCATCATCCTGCCCTCTTGTAGGAGACAAGCTCAGCAGGAAAAGCCTCTCTCAGGAGCATCACAGTGGCTGCCTTGCAGGGCACCAATGTGACTCTGCAGAGCAAACATTCCACAGTCCAGCAAGGACTGGTCCTGCTTGGGAAGGGTTTTGGTCTGAAATGTGTGAACATTCCCACCTCACACTGCCCACCTGGGACAGGAATGTCACTGAGGGTATTTGCAGCATCACAGTGGATCAGGAGCACTAAAACACCTGGAGCTGTGTCCAGGTGTGTGAACACCCAGCTGAGCTCTCAGGACTCCTGTCCAAAGTGGGCACAGCAGGAGGGGATGTGTTACACACACATGGTGACTCCAGCATGGACATCCTTGGGTGCACACCCAACAGAGGAGTGTCCCTGCTCTCAAAATCCTCCCTGGGCTCCCCACCTTCTTCCCAGCAGACACCCCAACCCCCTGCAGTGCAAACCCCACCTTGGCAGGTGATTGAGGCTCCTTTTCCTCCTCATTTTTCTCCAGGAAGTGCCTGAAGAAGATGTGTGTGTACAACCCAGCCAAGTTTGAGTGGAAGGAGATGGCTCCCATGAAAACTGCCCGCTCCCTGTTCGGAGCCACCGTGCACAGGGACAAAATCTACGTGGCAGCTGGAGTGACTGACTCTGGTCTGACCAACACTGTGGAGGTCTACGACATTGCCACCAACAAGTATGTCCTGAGCTCTGGTTACAGTCTCAAGCTGTGCCAAGGGAAAATTAGGTTGGATATTAGGAAAAAATTTTTTACAGAAAGAGTGATAAAGTGCTGGAATGGCCTGCCCAGGGAGGTGGTGGAGTCACCATCCCTGGATGTGTTCAAAAAAGACTGGATGTGGCACTGGGTGCCATGGTTTAGTTAAGGTGTTGGGCTGGGTTGGACTCGATCTTGAAGGTCTCTTCCAACCCAGTGATTGTGAGAATACACAAGGAGTAGGTGCAGGTGTGCATTCAGCAAATTCCAGCCATTCTGGAGCTTGTTTGTGACTCCTCATGTCAGTTCCTACAGTTCATATGTCTGTGGCAGGGGAGTTGGAAATGGATAATCTTTAAGGTCCCTTCCAACCCAAGCCATTCTAGGGTTTTATGGTTCCTCAGAGAGCTGGGCATCACCAAAATCACTGTGGTTTGGCTGTGGATCATCTCAGGCTCATCCTTAAAGTGGTTTCACCCACTGTGCTTAGGTTCCCTGCCAGCTTCACCCATCACAACAAACCCACTGAGTTTGGGTGGCTCTTGCAGCTGCAGCCCCAGCACTGGGACATACTGGTCCCTGTACTCCAAGCAAGACAAAGCTGATCAATGATGATGGGAACCAGGATATGGTGCCATCCCACCCAGACCTGCACACCTGGATCTGTCACTGCTGAATCCTGATGTGAGGCCATCCCCAGGTTTGGGGGGTGGCAGGATGCTCTAACTTGCCCCCTCTCTCGCTGTGGCAGGTGGGACACCTTCCCTGAGTTCCCCCAGGAGCGCAGCTCTGCCAGCCTGGTCAGCCTGTCTGGGGTGCTCTACCTGCTCGGGGGCTTCGCCACCGTGGAGACAGAGTCAGGGGAGCTGGTGCCCACGGAGCTCAACGACGTTTGGAGGTGACAACCTTCCCCAGGGCTGTCTGGGGGACGTGGGAGGGATGGTAGCAATGAAATGGATCATTTCTGTCTTTTTTTATGCTGTCAGTGTGAGATGGAGGCTGTCACCCCAGCACGAGGCTGCAGGCTCTGCACAGGGTGTTTGGGAAGTTTCATCTGTGCTGTGCTGGAGGGCACACTGGTGCTTCAGTGATCTCTCCCAGCCTCACACAGCAGCAGACCAGGGAAAACTTGCTCCTTTGGCTTTGTTGTGCATTGACATTTTGCCTGCAGCTGGTTCCAGCCACCCCTTTGGTGTGGAGCAGCATCTGTGTGATGCTTCCTCTCCCTGGGAACAGCCAGTGCTCGGGCTGGGAAGCAGGGAGTCTGGGCTAGAAAGCAGATAGGCTGGGCTGGGAAGCAGAATCTGGATTGGGAAGCAGAATCTGGGCTGGGAAGCAGATAGGCTGGGCTGGGAAGCAGAGTCTGGATTGGGAAGCAGAATCTGGGCTGGGAAGCAGAATCTGGGCTGGGAAGCAGATAGTCTTACATGCAAGAGCAGTGGGCAGAAAGCACTTAGTGACAGCTGCTAATGCAGTGTTGGCTGCTCCTGTCCCCCACCTCAGTGCTCTGGCACCCTCAGCAGGATCCTGCTGTCCTTCACCATGGATGTTCCCCCTTAGTGACATCAACCCAATTCCCTGAAGAAAAATATCCCCTCCCCTACAAAACCACGTGCTGATTTCCAAAACCAAATCCCCCAGACCAGAGCGCGCCAGAAAGTCCCCATGTGAATTCCTGTGGCCAAATAACTCCTGAGGGATGCACCAGGGCTCTCACCACTATGGAGAGCAGCTGGAGGGAGGGAGAGGAGACCTTTCCTCGCCACTGAGTGCCTGTCTGCTCTCCCCAGGTACGATGAGGAGCAGAAGAAGTGGGAAGGGGTGCTCCGGGAGATCCAGTACGCCTCCGGCGCCACCTTCCTCCCCGTGCGCCTCAACGTCCTGCGCCTGACAAAGATGTAGGAGGGACTGCTCCTCTTTCCAGGGGCTGCTGGGGCAAGGAGGGGTGGGGAGATGCTTATCAGAGACGTGGCATCTGGACACTGCCCAGGACATTGCATCTGTGATTGGAGCTTTTTTTGGATAAGCGGGAAAGAGGGGAGAGTATCTGGAAAACCTCAGGGAACTTGAAGGTGCTCATAAGCTCCTTGCAAGGAGCTGGAGAAGACTGAGAAACACAGAAAAAAATTAGTTATTCCAGCCTCAGGAGACAGGATTATAGATCATACTTTTTTTTTTTACTTCTTTCTCCATGTTTTTCCCCATCTTTTCAACTGCTGGACCTCTCCAACAAACAGTGGATGCAGAAAGTGGGGACTAAGATGACATTCCCCAGGAAAGGGGTCTACAAAATATTTCCCAACCTAAGGTGTCTGTGAGCACAGTGTTCCTGGGAGAGGAGAAGGAAGGGTTAAAGTTAAGTGGTACAGGAGAGATCTGATAGAATTTGGTGAGTTCCTGAGTGGAGAGGGCTGTTGGGATGGGGCAGTTAAAAGAAAAGATGATGTGAGCAGCAGAAGCACTTTGGAAGTTGTAATGAAAAGCAGATATTCTCAGTTCTTTGCCTCCACTGTGACTTTAGAGTGATGGGAAGACAGGAGCTGAGTCTCAGGAAGGGAGGAGTCATGGAAGTTGTAGGGTGGGAAACGGGGAGATGCTCAGGGGATGCCATGTGTGGTCATCTCCAGCCTTTTGGGCTCCTCATCCTCAATCACAGATCACAATGTCCTCACAAATGCTGTTTTTTAGGGAAAGGTTTTATATTTTTGCTGTTTCTCTTATTTTTAATGTTCAGACTTTTTTTTTTAAAGATTATTTTACTTTGCTAAGGAGATCTCAGATGTGTTTGGCTCAAAGAGAGCTTCTGACTGAGGAAAAATGTGTATTTATTTTAAAGTTGTTAATAATGATGTTTTGATAGAGACACGACTGTACTGGCATCAGGAAAAAAGATCTGTTAGAGCAAAAATCTCCTGATGCCCACAACCATCTGACCAGTGGTTTATTTAAAAATAAATGTGACTATTCCAAAAGAAATCCCCTGTGTTTGTTGACAGAGCTGAAGCTGATCCTTCACAGCAACCAAAGACAAGGACTGAGCACAAGTTGTGATGGGTACATGCAGCAAAACAGCCCCATGGAGAACCCCATCTTTTCTTATTTTCCTCCATTTGAGAACTGAAATTTTAGGATCTGTATCCTTACAGCTTTTTCCTAAACTAGGAGTTTACCCAGGACTAGAAGGAAGGTGGATGCCTGACAGGGTGAGAGGAAACAGCCTCGGGTTGTGCCAGGGGAGGTTCAGATTGGACATTAGGATGAGTTTTTTCATAGAAAGCTTTGTAAAGCACTGGAAGAGGCAGTGGAGTTCCAGTGATGGAGTCATCATCCCTGGAATTGTTCAAAAAATACATGGATGTGGCACTTAGGGACATGGTTTAGTGGTGAACATGGGGGTGATGCTGGGCTGGTGGCTGGACTCAATGAGTTAAAGGTCTTTTGCAACCTTAACAATTCTATGATTCTGTGATGTCACAGTGCTATTAACAGGAGTGATAATCAATAATAATTTAAAAGAAGAACAAATACAAATCTTGCAAAATAACTTGCCTCAAAGTGGTAAGAAAATTCTGGTATCACAAATCATATCTGGCAGATTCATCTAGACCAAAATGCAGCTGTGGAGAAACTAAAACAGGCTTCGGAAGGAAAAAGAATTCAAGTAAAGGAACCAGTCTTGTCCTGGTTTCATTTGAAGGATTTAGGAAGTTACAGGATAAGCTCCTTAGAGGACAATCACATCAGAAGAGTAATGAAATATTTCAGAAGAAAAACAAATCCAAGGTGACTGGCTGTCACAAAGTAGCTTAAAAAAAAAAAAAATCAGGAACAAAAATCTTTGAAACAATCAAATGTGTGAAAAATGAACGGAAGAGAAATAAACACCTTCTGCCTAGTTCTGCAGAAATTCATGTAGACAATTCCCCAGCTAATTAAAGATGAATCTTCAAAATAGCTGCTGGCAGAAAAGAAAAATGAAAAAATTAAGAAAAAATTAAAAAGTAATCCCTGCATAGAATAACCATTTTAAAAAGTCATTTATTGCAGTGCCAGGATACCACCTCCTGCCTCCAGCAGCACCATCCCTGGAAGTGCTCAAGGAATGAGGGGAGGCTGCACTCAGTGCTCTGGTCTGGTTGACAAGGTGGTGATTGGTCAAAGGTTGACTCAATGATCTTGAAGGTATTTTCCAGCCCTAATGATTCTATGATTCCTTTGCTTCAGCTCTTCTTGCTGAATGCAGGCTGGAAAGGTGGTGAGGATCCTAATTGAGGTTTAATCCCCACTCACCTCCTGCCACATTTCTTGGCTCTCCTGGAGAAATTCTGGGCTTTTAGAAGCCAGCAGGAGAATGTTGCTGGCCTTCCATGAGTTGGTGATGTGGTCCCTGATAAAGGTTCAAGATATTCCAAATAAACTGGAGTTTGGTGCTCATGTGTTGTTCACACCATTGTAAAGCTGTGGAGAAGCCAACACTGGCACAGGGCAGGAAACTATAAAAGGAAAAATAGCTGTTGCATGAAAAGGCCCAGAAGAACTTGAAATATCCCATTGCTTGAGCAACAAGAGGCAAATCTCTGCACAGGTTGGTCAGAGGAAGGAGGCAGAGCTGGACATCACCAAGTGAAAGTGTGGCCTGGGGATGTTCCTCCACATTTCCAAGAGGCTGTCTCAGTTTAAAAGCCATCAGAGACAGCAAATGCCACCAGGAATGCTCAGAGGCACATCACTCCTGCCTGCTGTTTTCCTGGGCTTGGATGCATCAGCTTCAGTGGCACAGATCCCCCTACAGATAATGACAGTGGCAAAGACTACATCCAAAGGCTGAGGGAAAACAGTCTCTTCTTCCATTATCTTCTCAATAACCATGCTGGTAGTGTTGGTGAGGTTCCCCCTGCTCCATTTTAAATTAATAAAGGCACTGGGTGCTTTTGGATGTGCTCCTTGGTTTCTCCACTGCCAACAGAGGAGATCAGAGAGCCCCTACTCAGAGTTCACACTGACCTGACAGAATCAGTAGGATCAGGTGCTTAGTCCTTATCCCAGGGCTGTAAGCACCAAATTCCTTCTTCTATCCACTCATCACCCTTCCCTGAAAAGCTCTTTTTTTGTTGGCCCCACAACAGGCAAGTTGTCTCACACACACGCACACACCTCCCACCAAACCCAACACAGAGCCAATACATGTGAAGCAGTCAACATTCCATAGGAAGCTCATCCTCCCTGTCTCTGACTGCTCACATAGTTGCCTGAAAAAACCCCTTTTAAAAGAAAAGAAAAAAAAAAAGGAGAAGAAAAAAATTAAAGCAAAATTAAGGTGACAAAGAAAGCGGTGGAGCTTTCGGTTTTCTTTTATAAAAGACAAATCGTTTATTGATTCCGTCCTTCCACTTGCAACCTCTTTGGTAACAGTCAATAACGCTTCCAGACTGGGAGAACGCAGTGGAAAGGCCCAGTTCTGGCCTCTCACCAACTCCAGAGCTCAGCGAGCCCCAACGTGCCTTGGTGAGAGGCCAAAAGCAGATTTCAAAGGACCTGGCCTCGAGGGACAACCCAAGCCAGCCTCCCCACCGTGCCTCGTGGGCAGCACAGAGAGCAGCCCCAGCACCCCCAGGCATAGGATGGCTCAGGATGGGGATGTCTGACTGGGAGTTGTGCCCTGGGAGGTGGCTTTGATGAACCTCTTGGGACCTCCTGGACATTGGCCAACGGGACCATGGATGAAGCAAGACTCACCCATTCCTGCGGTAGACAATGACTTGCCTCAGCTGGCCCCACGGGGATGGACTAATCCAACCATCTCAGCCTCCCCCTCCTCACACCATCCCAAAGAGAGTAACTGCTGTACTTGGAGTTAAAGATAAACATATATTGATTACACATGGTCATAAAAAAAAGTAATAATAATAATAATAATAATAATACATTTCCTAGAACATTACTTAAGACGCTTCCGAAAAGCATCCAAGCTTCCCCTCCCCTCCCCGCCTTCCCTTAATCTATACAGAATAAAGTGCTTCGTTTAGTTTGTTCACACTTGTAGAGCCACCAATACACTCTTAGCTTGGCATGTTTGGGCAACCGATACTGAATGCCGTAAAATAATACAGAGCCAAACACCAGGCATGAGAAACTAGTTTTGAGGCAAGTGCTTGGGGTTTCATTCATTTCCTTCAAGTTCCATGCTACAGAGGTTGTTCTTATTCCTGTTTGTTTTTCTCCTTTTTTTTTTAAAAAAAAAAAAATTATTATTTTCTTCCTTTGCAAGCTCAACCCAACTCCCGTCGTGGTTCCGTGTCTCTAGGCAGGGCTGCGTGTGGGGAAGCTCTCGCCATCCGTGTGAACAAAGGGCGTCTGTCTGTCCGTCCGTCCTTCCCTCCTGACTTCGGGCAAACCAAGAGTCCCCTCAGAGGAGTTGTCTAGCAGCGGATGCTCATCTCTATTGCACTGTCACAGCCACTCCCACCCGTCCGTCTGTCCGTCCGTCACCTTCCCGCCGCGCCAGGGTTATGGCTGTGGTCCGAAGGGCCAGCTGAGCCTCGGGGATACGAGAGGCGAGCTGGTCTGTGCTACCAGGCTCCTGGGATATACAAACCAAAAATTACCCTCCCCACATGATTCCCTCCCTCCCCGAGGTTCCAATGAAGGGTGGAGTGAAAGGGGAAAAAAATTAAAATTCCAGCCCAGAGAGGTCTGGGGTTTAGGTGCGTGGGGAGAGCTGAACGTTGAGCTACAGCGGGTTCAGGGTCGTGGAAATCAAGCCCCTCTCCACCCTCGCGGTCTGTCAGAGAAGGGATGTGAGAGATTAAGGTGCAAGAGTTAAAAAAAAAAAAAAGAATTTAAAAAAATTAAAATAAAACATAAAAAGCTTGAAAACAACGGACCCAACTCTCCTGCCTCCTGCCCTGTCTGACCCCAAGGGGTGCGACAGTGGCGGCCGGGATGGATCCGGGATGGGCGAGGCACTGCGGGAGCGACTCGGCTGAGCTCTCAGTATGCCAACGAAAACCAGACATGAGGACACACTGGGGTGAGTCAGGGTGTAGACAAGAGGGCTCAGAGGCCTTGTAGGACTCCTGGGAGCTCCCCAGGCCTTGGCGAGGGGAGGGAGCAGCAGGGATCTGGTTCTCCAAAGTGCTGTGTGCATGGTCACATCTCGACGTCTCCAAGTGGCTCCAAGAGCAGGCTCTCGAGGGGGGATCACACGGCTGGGATCAGTCACTGGGCTTCCTGCTGGGCTCCCAGCCTCAAGGAAGTGCTCCCATCTCACAGAGACGTCCAAGGGGGGCAGGTCCTCACTGGGAGAGGATGAACCAGGACAGGAACAGAGAAAGCCACCTCCAGGTGAGTGGAATAAGGGAGCACAATGTTGATGTGGTGTTTACATGGGGGGATGTCTGTCAGCTGATGGGCTCCATCACAGAAGACCATAAAAAAAAGGTGAGCCCTCCTCAGGGCACAGCACTCCCATCCTGTCTCAAGGCTGAGTATGGAAGGGAAAGAAGCACAAGGAAGCCCAAGGGGATGGGACCTGGGAGGCAGCAGAGGAGGAGATAGCACAGACCACTCCAACACCTCCATGGGTTTCACTGAATGCTTCCCTAAAGCAAACGTCTTCCAGTGTGGGTCATGGTCCCTCCCCACAGCTCCCATGGCCCCAGGAGCCCTCATCCCTCACAGGTGTGTTTGAGAAGGCTTTGCACCATCCCAACGAGCCCCAGGGTCATGAAGGGGGACAGAAGAGAAGCCTTTGGAGCACAGCTGAGAAGGTCAATGTGGTGAGGCAGCTCTGCCATAGCAATCTCCTTGTGCTTGGAGCAGATGGAGATGGGGATGAGCTCACTGGTGCTGAGAGCCATGCTGGGAATCCACAGGATCCACATGACCCCAGCCAACATGAAGACAAAAAGGACTTTGTGGCTCCAAAATGCTAACATCAGCTTTCTCAAGATGCCAGGCACGAGTGGGGCACCACTCAGCAGGAGGTGACAGCAGTCACCTCAGAGAGCACTCAGGAGAGCAGCAGATGCTCCCTGGTCCTGTCCCTGTCAGGCTGCTGCATGTCCCCAGTCAGCAAAGCCCCTGAGCCTGTGGCTGAACCCTCTGCAGGGACAGCCTCAATGCTGCCCAAGTGCTTTGCTGATTTGGTTCAGGAGATGAAGCACCAAGATTTTCAGAGCTAGATGTGTCTCCCTGTCCCCAGCACTCTGCTGCCACCCAGCACAAGCTGCATATGAGAAGAGGCTCCTGCAGCCCACTCAGTGACCTCTTTCCTTCTTACAGTGCTTCCAGCACCTCCTCCATGACATGACCCACAGGTGACCTCAACACTGCCTTTGGAAGTACGGGATCAGCTGGAACAGCCCCCACCTCCTGCCAGCCCTTCTCTGCCCGTGCTGGGTGCTCTCTGACCCCAAAGGGGACCACACAGCCATGGTCAGGACCATGCATGGCACCCTGGGGCAGAGCACAGCAGTGAGAGACCCTGCTGGGACCTCAGTGCCCAACAAAAAGGTGACAGCAAAGCCTTCCTTTCCTCCTCCTCCTCCTCAGCATGAAGCCAACCATACTGTAAGTGAAACCAAAGACCAGCTCAACTTCAACACCTTCAACAAGCACTAAGCAATGCCACAGGGCATCACCAGAACAACCACAGCCCTCACTGGTCCCCTCTGGTCCCCCCAAACCAGGACAGGGCAACGGATGCCAGCACCACAAGAAGTGAAGCTTGGGAGAGCAACGCAGGCAACAAACTGGAGACTAGGGACAGCATCACCCCCAGGCTGAACAGGGTCTTGCTTTAGCTCTGAACCTTGCAGCAGAACTGCCCTGGAGCTCACCCATCAGTCCCTCAGGGGTTTTTCGGATTGTTAAGGCACTATTCTGGGCCGATTCTGCCGAGAAACAGAAACGTCCTGCTCCTCTGCCCCAGGCTACCCTCCTGCCGGTCCCAAAGGGCTCGGAGCTCTCCCAGGAACAGCTCCTGACTCCAGAGCATCCCAGGAGCCCAGCTCCTGCTGGGATTAGCAGAAAGGGCACGCCAGAACCCGGCTCCCTTAGGGCACCCCGAAACTGAACCGACAGCGAGCTGCAGATGCCCCGAGATGCAAGGTGGGTGTTTGTGCTTTTGCCTGTGGAGGAGGAAAACCTGTTGTAGGGCAGGAAGACGTGTGGAGGGCTGCTAACGAGAGCACGCTAATGGCTTTCCAACTGGGGCATCTGCTCGCTCGCCACGGGCACTGGGGCTGGCAGTGGTGAGCTCCTCTGGGGTGCCCACCTCCCAGCCCCGTGGGTGAAGAGCCTGACTTGAAAGACCAGCTTTACAGTACAGGGATTCAAGCACCACTAACTAGAATTCGGCTTCGAAATATTGATGCACCGGCCAGCAAGCTCAAGGCCAGATATCCTGCTCCTCCCAGCCTCAGCAGCACCCCAGCAGGAGGATGAAGCTGGTGTGTGGGAAGATGGAATTGAGAGTGACACCTTTTACCTACACCCTTATGGACGGATGGCAATTCCCCCCCATCACCCACGCTCCTTCCTGGGGGGGGATTCCTCCAGCTCCCCCCTCTCTGCTGAGAACAACGGGTGAGAAAAAGGAATAAAAACCCAAAACAACCCCAAAACGAGGAGGAAGGGGGGTAGAGAGCAAGCAAAGCCTCGCCTCCCCGGGGGAAAGGCATTCCCAAAGGGCAGAGCAGTCCGTGCATGGCCAGGATGGGGAAGGGGGGGGCACCTAATTATTGTTTGAATTTATCCTCCCTGCAGGAAAGAGGGGAGGGGGTGGTGGTAGGTGAGGAGGAGGAGGGAGGGTCTGTGGCAGAGGATGGAGCAGCGGCAGGGGCAGGGGGGACACGCCGGGGCCGGGGGGCAGCGGAGCGGGGCTGGAGGCGGGCTGGGGGGCGGCCGTGTCCGAAGCCAGGGGGTTGCTGACGCGGAAACACTTCTCCTTGTGGGCTTTGAGCATGTTGGAGAAGCGGAAGCGCTGGCCGCAGACGTCGCAGGGGTACGGCTTCTCCCCGGTGTGGGTCCGGCGGTGCCGCTTCATGTTGGGGCGGCTGGTGAAGCTCTTGCCGCAGATCTCACAGATGTAGGGCTTCTCCCCTGAGGGAGGGAGGACAGCGTGAGAAGATGTGGGACTGCACAGATTTGATGTCCCTAGACATTGTGTGTGTGTGTGTGCCTTGCCCTTATGGGGCAGTGAACGGCCCCACATCCCTGCCCTAGAGCCTGTCCCAGCCTGGCAGAGCCTGTCAATGCTCCACTCTCCCCTAATCCACCTCCTGAGGAGCCAAATGACCAGAAGTCCCATGTGGCAGAAAGGCCCTTGAGGACCCAGCCAAACACCAGGCATCACCTTCATCTAAACCCTACCTTTGTCTTGGAAATTCTGTCTGAACCCACGAGCTGGTAGTTGTATATGTGCTTTTCTATATCTTTTCTGTCTTTCTGTCTTCTTCTAATTCACTCTTCTTGATACCTCTATATGTGCTTTTCTATATCTTTTCTGTCTTTTTTCTTTCTTCTAATTCCCTCTTCTTGATACCTCTATATGTGCTTTTCTATATCTTTTGTCTTTCTTTCTCCTTCTACTTCCCTCTTCTTGATAGCTATATATGTGCTTTTCTATATCTTTTCTGTCTTTCTGTCTTCTTCTAATCCCCTCTTCTTGATACCTGTATATGTGCTTTTCTATATCTTTTCTGTCTTTCTGTCTTCTTCTAATCCCCTCTTCTTGATACCTGTATATGTGCTTTTCTATATCTTTTCTGTCTTTCTTTCTCCTTCTAATTCCCTCCCCTTGGAGTATTTTGAGCTCAATATCAAATGTGTTTAAAGTTTGCTAAGTTGAACAGGCCAAGTTAATGCTATGAGAAGTGTTTTATGTTGTTTGAATGCTGTATTAAACCTTTTGCCAAAGGTCCCTGATTTTTCTCAAGTTTGCCAGCAAACCTTTGTGTTATTTTGATCTCTTGAGAAGATCTTGTTGGTGTTTCTCCCATGTATCCAGCTCAGAGATCATGAACCATTATGAGCCTTCCCAAAAATCTCATTGAACCAGTTGACTGGGGCCTTACCAGTGCCCCCCAAATATGCTGCCCCCATCCCATCACTGTTTCCAGGGAAAACCTGACTGCAGGGATGTGGGGCCAGGCAAGGGAGGGCTCACCCGTGTGCGTCTTCATGTGCTCATCAAAGTACTGCTTCATGTTGAAGTCCTTGCCACACCACTGGCACATGAACTGCTTGTGGCCGATGTGGATGCTCATGTGGGAGCGCAGCTGGTACTTGTACTGGAAGCGCTCGTTGCAGTTCTGCGGGGGCAAGGAGTTGTTGGTGAGCACCCAAAATATCCCCACAGTCCCACCAGCAGTGAAGAAAGCCCTTTTTCCCCAAAAAAATAGGTATTTGGGCCATACCCAGCCAGGTTTGAGGTGGGTGCAAAGTCCAGGCAGTCAGGATAGATCCTGGCATTGGACAAGTTTCATCATAAAGTTGGTGGGATCCTCAAACAGGGAAGTGATGCAAAGTCTGGAATAGTGTGGGATCATCCCTACAGCTGCACTGGTACAAAGCACAGTGGAAGCCTGTGTTGGGTTGATGTGACCAGAAATGTGGGTTCTGTCCCCATCTGCTGCAGCCAGGTGGGGCAGTGACCCTTATGTCCTGGCACATATTATCTTCTAATGGGCCATCTTTAAATCAGTTGGGCAATCATCTTTATCTTTCCACAGCCCAACCTCCCTCCAGGAGATATCTCCTGTTCATGGGCCATTGAGTCCCAGGGCATGGCTGATAAAATTACATCATCCCACTGGGAGATGCTCCACCCAGGGGGAGGAGCCAAGCCTTTCCTACCCAGATCAAAACTGAGATTTTTGAACAGCAAGTTATTTCTGTCTTTCCACTGGATTCCAGAGGAAAGCCAGACCTTTCCACATCATTCCTGGACCCTCAGAGGAAACTGAACCTTCTCCAGGAGCACTGCTCCAGCTGAACCACATCTGCCACTGCAGGAGGATGCAGCCACCATTGAATGGGACTGCTGCCAACACCCTGACTGACTGACGGGTGTCAGCTTGGATTCTGACTCTGGCAGGGTTTTGGGATTGTTCTTTGTAATACTGTATTTCTATTTTAATTTTCCTAGTAAAGAACTGTTATTCCTAATTCCCATATCTTTTCCTGAGAGCCCCTTAATTTCAAAATTATAATAATTTGTAGGGAGAGGGTTTACATTCTCCATTTCAAAGAGAAGCTTCTGCCTTTATTGGCAGACACCTGTCCTCCAAACCAGGACGTGGCCCCAAGGAGTGGAAGGCCTTTCCCCAGATCAGTGTGGGGCCACAGCCAGGACCTTACCTCACATTTGAAAGGCTTTTCCCCGGAGTGCTGCAGCGAGTGGACCTTGAGGGACATGCTGCGCTTGAAGGACTTCCCGCAGGTCTCACAGGTGAAGGGCATGTCCTTGGTGTGTGCTGGTGGGGACAGGGGCAGGTCAGGAGCCTCCACACACCTCCACCACCCACTTCCCCCCACCCCAGCACACCCAAGGCATCTCTGGCAGATGTATGGCAGCAAGTTTTCAAGCATTTCCCTTCCAAATTTCCATCCATTTGGATCTTTTGGTGGCTCCAAGGCCCAGGGACCCAACCACCACTGTCAGGTACAGTTTGCTTTCCAAAGCCCAGCACTGGTGTGGTCTGTTCCTTTTACACTGGTTACACTTCAAACCTTCCTCTGATCAATAAAACAAGTAGGATTTCCCAGCACCATGTCCAAATCCAGCACTGAGCAGACATCCATTCAGCATTGAGCACCAGGCCAAATTTCAAATGGGAAAGTGAGAAAGCTCACCTGTTGGAGTCAGTGAGTCAGGGGTCTCTCAGAATTCTTCAGAGAGAAATCAGAGTGCAGGGATTGAATTAAAGCCTTTGGATGGACTGAAGTATATCAAGCCACTCACACATAAAGTAGACTTTTAAGTAGAAGTAAGTCAGTAATTTTAGGATGAGTTCTAATGCTTTCAGTAAGTGAAAGGTTTCAAATGCTAGAGTAGCAGAGTGTGTTCTAGTGAAGGCTGAAACATACTGATATCTTCAGTGGAGGGTCCAAGCCCACAGTTGTAGACAGGACTTAGACATAATAGAGCTATAGGAAGAATATTGCTTCCATTTTTTAGATAGAACAAGATAGATTGTATGTGTAGTTCTATATGTAACCTGGTGTGCTGAGAAACTAGAATTCTAATAGATTGAGGAGTGGTGATCTGAGTTTGCATCTTAGCTTGTTAGAAAAATCATATATAAGAGCAGGTATTGGGGAGAGTTGGTGCTTTTAGCCATTCTGGCTTATAGCAATTCACTTATTGCCATTGTTTTGCCATTGCTTTTTGCCATTGCCTTTGAGACTGATGTGCTTTGTAATAAGATGTGTTTTGTAATAAATAACATTTTTAACTATTAGCTGCTTTGCTTATTTAAGATACCCGATGAAGTAGGAGTCAAGAGCTCAGACTAGGAGCCTACAGAGCTCTGGAGTTGGTGCCTTAGAGCACTGGAGGTCAAAGTCCTCACATCTGGTGCCCTGTGTGAGGATCAAACTCATGACCTTCAGATTATGAGACTGAACCTCACAGAGAGAACCTCACACTCACCCAAGAGTAAGCCCAGCCCTGAACACATGACAGCAGCAGAAAACACCTTTCATTGCCAAACTGAGGGGCCAACACCCCCAACAGGAGCTGCCTGCGGTGCCTCCCACACTCACCAACCATGTGTTTGCGCACGTGGGCCATGGTGTAGAACTTCTTCTCGCAGATCTCGCAGGAGAACTTCTTCTCTGCATAGCCATGGACGATCTTGTTGTGCTCGTGGAGAGACCAGAGCTTCTTGAACCCCTTCCCACAGGTCACGCACTGCAAGGACACAGGAGATGGTCAGGGCAGCAGGGGAAGCAGCTTCATCCATGGAAAGGGAATGTCACTGTGGAAGCTTCAGCTGGTATCAAAAAATCATAACAAGCAAGTCTGATACAGATCTTGTCACTTCAAAACCTCCAAACTTCGTATTTCTATCCTGGGGATGAGTAAGGGACAATGACCTTCCAGGGAAGGATGTGGGATCTCCATCAATGGCTGTATCAGGACTTGGATAAGCAACAGCTCATGACCTATTTCCACCTGGGAATTTTATTCCTAAATGAAGATGTTACATAAAACAATTCCAACCCTCTGTGCATTGGAAATGTGCAAAAAATATAAAAACAAGGAGAATCTCAAGCCACGGCAGAGACTTCAGAAGATATTATGGATACTTCACCAATAAATCTGTTTTCCAAACAGATCTATGATTCCATGGTATCCAAAAGGACCAAAATGGACCCAAACCACCAGTCCATCAGCACAAGGAGAACAATGTGTCATGCAAAGTCTTCCCCAAAAAGTTAAAGTAGACAATCTCTTCATCTCCAACAAGTTCAATGTTCCCCTGGAAGTTCCCAGGCAAAGCTCCAGCTTCTGTGTGAGACCTCTTGGAGGCATGTGAGACCAGTTCAGTGCTCAGAGAAACACAGGAGATGTCCATGAAGGAAATCATGCCAGGAGCCAAGGGTCAGCTCCTTCCCCTTGGCCTTTCCATGGCCCACATTCCTCTTGGGATGAACAGGGATACAACCATCCCTTCTCTCCCTGCAGATTTGTTGAGAAAATAATTCATGCCTTGAAGGCATCTTGCAACAACGTGGCTGAATTGTGCTGGTGAACCTGGGGAGGGATCCATTCCTCCACTTCTGCTCCTTCCCAGATGCTCCTTGATGGGCTTCAACACAAATTTTACCAATTTGTGATACTGTGGAAAATACACCATTATGCTGTGAAGTCTCTGTATTTTTCAATATATATTTATATTTAGGTGCCCCAAAGGAAAAATTAGAGTCACAGAGGCATTCCCAAACCTCATCATCTTCATCTTGCCATGCTCAAATGTCAACATGAGTAGTCCTTCGAGTCCCACTGTTCCCAAGTATGTATTTCCATGGATTAGAACAGCTTTATCTCTGTTTTAAGGGATATTTCAGGGCAAATTCAGGACTAGAGCTTGATATCAAAGGCACATCAATATCCATGTTCTCCACTTAAAATGAAAGAGGCAGGGGAATTTCAAAATGAAAGGTAGAGGGAAAGCAGCAGAGGTAGAAAAAACCTCAGGGCTGGGACCAAACACCCTGGAGGGCTGAGCTCTGTGTCCTCACTGCTGAAAATCATCACTCAGAAATATGGAAGTAATGCCCAAATGAGGGGAAAAAAATGAGGATATGAATTCTTGCAGTTGAAAGGAAAACCATACTCAAGCTGGCCAAAAAAGGAGTTTGAGGGACAACCCCACAAAGGAAAGGATGAATCACTTTTCAGGTGGTAGATGTAGGATGCACATTATGGAGATGGGGAATGAACACAGGGAGCAGGATGGTGCCTAAATCCTAAAGCTTTATGAATGGATTTTGGGGATGAAACAGAGAAAGAGAGCAGCAGACCAGATTGGAAAATTATGGATAGTTGCTCCATGGATCTGATTAAAACACAAGAAATAAAAACCATTAGAGGTAGAGTGCAAAAAAAATTCCTTTTCCATCCAGACATAATTCCATGGGATGTTGATAAAACTATTAAATATTATCAGAGCAAATGGAGTGGATTTGGCTATCTGTAAAATTAAAAATGCTCAATTAAGTGGGAGACAATGATCCCTTTTTCTGCAGAAGGAGGTCACTACACAGGCAGTTGTGGTTCATCCTATTTCAAAATTATCTGGAAAAGGAATAAATAGGAAGGGGAAAAACAAAAAACAAGCAATGAGGTGACAGTCCCATGTTATCCACCTGGAATGCAGATGAAAATTAATCAACATGCTCGTAAAACTCGTTTTTAACTGAGAATTTTGTCTTAGACTCTGAAAGAGCCACCACCACTCAGTTATTGGAGCTACACTCATCCAGTCTGGGAAAAAGCATCCAAAAAAAGCAACTTCAGTGCTGTGAATTTGTCAGGAAGATGCACCAAAGGGTCAGTAACAGCTTCACCTATGAGCCAAGAGCCAACACTGCTTCTGTGCTCCCTGCTCACCAAGATCTGCCTCATTCCCTGTTTTGTTTGGGATGCCATCAGTGAAGGGCTCCAGCAGCACTTGGGTTGTGTTACCTTCATCAAGGAGAGCTGTGAGATCATCCAAAATCTGGTTGCTGGTAGGAAAGGCGATGGGAGAAGCTCTCCACAAATTGGTATATTTGTAATTATTAGCAGCAGCATCCTGCAAAACAGCTCATCAGGAATTAAGAGACTGGAATTTGGAGGGATCTTCAGGAGCACACTGTTGCTGCTATGATTGGGTGCCTCCCAAAACTGCACTGATTTAACAGAGTCAATTTGCCAACACAGGATCTCATTAGCACAGGGGAAGGCCACACCAAGCCCAAACCATGCATGGATGTCAAACACACTCAAAAATTTGCTAATACACACAAAAAACCACAAAAGGCAGATTAAAACCATTTTAACTCCTGTCAGCAAATCTTCAAATTAAGCTAAAATGGGTTCAGCCTGGGTGGGAACAGTGAAGTGTGTCTTCATCAGGGGCTCACAGTGTTTTATCCAGATTAATTGAATAAACTCAAAAGAAAAATTATTCCTCAAAAATTAACTCCTTGTTTCCACACCAGCCCCCCAGCACAAATCTTCTCATTCCAGGCCACTGTGGGACCCTCCTGAGTCTGAATACAAGTCATGGGTGAAGGAAGATTCCCTCCCAACAGCAACTTCAATGTGATCTGAGCACGAGCCCAGCCTGTGGTGTAGCTGGATGACCTCCATGGTGTTTGGGATGCCCTTCCCTCACTGGGATGTCCCACAGCAGTGGGATGCTTCTCTATGGTGGGATGTCCCCACCTTGATGGGACATCCATCCACTCTGGTGGGGTGTTTCCCCCCATGGTGGGACATCCAACTCCAAAAATGTGTATTCTATCACAATCTGTGGCACATATTATCTGCTAATGGGCCATCTTTAAAACCAGCTGGGCAATCATCTTTATCTTTCCACAACCCATCCTCCCTCCAGGAGATATCTCCTGCTCATGGCCATGGAGTCCCAGGGCATGACTGATAAAATTACATCATCCCACTGGGAGATGCTCCAGCCAGGGGAGGAGCCAAACCTTTCCTACCCAGATAAAAACTGAGATTTTTGAACAGCAAGTTATTTCTGTCTTTCCACTGGATTCCAGAGGAAAGCCAGACCTTTCCACATCATTCCTGGAGCTTCAGAGGAAACTGCACCTTCTACAGGAGCATTGCTCCAGCTGAACCACATCTGCCACTGCAGGAGGATGCAGCCACCATTGAATGGGACTGCTGCCAACACCCTGACTGACTGACGGGTGTCAGCTTGGATTCTGACTCTGACAGTGCTTTGGGATTGTTCTTTGTAATACTGTATTTCTATTTTCATTTTCGTAGTAAAGAACTGTTATTCCTAATTCCCATATCTTTGCCTGAGAGCCCCTTGATTTCAAAATTCTAATAATTTGGAGGGAGGGGGTTTACATTCTCCATTTGAAAGAGAAGCTCCTGCCTTTATTGGCAGACACCTGTCCTTCAAACCAGGACAAGCGGGATGCTCCACCCCAGGTTAGGGCATTTCCCCCTTGGTGGAACATCCATCTCTAGCAGGATGCCCCAAGCCTTGGTGGGATCCATGGATGGATCTGTGCTCACCTGGATGTTCTTCTCACAGTCAGTCTGGTGGTGCAGCAGGAGCTCGCTCTCCAGCAGGAAGCGCTTCCCGCACTTGTCGCAGATCTGCATCCGGCTGTGCGTGACGTTCATGTGCTTCTCCAGGTACCAGCGGTTGTTGAAGATCCGGGGACACTTCTTGCACGGGTAATGCTGCTTCTCCTCCAGCTTCACCTTCTGGCCCAAGCCATCTTGCTCCTTCTTTCTCTTCCTTCCCCTCTGCCCTTCTTCTTCCTCCTCCTCCTCCTCTTCCCCCTTGGCCATCTCCTGGGACCGGGTTGCCATGGCGGGTTTGGTGGCTTTGGATGCCCGGCTGCCCCTGCGGGGCTGCCCACTCTTTTCCCTCTTCATCTCTGAGGCATCTTCATCATCATCGTCCTCTTCCTCTGTCGTCTCCTCCAGCTCTTCCTCCTCGCTGCGCTCCTCCTCCTCTTCCTCCCCCACCTCTGCATCCTCCTCCTCTTCCTCCTCCTCCTCCCCTTCCTCATTCTCCTCCTCCCCATCCTCCTCCGTGTCGCGCCCATCCCCGTCCCGCCCCATCACCGCCGCCTCGCTGGCGGCCGCCTTCCCCTCGGTGCCCTTGGAGACGTTGAGGGTCTGGTTGTTGAGGTTCACCTCCACGATGATCTGCTCGCGGTTGTAGGAGCCCTGGCTGTCCAGATCCTCCTCGGACTCCTCACCCTCCATCTTACACACAGCACCAGCCCCTCCATCCTTCTCCTCCTTGTAGTACTGCTTGGCCGGGCCGGCGGGGAGCGTCCCGCTGCCCGTGCCGTCCTCCACCCGCACCGAGAACGGGTCGTTGCCCTCTCGGGCGTAGATTTTGGGGTGGGGAGCATCCACCTCCTGCTTGATCTCGCAGTAGTAGGGCGGGGGGCCAGCACAGCCCTCGGCGGGCAGGGCCATGTCGGTGGCCAGGCTGAGCGAGCGCGTGTCCAGCAGGTCCTGGCAGGAGGACGCGATGTTGTTCATCTGCAGCACGGCGGCCGCGTTCAGCACGTCCTGCACATTGCAGGAGTTGACGAGCAGCTTGGAGGTGTAGATGAAGTTGAGGATCTGCTGCAGGCCCTGCGAGGTGAGGGCCTCCAGAGAGAGCTCCACGCGCTGCAGCTGCTTGTTTTGGGTGAAGAGGGAGTGGAAGAACTGGCTGTAGGCTGCCAGGACCCCCTTGTGCGCCGGGAAGATGCTCTTGTGCTGCACCAGCACGATGTCCACGTCGCACAGGTCCGGCTGAAAGAGGCGCTGCTCGTTCAGTCTGTCCATCAAACACGTGAAGTGGAGGGCTACATCCTCCACCAGGGAGTACTCAGCCGAAGGGTAGTCAGTCGTTTTTTCGACTATCAGCTGTGGGGAGGAAAGAAACAAAATCATTCGGGGCTCTTTCCCCCAAAAACGCCTTTCTGGCCATGCCATCTACCCCTGTCTGTGCATCCCCAGGTCACAGATGACACCTGTGAAGCTCTACTGCCAGCCCCAGCTTGGAGCTGCCAACCAAAACATTCTGTCACCACCCCCAGCCTGGAGATACTAACCATGAAATTCTACCACCAACCCCAGCCTGCAGATACCAACCAAAATACTCCATCACCAACCCTAGCTTGGAGATATCAGCCAAAAAACTCCATCACCAACCCCAGCTTGGAGGTACCAGCCAAAAAACTACTTCACCAACCCCAGCTTGGAGGTACCAGCCAAGGAACTCCATCACCAGTCCCAGCTTGAAGGTGCCAATCAAAATACTCCATCACCAACCCCACCTTGGAGTTATCAGCCAAGAAACTCCATCACCAGTCCAGCTTGGACATGTCAACCAAAATAATCCATCACCAACCCCACCTTGGAGATATTAACCACAAAATTCTACCACAAACCCCAGCCTTCAGATACCAACCCAAATACTCCACCACCAGCCCCACCTTGGAGATACCAGCCAAAAAACTCCATCACCAGCCCCAGCTTGGACATGTCAACCACAATACTCCACCATCAGCCCAAGCTTTGGAACACCAAGAAGCTCCATCCAAGAGCCAGCTTGAAGACATCAACCAAGAAGCTCCATCACCAACTTGAGTCCAAGAGACTCAACCAAGGAGGAGAAGCCCCATGAAAGGGCAGGTCAAGGCCACACGAGCACTCATTGATCTCCATTCCAGGTGGCACCATGGCCACCAAGGAGGTCCAAAGCCAGGCTCAGGTGTCCACATTCACTGAGATAGGAGAGGGGATGCCTTGACCTCTTGAACCAGATGGAGATCCAGGTGGAAATTTGCCCCATGCAGGAAGCCAATTTTAGACACCTTCTGAGATTTAACCCCTTAAATAAAAGGAAATTAGGATTTTATAGCTCCCTGCTTCTACAGATAATGATATAAAGCCCAATATCCTCTGATATTTCTGAATTGCTCTCGCTCACAGAAGCAGCTCACTCACAGCTGGATTCATTGGGATGATTTATGCACTTTTTAATGCTCATTTCCCACTGTCTGGGGAAAGGCACTACCTGGAAAAATTCAAACCAGGGAGCAGCACCCCCAGGCTGGGAAAAGTTGTGACTGCCAACCTTCCCCAGACTGAATCTTCTGGGTATTTAATCCAGCTCCCACGTATTTCACATGGTTCAGACATCCCTGGTGTTCATGCTCTCAGGTCATACCTGAGCCCCAGGATGAGTCTTCCTGCTCCATCCCAAATCCAAAGGATATTCCACACCCTAAATCCTGTGTCCTGTATCAAAAGAAGATGGGACACCCCCTTTCCCTCTGCTTCCTTTGCTGAAAACCCAAATCCTGGATGGAGACAGGTCCAGACCCCATAACAACCTCTTTTCCCTGACCTTTGTAGGATGAGACCAAAGACATGGTGCAGAACACTGGCAGAGAAGGAGGGTTCAACCTGCCAGGTTTATCCTGCACCTCCTGCTCCAAAAAGAGGTTTTCAGCTCCCATTTGTTCTGGAACAAATGGCAACTCTTGATCAACACACAAATTCCAGCAAGACATGTTCTGTTTGTCTTTTTCTTTTTTTTTTTTCCTGGTGAGCCAAAGGCAAAAGCACACACAGACAAAAATGTTTAAATAATAAAAAAGGGTGTTTTCTTCTCTGTTTTCCCAACAAGCAAAAAAGCCTCTTTCCCCTCCCTGCCAATTGTATTCTTTTTTTTTTTCATTTTCATTGGATTTCTGCTCCACAACCAACCCATCCAACCAATTGGGATCTCAGCTTTGTATGGTCTTGATAGCCCTGGAGAGCCCCAGCAAGTGCTGGCACCCAGGGAAAACATGGAAAAACCAGTTCTGCTCCAAATTCTTGGCTCTGCAGCCTGGAGTGGTGCAAAGAGGTGGGAAAAGGGTTGTGTGTTTATATATTATATATACTTTTTATAATTTATATATGTTTAATGCTTTCAGTATTTTATACATTCATGCTTATATATAGTGAAACTTCTTATCTAAAATATATATAAATATATAAATACATAAACATTCTTTATGTATCTGTTACAAAATGCTGCATCCCAGCTGGAACATCCATCCACCCCACCATTTTCTGAGCCTCTCGTGACTGCCAAGAACATTTTTGATGAGATCTTGGATGGTTCAACCCCCCTCAAGACACGTAGAAAAAAAAATAATTAGGGCTATAATAAATATCAAAAAAACTGAAGAGACAGCAGGAATTCAGCAGAGCAGTTTTGGGAAAAAAAAAAAAAAAAAAAAGCTAAATTCATATTTTTCCTCCAGGGATGCATCTCACCTCATTCCCTGTTTAGGATGCCCCAAGCTTGGCATAGGGGTGCAAAATAGAGGAAAATGGGTCTGTGGGGCGGCATCGCCCTGGAAAACAAAAGCCGGCTTTTTTTCCCCTCCTCATGGAGGATTTTTTGGCAGGAGGGGCTGATCCCTCACCCAGCTCCGGTCCTTGCCAGGCAGCTCTAATCAGTCCCAGCAGCGGCGAGGACAATGCGTGTCTTGGCCGCGTCCCGCCGGTGACTTCAGCCCGGGCTTGTCAGCGGGAGCCTTTTGCTCTTTATTGCTCTCAGATGCTTTTCGTGAGCTTGCCCTCAGCCAAAGCCCCGGCCGAGACGAGAGGCGCCTGCCGGGGTGAGATCCCGAGAAAAACCCCGACTTGCCCCAAAATGCCCCTCCGGCTGCTCCCGTCCCTGCAGCCGAGGAGCCTGATGGGGATTGATGGGAGGGTTAAATCCCGTGCTCTTCCTCTGGGAAAGCGCAAATATTTGAAATATATATCCCTTTTAATATGCCTTATATTAAAAATACATAATAGAAAAGAAAAAAGAGCTTTGCTCTTTTCCACCATCACCACTCTGCCCCTCCGGCTCTGTTTAGTGCCCATCCCATCTCCATCCCCTGGATGCACTAAACCAGGGTGAATCCTAAAACCCCACCACATACTGCCAACCTCTGAGCAAGGTTCTGGCATCACCACCTCTAAAAAATCATTAGAAAGCAGCGTGGCCGTGAACTTCGCAGCCCGAGGGGCCGGCGGCGCCTCCAGCCAGCGCTCCCCGCCCTGACGCTGCCCTCTGCTCTATTTTAAGGGTTTTCACGTGGCGATGCCAAAGTCCCATCCCCAAACAGCTGCTGGGACAAGAGGACGGCCAGAGGATGGGGAGGATGCTCGGGGTGAGGGGTGGGAGTGGGATGAGCCCCGAAGGCAGGGGATGGAGGAGAGGATGAGTGAGGGGTGCTGATGGAAGGTGCTGATGCTCCCCGGAGCAGGGCAGCCTCTCTCCAGCCAAAAAATCCCGCCTTAGGAGGTGGAGCCCGAGCTCCATTCGCACCTGCACCCCGCCGTGTGCCTCAGTTTCCCCACCAGCACCCGACCACCTGCCCTGAAAGGCGTTTGCTGCTGGATTTAAATCAATGTATTGTGACAAAACGCATTTTCCGTTAGCAGGTCTTGAGATGAGATCCCTAAAACGTTCCTGCAGCTCTAAACCTCCCCAAAGGAGCAAAAGGTTGGGCCACTCTGGATATATTTAAATACTCAAATCCTCAGTCCCCCAGTAGACCATCTCTGACCTTCACCAGCCTCTTCTTTATTTAATTAATTATTTATCCATTTCTAGAGCTCTCGTCGCCACAGCATCGAGGACCACGAGTAATTCTTTCCCACACATGCACAGGGACAGGGGGTTTAAGGGCATAAAATTCACATTTAAGTGGTGACAAGACCAGCTGCCTGTGAACCACATTCCATTCAGCACAAAATTTGGTGATTTCTTTAAATTTTTCACCCTCAAGATGTAAATTTTAAAAAAAAGCAATCTGCTTTTCTGTATCATTTCCAACCACCAAAGCATTCATAGTTGACCTTCAGTATTAAATTGCATTAAAGAAAAGTGCTTTAATAAGGAGCTAAATACTGTGTCAGCACTTGTTCCTCAAAAAAAAAAGGAGTCCCCCATGCCCTCTTCTCAATTTGGACGTTGCTGCACTTCAGGACAAAAGAGTGGGCTGGAGCTATTTAATGTCAAAACTTGACTTTTGCTGAAGAAAGAAATACCATTAAACCCCCGTTTTTACAGATTAGCCCGGGTGGTACAAAGGGGCATCGCTACAAATCCAAACACTCGCACTTTCGGTTTTAACCCTCAGCCTCCTACAACTCGCCCTCTGCCTTCCAGACCCTTGCACGAAACCTTCAGCCTTTTCTCCCGGGTTTGGATGCCATTAGAAGATTTATTTTTTCCCAAAATGACGCTCGTGTCTTCCCACAGCTCCCCCAAAGCCGGACACACCAAGAACGGGCAGCGCTGCCCATCCCATTGCCAAATCACCTTTTCTGGAGCAGGGGGACCGGGCAGAGGGACAAAGAGCATCCCGAAGTGCCCTCCCCTGTGCTGTCGCCTACCTTCAGCGCTCTGCTGTCCCCTCCCTCCCCGGGGAGCGCTCCCTGGGCGCTTTGGGCACGGGAGCGCGCCGGGGGTGGGCTCTGCTCGCTCCTCCGCCGGGTGTTTTTTATTGAATTAGGAGAGGGTTGTCCGGAAAAACAAGCAGGAAAGGGAAAACAATAGCTCGGCCACAGCCCCGCCTGGCGAGGCGCCGGCCCGGCACAGCCCCGAGCGCCCACCCGAGCATCCTGCCCGCCGGGATGCGCCCGCTCACAGCCCCGGGGATGCTGCTGACACCGGCACAAGGGGGATTTTCCCTCTCTGTGCTGTCCAAAAGGCTTGAGGGTGCCCAAAGCAGAGCCATGTGCAGCTACAGCCCGGCTACAGCGATGCTCCCCGATGTGGAGCAGGTGGGATGTGGCACCTCCAGGGTTTGCCCCACACTCAGCCCCCAGTAAACCCTAAAACCACAATATTTCCTAACCCAACCCGAACTTGCCAGAGAGGCTGGATCTGACCCAACATCCTGGGCAGGACTTTGCATCCCAGAGCAATCATTCAAACTCTGACCCCAGGAACAGCCCCCATCTCCAGTTCCACCCTAACCCCAGTGATGCTTCCTGAGCCCATCTCATCCCGGGGTGTTGGCACCCCAAAAACACCTGCCAGCCTCTGCTGGGTGGAGAAGAGCATTAACTCATTCAGATGCTTCCCAGGCTTTTTTTTCCCCTCTGTTTTAGTTATTCCCGATTTTTTATTAATGATATTCAGCATTTACAGGCTTTGGCTCAAGGATGCTTTTCCCAGGAATCTGGCAGCAGCACCAGGCCCACCAGTGCAACAGAACAGGGACAACTCCTTCCCCCATCTCTGTCTCCCTGAAACCAAGAGGACACCTTTGCAAAGGGGAAAAAGCTAATTTGGGGTTTTTTTGGAAGCACCATGGCCACCAGCAGTGTGGGGAGAGGAGCAGGATGAGGTGGGATGAGCACAACAAAGCTTCATCCTCTGGGAGCAGGCACTGCCTTCCCAACAGCACAGCCCACAGAGGGTTAATGGCATTGTGCTTTTTTAGTTCTCTCATATTTTTAAATTTTTTCAACCCTACCAGCCACTTTGGGTGCTTTTCATCTTCTCTTTTGCACACAGAGTTGCAAAGCCACTGTGACACTTCCAAGGATGGATGGTTAACCCCTCATCCCCAAATCATCCCAGTGAGGTGATGCTGCTCCTGGGGGATGCCACCACCGTGATGCCATCGAGGACACTGTCCCTCCAGTGTCCCTGTGTCCCTCCAGGGGTGACAGTGAGGGCAGTGTGAGTCCATCCTCACACGTGGGAAGTCAGGCACCGTGCCCTGCTCAGACACAGCCTCTGCTGCAAAAATACAGAGGCTGCAACACTGCATTATTTTCATCCCAGGGCAAATCCCAATCCCTCCAAGAGAGCAGAGGCACCAAAACCTGGATGGACTCATCCTTCTGTGTGTCTCTGTCCCCTTGGTCAGAGCAGGGGGTGGGGTGGGGATGGGGATGGGGAATGGGGCTGGGTTGGGAATGGGATGGGGATGGGGATGGGGATGGGGATGAGGATGGGGATGGGGATGCTGCCCTCCATCTGTGGGATGCAGGACTGCCCACAGAGTCACTGCCAGGGTGGAAGAGCCTGGGGGACACACACACACATGCAAAGCCACTGTCCCCTCCCTCCCCTGCCCGAGAAAACAAGCAGAGAGAAGACTGAGGGAGGAAACGAGGACAAAACCCAAGGCTGACCTCCCCAGCCGGGCTGTCAGCCAAGTGTCTGCACCAGGGGCCAGCTCCAGACTGGGGAGGAGACATCACCCCCAGAGACACAGGGATGTCCCCACTGCCACTGAGGGAGGGCAGTGCCCAGAGCCCCCCATAGCTCACAGGATCCCCCCCAAATTCAGTGCTGGGAGCAGGGACAGGTGCAGGAGCAGGGATGGGTGCAGCAGGGCAGCCACCACATCACTGTGCAGAGCCTGGAGGCATCACAACCCCAAATCCCTCCAGTTCCATGTGCAGCCAGGAAATGGCTGGGGAGGGGCTGGGATCCCCAGGAACAAGGAGGGATGGAGGGAGGGAGGGATGGATGGATGGATGGATGGATGGATGGATGGATGGATGGATGGATGGATGGATGGATGGATGGATGGATGGATGGATGGATGGATGGATGGATGGATGGATGGAGGGATGGATGGATGGATGGAGGGATGGATGGATGGATGGATGGATGGAGCCTCCTCCCAGGCTCTGCTGAACAAGGTTTTCATCAGAGGGCAGCATCCCCTGCCTGGCACCACAGTGCCCATCCCTGGGGCAGCCACCTCGACCTTCCTGGTGGATCAAGAGCATGGTGGGATGTGACACCTCCAGGGTTTGCCCCACACTCAGCCCTCAGTAAACCCTAAAACCACATTTCCTAACCCAAACTTGCCAGAGAGGTCCAAGGTTGAACCTGCCCCAACATCCTGGGCAGCACTCTGCATCCCAGAGCATTCTCTCCAAGCCCTGGCTCTGACCCCAGGGATAGTCCCCATCTCCAGTTCCACCCTAACCCCAGCCTTGACCAAGGATCTTTGGGAAGCACCAGCCATGCTCCTCTAATCCAGCCTTGGAATTTGGGCTGGATGGGACCCTAAAGGTTATCTTGTTCCAACTTCCCTGCTATGGGCCATCTTCCTTTAAATCCTTTCTCCCCTGTGGCTGCAGAGTAGAGATGCACCAGATCCCTCCTGCCCAACACTTCTAACATTTTATGAACATGCATTATTTTTATCCTTATTTTTATCACAATTTTTCCAGTAGCTCAGGGAGCAGGGCTTTAACTCAGACAGGGTGTCAGCAGCCCTGGCTCCAGGCAAAAGATGTAATCATAAAAATAATAATAAAAAAAGACAGTTTATCGTAATTAAGTCTTCTACCCATCACATCTGCTCCACCATAGCCAATCTTCCCCCACATCCAAAGGCATCCCAGTTTTCATCAGCAGCAGAGGTGGATGAACACTGAGCTGGCTGAAGAGGGGACAGCAGCCCCAGAGGACATGGGACAAGTCCTCAGGTGTCCCAAAAATGGAAACCCAGTGGGGCCACCCCTGCCCTGCACAAACCACTCCAACAACACATCACAGTAAGGAAAAACCAGGGGCAGGAGGCACAGAGCCTGACCCGAGCTCCTCCTGCTCACCAACATCCACTGCCCCAGTTTTCCAGGGAGCCACGGAATGCCAGGGGACATCTAGGATGCAAAGCACACCCAGGAACGAGATATCCACATTTCTGGGGTGGCAGCAAATTAAAAACTTCACCCCTTGCTCTTCCTGGAGAGTCACTTTGTCACGGCCATCAGCAGGTCCCTTTTAAAGGCTTAAATGCAGCAGCGTGGGAGAGCCCTCAGCTTTCCCCTCCAGCTGGAGCACGGGAAAACCAGCAATTCCCCCAAAACCTTCAAAAACCCTCTGATGTTTTGACACATTCGGTTCATCTGCAAAAGGTTTGGTTGTTTTGTTGGTTTTTTTTCCTTTCCCCCCTTATTTTTTCCCGAGCAGAAAAATCTGCATCTTAAAAATATCCAATATTTAACCAACTCGCGGGCAGCCCGCTTTTCTCCCTGCCCTTAGCGCAGGATCCATCTCCCGAGGCGGCAGCGGGTTATTTTTGTGGAGGGGGTGCCGATGTCTCTGCTCCAGACGGACAGGGCCGTTTATCTCGCCTGCTGATAAGCAGCGCTCCGTGAATTCCTGCCGGGGAGAACAAAGCTCCGCCGTCATCCCCAGCCCAGGTGGCACCGGGGACCCTCGGGCCACCCCGGGAAAAACCCCCGGAGCGATGCTGAGCCCAGCCAGCATCCTCAGGGAAACTCCGCAGCTGGAGGCAGAATGTTTGCACCCTGCGAGATTTCACCACAGATCCAGGGGAAAAAAAAATTAAAAAAAAAATTAAAATAATAAATCCTTTAGTGTCTTTCCAAGGAGGAATTTTGTTTTGTAAAGCAAATTTTCCCCTGGTTCTTGCCGAGGCAGGGTGTGGAGGGAAGGTTGGGTTCCCAACTTTTCCCCGTCTGCCTCGCGGGGTTTGGGGGGCTCTGGGGTCTCCATCCGCACCCCAGGGCACGAAACGCTCCCCAGGACACCCCGGGGTGCCCGCAGCCCTTCAGCATCTCCTCTGGGAAGGATGCAGAAGGAATCTCAGAGGCCGAGAGTGAACCCGAGCCCAGTCCGGAGCGGTGTAGCCCCAGCGTGCCGCTCGGGGGGCGCAGAGCACAGCCCACCATCCCATCCAGCACCGATCCCTGTTTTCCCAAGCTTGCACTTTCTTCCCCTTCCCAAAAATCCACTCGGGGCGATGGGACGGGCACGGAGCCAGCGCTGGGGCAACCACAAGCCGCACTTTTGGGGATGGGGGAGCTCCGAGGTACCGGGAGGGGAAAATCCCAGGGGGAGTTCCCGTGGATCCCCCCCTGCCCTCCGAACTCCAACTAACCTTACCCCCCTCCAAAAAAAAATAAAAAAACTCCATAAAATAGGTCACTGCTGCAGGCGAGGGCCCCAGCTCTGCTGGTGGTATTATTATTATTATTATCATCATTATTTTTTAAGAGCTGGACTGGAAAATCCCTTTTCCCACCCGGAGAGGGGTGGGATGCTGCGCCCTCCCTGCAGCCTCGCTCCTCCGGGATTTTGGGGGATCCCCCCCCGGGAAAAGGGGGCCCACGACGGGAAGCAGGCACAGAGGGAGGGGGGAAGGCGGGCAGGAATTGGCAAAAGGATGGAGTCATCCGGGGAATGGGAATGGCCGAGGAAGCGGCGGCTTGTGCGCCCCCCCACCCGCGAATCCTCCGGCCTGGGGGCTCCAAAAGTGTGCGAGCCCCCCCAAATCCTCCAGTGACCCCCGAGCTGGGCTGGGGTCCTCCCAAAGGGGGGGTCAGACCCCTCCTCACATCCCTTCTGCAGCCGCATCCCCCTCCAAGGCACCCCAAAGGGGGGGGGGGGCGCGTTTTTAATGCTATTTTCACCAAATTTCGCCCTGCAGGAGGGGGGGATCCCCATGCAGCCCCTCCTAGAAGAGCAGCACCGGCTCCAAAATTTGTGTGCCCCCCTCCCCCACCCTGAAAAAAAAATATTAAAAATAAAAATCCACGACCCCCCCCAGGCGTGGATGCAGCATCGCCCATGCAGCCTCCCCCTCCCGCATCCACCTCCGCGATTTTTGGGCAAGTTTCGAGGCCTTTGGGAAGTCGGCAAAGCCCCGGCAGCGCGAGGGAGGCACGGAGGAAGGAAGGGGAAGGCAGAGGGGAAAATAAAAGCGAGGAGAAAAGGGAGAAGGGGAAGGGGGGAGTTCAGGCTCTACCATTTTGATGCAAAGGTCTCCGCGCTGAGGAGTCCCGGTCCTCCTCCGCTGGCCTGGGGTTTGTGCTCTCCATGAAAAAAACAAGGAATTGGTGGGTTGGGTGGGTTGCTGGTTTGGTGGCTTTTTCCCCCCCCCCCTTTTTTTTTTTTCTTTTCTCTTTTGGCCGCCTTATTTCTGCTTTTTTTTTCGCCTTTTGGAGGGAGGAAAGGAGGGGGGGGAGGAAATCACCGCGCCAGCGCTGCTTGCATCCCCGTCCCTCTTTTCTTTTTTTTTCCTATATTTTCCCTGCTTGATATATATATATATATATTTTTTTCTTTCTCTTTTTTTTTTTTTTTTTTTAAATGTTTTCCTCTCCTCCTCTTCACCTCATCCTGCCCATCGCCATGTTCGCCCCTTTTGGGAAGCCGGAGGAATGCGGAGCGGCGGCGGCTCCGGCTGCCAAGAGCCCCGGGGCCGCTGATTGGAGCCGCAGCATCAGCTGGGGCCGAGGCTGCCCCTTTAAAGCGACAGCAGCCACCGCCACCCCCTCGGGGACACCCCCCCGGACCCTGTCCCCGCACCCCCAGCCCCCGCCAGCATCCCTGCATCCCTGCGCGGGGGGAAACTGAGGCACGCACCGCGCCCGGCCTCGCCTAAACACACCGAGTCTGGGTTCGGGGTTTTGTTTTTGGGAGGGGGGGATGCAAAACCTCAGTTTGGGGTGGTGTGGAGTAACAGGGATTTGGTTAAAATGGGAATTTTTGGGTGTTTTCGCGCTTTTTGGAGGAAATGGGGATGCCCCACCTGGATGTGTTTAAGGCGGGTTTGGAGCATTAGTTGGGAGCATCCTCTGGATCCTGCTGTGGTGGGGGAAACTGAGGCACACAACTCCTCACCCCTTCCCCAAACAAAATAAAAATACCCCAAGGTTTTTTTGAGGGCATAAACACTCAATTTGAGGTGTTGTGGAATAACAATGATTTACTCAAAATGAGATTTTTGGGGTGTTCTCCCAATGTCTGGAGGAAATGGGGAAATCCATTCCCCCTCCTGGATGTGTTTAAGGCAGATTTGGTTCTTGGGAGCATCCTCTGGATCCTGCTGTGCTGGGGGAAACTGAGGCACACAACTCCTTCACCCCTTCCCCAAACAGAATAAAAAACCTCAAGGCTTTTTGGGGCATAAAACCTCAGTTTGGGGTGTCGTGGTGTAATAATGATTTGGTTAAAATGGGAATTTTTGGGTGTTTTCGTGCTTTTTGGAGGAAATGGGGATGCCCCACCTGGGTGTGTTTAAGGCAGATTTGAAGCATTAATTGGGAGCATTTTCTGTATCCACTATGGTGGGGGAAACTGAGGCACACAACTCCTCTCTCCTCTCCAAACACAATAAAAAGATCCCAAAGTTTTTTGTGGCATAAAACCTCAGTTTGGGGTGTCGTGGAGTAACAGTGATTTACTCAAAATGAGATTTTTGGGGTGTTCTCCCACTGCTTGGAGGAAATGGGGAAATCCATTCCCCCTCCTGGGATGTGTTTAAGGCAGATTTGGTTCTTGGGAGCATCCTCTGGATCCTGCTGTGGGGGGGAAACTGAGGAACACAACTCCTCACCCCTTCCTCAAACACAATAAAAATACCCCAAGGCTTTTTGGGGCATAAAACCTCAGTTTGGGGTGTTGTGGAGTAACAGGGATTTGGTTAAAATGGGAAATTTTGAGTGTTTTTGGAGGAAAGAGGGATGCCCCACCCGGGTGTGTTTGAGGCACGTTTGGAGGATCTTCTGGATCCAGCTGTGGTGGGGGAAACTGAGGCAGAAAACTCCTTATCCCCTCTCCAAATACAATAAAAAGGTTTTTGGGGCATAAAACCTCAGTTTGGGTTGGAGTGGAATAAGGTTGGTTTATTTAAAATGGGATTTTTGGGGTGTGCTCCTGCTGTTTGGAGGAAATGAGGATCCTCCACTGGGGTTTGGTTATTGGGAGCACCCTCTGGATCCTGCTGTGGAGGGGAAACTGAGGCACACAACTCGTCACCCCCTCCCCAAACCCAGCAATAAGACCTTAAGGATTTTTGGGGCTTAAAACCCCAATTTGAGGAACCACGAGGCAACATTAATTATTACAAAAGGAGATTTTGGGCACATTCTCCCACTTGTAGAGGAAATGGAGATTCCCCCACTGGGAGGAACTTTTCCTTACAGGAGAGGGATCCCCCAAAAATCCCCTCAGGGCCTGGGATAGAACCTGTAGGACACAGCCAGCCCCCAACACCCTCCAAAATACAGCAAAGCTCCATCCTTTCACCCCCAGCTCTGCTTGGCTCTCCCTGATGCTGAGGGAGGGGTGGATTTTATCATCCCAACACCCCCAGCCTCATCCAGGAGCTGGGTACCCCAAAATCCTCCTTCTGGGGACCGAGGGGGCAAAGCTGGAGCAGCTCCAGGGTGTCAGTGCAGGATCCCACAGTGCTCCCACACCTCCAGCACCAGGAAGGAAAAGCCCAGGAGGTTCCCAAAGAGGCTCGTTGGGATGGTGACCACCCCCAAAACCCATTCCTGCCCCCAACCCTTCCTGCAGACAGCACCCAAAATGTCACAGGCACACAGATCCCCTCCCTACAAGCAGAGTACAGCACAGTAGCTCTGAAGGGTGTTGGAGCCCTGGAGAATGAGAATTTTAGATTTTCTGTGCTGGCAGGCACCGACCCTCAGGAAAAAACTGCTTTTGACCCGTGACCTGCAGTGTGGAATTTTCTATCCTGTCACAAAAGAACCATCTAGACCCACGGAGAGGAAGGTGAAGAAGAAAGAAATTTCTGCCCTAAAATCTCCATCTTGCCTTCTATATATATTCTAAAATCTCAAACTCCAAGTTTTTCCACCATATCACACACTTCTGTTCAAACTGCACACCAGCGACCCCAGTTCCATTATTCAATTTTGGAAGCTTTCTCCGAGGGTCAAAAGCTGTGCTTTCCTGAGGGTCAGTGCCTGTCAGCACAGAAAGTCGAAAATTCTCATTTTCCAGGGTTCCAACAACTGGGGGCACCCCCAGAACCCCGGGGATTTGCATCCCACCTTCCAGCTCCTCTGGCTGCCCCAGCCCCTCCCAGCTGCAGACACCCCTGTGGTAACGTCCTGCACTTGTTTAGACTCAGCCCTGGTTGCTGTGCTCAGTAACTTCTTCCAGATGTGAGCAGCTCTTTGCATAACATCCCTGTGGCCACGTCCTGCCTGTGCTGGGTTCATTTCAGAGCTTTTTAAATTTTTTTTTAATTTTTTTTAATGCCTTTTCTCGCTCTCAACCCTGCGCTGCTCTATGAGAAAAAATTCCTGGCCAGTGCCACCAGAACGTTGTCCCCATCAGAAAGCTTTTTGTGAGATGAGTGTTTGGCCTCTCTGACATCTGTCCTACCCTGGAAACTTTTCCAAAAAGCTACATAAGCTCCGGGAAATGCAGGAGACAGGGACCTAAGCTCTGCTCCAGGACCCAAATCCCCGTGGCCTTTCCGTGGATGTGGCACAGGGGACAGGGAGCTCCAGAACTTGGAGTCCTCGTGGCTCTGAAACAAGGTCTGCAGGGGTGGTCAAAGCCCTGATGCCACTCTGAGGGGCTCAGCAAGAGCTCCTGGCTTTTTGGGAGGAGCTGAGCCCACCTCCCACATGGAGATCTGGTCTGTGCCAGGCACAGATTTTCCTTCCAGATCAGGGAGAAGCTGTTCCTGCAGTGGCCACAAGACAAGGGGAAAGCCTTGGAAGGGACAAAGCAATGACACACATGGGTGAAACCCTTTATTTGAGCACAGGGAGCACAGCAGAGCACAGAGAGACAGAGCACAGGTGGTTTCTTGGCCACAACCACCCAGGGGTCTGCTGAAACCATTTCCTGAAGCTCCCTGCAAATCCCACCCAGTTTGGTGAGATCCCACCCAGCCTGGGTTGAGGCTTTGCTCTGCTGGTTAATGGGGACTGTGGGTGACTGATCCTTCCTTGGAGCTTCTTCTCTGCTGGGATTTCTGGCTGGGGGTAACTCCAAGCTCTTGGTGCCTTCACACAAAATTCTGGAAGTTCTGGAGCCTTCCTGGAAGGCTGTGGGCTGGGAAATGGCTCTGACACACCTTGCACAGTGTCACTGGCTGTGAGAAATGATGAAGGAAAGGTTAGGAGGGTTCACAGAGGGTCTGAGGGTCCAGAGTTCAGTTTAGCTCCTGTTAGGCTCTCCAGGAAGGCAAAGTCCTGGAGAAACTGGCAGCAAGGACACATGGAGCCAGCTTGCTGACACAGGAGAAGTGTTGGGTCTCCCCCCTGGGATTTTCCAGCACTGTGGTGGCCACTAAAGGGACATCTCCTGTAGCTTGACCTCTTCCTTTCCCTCCCCAGGCCATGAGATGGCAAACTGCAAGGTCACAGAGGATCTTAAATGAAAGATCAGCTGCAGCAACACAGAGGGAAATGTTCAGGGAAACCAGGAGAGGTTCTGATTTCCTTGGTTCAGCTGACAACCAGTATTTCCATTTGCATTTCCATAGTTCCAGACTTCTCCAAAGGAAGGGTCACCAAGGACAAGGGAGGAGAAGAAAGCTGAGACCCTGTAAGAGCTCAGACAGCTTTGTGCTTTGTGAGGAGCATGGAAGAACCTGGGGGTGTTTGTGTGATGGGGCACTTGGGGACAGAGTTTGGTGATGGAGGTGGCAGCTGATGGTTGGACTTGATGACCTTGAGGGTTTTTTGCAGCCTAAAAGATTCTGTGAAAAGCCAAGGGGACCTGGAATGATGAAATCCAAGGTGGAGCCATGGCTGTGCCTGCCTGGATTCCCTGCTTTGCTCTGCTGAGCATCTCCTGTGGGCTGGAATTCCCATGGGAGGTGCTCCAGGAGATGGTGAGAGGAGGTTCTGTGGTGTCCACCCTTCCTGAGCAGGAGGGATTCCCTCCAGATTCCCTCAGGACACAGGGTGGGACCTGGTCAGCACTTCAGGGACATACCCTGGGCTTGGCCAGTGCTTTTTCACTCAGCAGCTGCTTTTTCTGAGCAGGATCATGGAAAAGAAGGGATCAAATCAGGCCAAGGGAGGGAGAAAGAAAGAATAAAAAATAGGGGGAAGCATGAACATTCCTGGAGGCTCTCTGGCCTCTCTCCCTCCAACCTCCTGAGAGGAGCAGGAGGAGGAGAGAGACAAAACAAAAGGCACAGGGAGCCAAAATAACACTAACACGAGGGCTGTGAGGTCCAAAGCAAGCAGTGCCCCTTCCCAAAAAGCCGCCAGCTCCTGGAGGGTGTGGGGGTCCCGCAGAAAACGCTGCCCTTTTGTCCTTTTATGGCCAGGAGAGGAGGGCTGAGCACGGGATCCTGCCCTACTAAGGGAAAACATCTCCTGCTCAGTGTTTGCAAGGAGAACACCCACAGTGAGCACAGACAAGCTCTCAAAGGATGACTGAAATACTGCTGCTCGTGTTGACCCCGATTCTTCTCTTCTTTTCCTTTTTTTTTTTTTTTTTTTTTCTATGAGTTCTCACTTCTGCCTTCAATTCAGGGGGGCAAAGAAAAAAAAAGACATTTAAAAAGAAAAGTGCTGATCAAAGCAGTGCTGTCTGGGTCCAGGTGACACTCTCCCATCACGGGGTGAGGGTTGGGTGGGGAGGTGGGTGAAGCCCCCTGAGTGTTCAGGCAGCAGAGCAGTGGCTGTGCTGGTGTTTATCCTGCTCTGGGCTGGTGTTTATCCTGCCCTGGGCTGTGGAAGGGCTGGATCCAGGCAGGGAAGAGGTTGTAACTCCACTCTCAAGCACAACATTGTGTGCCAAGCCCATCCATCCACTGCTGCAAACCCCAGCCCTGGCTGACCCCAAATTTTGCTGCCTGGGAGGGAACCACCATCTCCCAAAGCTGAAAATCCACTCTATCCCCTGGCAGGTGGAGTTTCCACCAGAAATTATCTTTTGACTCTGCTTGGCTGAGTCAAAATCCACACTGCCCTGACTCATAGAAACCCCACTGAATTTGTATTTTCTGTATTTTTCATGCACCCAAGAATTTATCCACCCACAGGTATCTTCTGTATCTGGCAGCAGCCAGGTTTCAATTCTCAGAGGAGCTCATATTGAATTCTAGGCCTTTTTTTCCTACCAATTTTGTAATCATCAGGTTTAATTTTAAATTTGGCAACACCAATATTAGGAAATTTTAACCTTTGAGTTACAGCATAGCGATGAGAAGATCCAAGAATTAATGAAAAAATGCTTGGAGGGGTGAATTTGATTTGGTGGCTGGGTTTTGGTAGTGGGAGGCTACAGGGTTGAGAAGCTGCTGGAGAATGTAAACCCACTCCCTCCAAATTATTATTATAATTTTGAAATTAAGGGGCTCTCAGGCAAAGATATGGGAATTAGGAATAACAGTTCTTTACTAGGAAAAATTAAATAGAAATGCAGTATTACAAAGAACAATCCCAAAACCACTGCCAGAGTCAGAATACAACCTGACACCCCGTCAGTCAGTCAGGGTGTTGGCGGCAGTCCCATTCAATGGTGGCTGCATCCTCCTGCAGTGGCAGATGTGGTTCAGCTGGAGCAGTGCTCCTGGAGAAGGTGCAGTTTCCTCTGAAGGTCCAGGGACGATGTGGAAAGGTCTGGCTTTCCTCTGGAATCCAGTGGAAAGAAGGTTCCTTGGTGTCCAAAATCTCAGTTTTTATCTGGGTAGGAAAGGCTTGGCTCCTCCCCTGGCTGGAGCATCTCCCAGTGGGATGATGGAATTTCATCAGCCATGCCCTGGGACTCCATGGCCATGAACAGGAGATATCTCCTGGAGGGAGGATGGGCTGTGGGAAAGATAAAGATGATTGCCCCAGCTGGTTTAAAGCTGGCCCATTAGCAGAGAATATGTGCCAGGAGATCAGGGTCACTGCCCCACCCGGCTGCAGCAGATGGGAACAGAATTCACATTTCTGGTCACATCAACCCAGCTCAGAAGCTCACAGTGGAGCAGGCTCCTGGCAGGACCTGTGGATCTGTGGGGGAACCAGCCCAGGCTGGAGCTGCATCTGCCCAGCTGTTGGGCTTCCAGAAGTATTTCTTGGGTGCCAGAGCTGCAGCCAGGTGAGGCTGTGCTGTCTCTCCATCTGCCTGGCTCAGTGGTTTCAGTGTCTGAGCATCTCTGGCTGTGCTGATGTTGGCAGACACCAGCTCGTTAGCAGCGACACTCATTAGAACTGGGGCCTTGGGGGGATGTTTTCATGGAATTCTAGAATGATTTGGGCTGGAAGGAGCCCTAAAGATCATTCATCTCCAACCCTCTGCCACCTTCCACTATCTCAGCCCTGTCCAGCTCAGCCTTGGACACTCCAGGGATGGGACAGGAGGGTCACCCAAACGTGACACAAGCCAGGAGATCATGGAGCAGCTGCCATGACCCTGATTTTGGAGCTGGCTCTGCTCATCCCTTTGGATCAGCTACAGCAGAGCATTGCCAGGTCTTCATTTTGGGTGGAAAAGAGCTTGTTCTGAGAGTTATTTAAGAGCAGGTTTTACGACTGAGGTCTGTGCTCTGCATGCACCGAGCAAGCCCAGCCCAGCCAAGCCAAGCAGCCCAAGCCAAGCTGTCCTCACTGCTGTTGTGTTGGAGGAACAATCTCCATTAACAACTTGGCTTGGCAGTTTCAACATTTTGGGGAAAGAAATATTTTTATTCTCCCACCAGGCCTTTCTCCAGACATTATTGGCTACTGCTTTCCTGCACGAACAGTTTAACCCCCCTGATGTTCAGTGCACTGGACAAAAGTAAATTTAGTTCAATTTAACCTTTTCATGATAAAGTACATGGATTCTATGACCTAAGTGGGAAAATCACAGGATTTTACACATTTCTCTTGTTTTTTAAAGCCCTTCTCAATACAATTAAAGAAACTATGTTGTCGCATGACTGGATAAAAAGTCCTTTTGTTGCATGAAAATTGGTGAAAAAGAAAGCAAGAGGTTTCAATTCTCAGGATGGAAATGAGTCCAGAGTGTGGTACAGCAGAGATTAAGGGTTTTTCAACATCCTCATCCACAACCTGCAGGAGCAAGACCAGCCCCACACCTGCATTTCTTCAGGAGATGCCATTCTGGGGGCACAAGTGCCACACTGGGGGCAAAAAACTCCAAAAGGCTCTGAAAAATGGAAAAGCTGGGAAGAAATTTCAAGTAAGCTCTGGTGTAGGAATAGATAAAGTCAAGCATCTGGAGAAAAAAAGATTTGAACAATTCTTGTGCTGTGCTGAGGCTGGGGCTGGCACCAGGAGCTGAGATCTTGGACTGCCCCCAGAAATCACAGGCTCAGCGTGTGGCCAAGGAGTGTTCAAGGTGGAAGCTAAAAAGAGACAAGAAATTGCTATTTCTCAGCCTTCCCTGTGAACATCCAGTGCTCAAGGCATCACTTTTCTGCTGCAGGAAATCCTGGTGCATCCTCGTTTCGATCACTCTGTAGCTCTGCTCTCCAAGGGGAGCGTGGTGGTGCTGGAGACAAAGAAAGAACAATAAAATGGTCCCTGGGATGGGGCAGCTGCTTCACAAGGTGAGATGGCAGCTCAGGATTGTTCAGCCTGGAGAAGGGAATGTTCCTGGGAACTTATGAACCAGGGGCAGCAAATCCTGAAGGTTATGAGGTGAACGTGAGATTATTGATCAAATTACAGAGAGTGTAGAATCCTATTTGGTTTGGAAGGGACCTTAAAGCTCATCCCATTCCACCCCCTGCCATGAGCAGGAGCACCTCCCACTAGATCTGGCCTTGGAGTGTCACCTCCTTTAGCTTCTGGAAAAGACCAACAGGTTTGATGAACTCACAGAGAAATGGGGCAGTTGCTGGACCAGACTGTCCCAAAATGCAGCGAGATGCTCTTGGATCACTGCTCACCACCTGCAGGCTCCACCAAAGAGGAGCAATAAACTTCATCCCCCACCCAACACCCAGTCCAAGGGTGGATTAGATGGTTCCTGTGTTATCCTGTGCAAAGTTGAGGGCTGGACCCCTGTGGCAGCTCCCAAGGGCGTTGGTGGCAGCCCTGGGTTTGCCAGGTGTGGATCTGCACGGGCTGCCCAGCACGGGGCTGGCAGCTCAAAGGCAGCTTTGCATATCAAAGGAGAATGCAGCAAGGAGCAGCTTTTCATTAGTCAGGAAGTTATAAATTGATACCTTGATTGAAATAATTATCAAGAATTACAGGAAATACCCGGAGATGCATTTATATTCAAGAGAGTCTCCAGGGAGTTGGGGAAACTTTGCCCCAGATAGGAGTTTCTGTTCAGGGATGCAGTGCTGCAAAATGAAGCCCCACCTTTCAAACCCTCATTTTCAGTCCTGCCTTTCCTCTGTTTTCTTAGAACAGATTCTGACTTTTTCTTCTTTAGATAATCCTGATTTTTAAGGCTGCTGGGGAAGTGCTGGAGTTGCAAAGAAGACACACAGGAACTGCAATAATTTTAAAGCTCCTTCTCTCCCCTTTGGCTTTTAGGTCCCTGGAATCTGCAGGGAACCACCCATCATAACAGAGTGTCCTGAGAAGCTCTGGCTGCCCCTGGATCCCTGGAATGTCCAAGGCCAGGCTGGACATTGGGGTTTGGAGCACCCTGGGATGGTGGAAGGTGTCCCTGCTTTGGCAGGGGTGGAATGGGATGATCTTTAAGGTTCCTTCCAACCCAAACCATTCTATGACTCTGTGAAATTGATAATGTGAAAGACAAGAAACCATCTTACTCTGTAAATATTCATGTACAGGAAATACCCAGTGAGTTTTCCTCCCCTGCCTAAGCCATAGTATATAATTCCCCAAACAAAAGACACAAAACAAAACAAAACAAAACAGAAAAACAAACAAAAAACAAACAACCCCCCCCCAAAAAAAACCAAAAAAACACCAAAAAACCCCAAACCTCCACCAAAACCAAAACCAAAAAACCCCACAAGCCCCCGCCCCAACAAAAACCAAATCAAAACTAACAAAAAAAATCAAAATAAGAAATAATCCAGGATGAAGATAACACAGAAATAGTATGCTTTATATTAGTGCCAAAAAATCCCATTGACTGCTGGTGTTTGTGCTGAGATATTCAGCAGAGAAGGTTCCCTGCCCATGGCAGGGGGGTAGGAGTAGATGACCTTTTAGACTCCCTTCCAAATCAAGGTTTTCCATAATTCTATGATCCTAAGGACACAGCAGTGAAGCCCTCAAAGAGGTGTCTCAGGGCAGAAAGCTCAGCTTTTCAGGGATAAATTTCCAGGAGTGTTTAGAACCACATCCTGGTTTGGAGGACAGGTGTCTGCCAATAAAGGCAGAAGTTTCTCTTTGAAATGGAGAATGTGAACCCCCTCCCTCCAAATTATTATTATAATTTTGAAATTAAGAGGCTCTCAGGCAAAGATATGGGAATTAGGAATAACAGTTCTTTACTGGGAAAATTAAAATAGAAATGCAGTATTACAAAGAACAATCCCAAAACCCTGTCAGAGTCAGAATCCAAGCTGACACCCGTCAGTCAGTCAGGGTGTTGGCAGCAGTCCCATTCAATGGTGGCTGCATCCTCCTGCAGTGGCAGATGTGGTTCAGCTGGAGCAGTGCTCCTGGAGAAGGTGCAGTTTCCTCTGAAGCTCCAGGGATGATGTGGGAAGGTCTGGCTTTCCTCTGGAATCCAGTGGAAAGAAGGTTCCTTGGTGTCCAAAATCTCAGTTTTTATCTGGGTAGGAAAGGCTTGGCTCCTCCCCTGGCTGGAGCATCTCCCAGTGGGATGATGTAATTTTATCAGTCATGCCCTGGGACTCAATGGCCATGAACAGGAGATATCTCCTGGAGGGAGGATGGGCTGTGGAAAGATAAAGATGATTGCCCCAGCTGGTTTTAAAGATGGCCCATTAGCAGATAATATGTGCCAGGAGATAAGGGTCACTGCCCCACCCGGCTGCAGCAGATGGGGACAGAATTCACATTTCTGGCCACATCCTGCATTGCAGCCCAAAAGAAGAAACACCAAGGCTCCAAGGGAAAACAAGCCATGGGCACCTTCAGTGATGGTTTTGTAACATCCAAATGCAGAAGCTGAAGTCAGACATGCTGAAGTTCAGATTAAATGAAGACTCCAGCAGCTCCTGCTCACATCCCTGCACAGCTGGAAGAGGGAGGGTGGCAGGGACAGATGACATGAAGGGAGGCAGAGCTGCAAGGAGGGAACATTGCAGGAGTTATTTATGATCCGCCAGGAAAACGAGGAGATGCACAGCCTGGGTCTCCCTGGGGATCTGTCCCAGGCCTGGTACTGCTCAAAAAAATTAATTTTTTTTTTTTAATAATTACTAGCATGAATAGAAAATTTGCTTCTTACAGCTGCAAATGATAGCGAGCTGGGAGGGACTCGAAGGGTTTGGAGGATGGGCTGGGACTTCAAAACAATCTTGACGCAGTAGAGAATGAGCCTGGAAAAAAAAAAGAGTCTGCAATTTGGGAGAAACAAAGGGAAAATGCTGCTTGTGTAAGAGGAGCTGGGCTGCAGAGCACGGGCTGGGAAGGGAATGGGGGAGCAGGGATGAGGCAGGGGTGTCACATCCCTGCCTGGGATGAGCACAGGTGAATTTACCTGCAGGACACCTGGGGTGGGGCATTTAGATCCCTGTGGCTCCCAAGGATCCTCACCAGGAGTGCGGGGTGTCTGCATAGAGAGGGGATTTGGGGAGGTTCTGGGCTGCTGGTGGAGCCCAGGGGTTGATCAATCACAGAAAGTGAAAAAAGAAATCAAAACAAACTCAGCCAAACTCCAAAACCCCCTCAAGCTCCCCTAAAATAATCAAAGGGCTTGGAGTTATTTATTGCAGAGAAAACAAGGTTTGGGCAAGAGCTGCCTTGCTACCTTAGACCTTTTACAAATATTTAAGGTGGTCTGTTCACTTTTATTTAAATATTTACAGGAGTGACAGGACAAGGGGGGATGGATTCCCACTGCCAGAGGGCAGGATTAGATGGGATATTGGGATTGGAAGAGAATTCCCAGAGCAGCTGTGGCTGCCCCTGGATCCCTGGCAGTGTCCAAGGCCAGGTTGGATGGGGCTTGGAGCAGCCTGGGATAGTGGAAAGTGTCCCTGCCCATGGTAGGGGGTGCAACTGGATGGGCTTTAAAGTCCTTTTCCAACCCAAACCATTCTGAGATTCTCTGGTTCTATTAGAAGGAAATGTTCTCTTCCTCTCTGTGATCAGCAGTGATGGGCTTATGCAACAGAAAACAGCTCTAATTTAGACAAAAAAAACCAAACCCAAACAAAAAAAGAAAAAAGTGGGGAGTTTTGGTTTGGTTTGTTGTTTGGGTTGCTGTTTTTTTTTTTTAATAGAGTGTGTAGTTCAGGCAATTTTGGTTTTGGCAGTCCAACTGCTCAATATCAGCCCTGAAAATATTTTTTTTGTAGATTGGTTGGATAAGAACTGTTGTGATTTATACAGCTGGAGTTGATCCTGACTCTGCAAAGGAGGAAACTGTGCAGAGCTGAAAAGGTCCCTTTTTGCCATGTTCTCTGGCACAAACTCCTTGTGAAAGGTGTCAGTTCAGAGCTATTCATGGAAATGAGAGATGAGCATGGAATCTGTGCAGCTTCCTGCAGAAAGTCAGGAGGAAATCCATTGCTAAATCTGCATTTCTCCACCAATATGTGGGTTTTGTTACAGAGAGCAGTTTTGATTAAACATAATTTTGTATTTGTTGCTCTGTTTTCCCTCCTGGTTTAATAGAAGACAGGTATATTTCTACACTCCTGAAATCAAGAATCATATTCCCAGATTCCCTACTGTTGACCAAATTTTCCTTAGACAGCTCTCACTTCTGTAACAACCACTCCTGCCAAGCCCAGAAGGGAATCACATCTCCACAGCAGCCTGTGAGCTCTCAGGAGCACAGAGAATTGTCCCAGACGATGTTTGGTGGCTTTGGTGGCACAGAGAAACCACCAAGCACCTCAAAGTCTCTGCAAGGGCTCCCACTCCCAGCTCTGCTTCCACAGATGAGAACATCGAGTCCTTGATATCCTCTCTCTCTCTCTTGGGTTGTTCTTTTTTTAATTTTTCATTTTTAAAGTGATCAATTGTTTATCACAAGGGAAAGGTTTGATCTTTGAAGAAGGGAGAGGTAAGGCCCAGGGGCTGAGGTGATTCCTGTTTAACCAGAGGTGAAGAACTTGTAGGTCTGTGTGGGATATGAAATTTCTAACATGCTCCCTAAAATCCTCTCAGAATCACAGAATGCTTGGGGTTGGAAGGGAACTAAAAGTCACTTATGAACAATCCCAGTCCTTGCAGCCTGTCCTGGGTGCCAAACAGTGATGCCACCTGGGGAGGAGCAGCTGCCCTGTGCCAGTGACACCAGGTGACACCAGCAGCTCATGGGGACACCCCTGGGCAGACACCACAGGGACTGACCTGTCCCTTCTGGGGACACACTGGGAATAAGGGAAATGAAATGAGAGAGGGTATTTTATATATATATATATATATATATATATAATACTTATATTATATTATATTATATTACATTATATTTTTATATGTTATATAAAATACAAGATAATATTATATTGATATTATTGTAATATATTATGTTAAATTGATATATATTATATTATATAAATATAATAAAGTTGACATTGCTTCACAAAACTTGTTTTAAAAAAATCCTTCTTCATACTGAAACTCACATCCCTCTCACTGGAACAGGCTCATTCTCATTCTTGCTCAAATAGCCTGGTTCTGAAGCTCTGCTGCTGCATTCCCTCACACTCCCAAGAGCCAGGTGTTTCTTCTGGAAGTGCAGCCATCCTTGCCCTCTCCCCTCCATCAGGGCCTTCCCAAACCTCCTCATGCCTTTTCATTTGCCAGAATCCTTGGGGGTAAAGTTGTGTGGTGCCCAAGTGGGTGGCCAAGGCACCAAGGAGAGGGGATGGATCCTCCTCATCCTCCCTCGCAGGGTGCACCATGAGCTGGAGGGAAAAGCAGCCCCAGGAGGGAGGGCAGCCCTTTGCTGTCTGAAGGAATTAATTAAGGAATTCTGCAGCCTGAGGCCAGCACTGGGACATAATGGCAGAGTGGGAGCTACAAGTGTTCACAAGCTGTGCTGGGCTCAGAGCTCTCCGTGTCAGAGTCCCAGAGAAGAGCTGCAGGATCGAGTCCCCAGCCCTGCCGTGCTCAGCACAAGCCCTGTCCCCAAGTGCCACATCCAGGGTTTGGGGAGAGCTCCCAGGGGTGGTGGCTCCAGCCTCTCCCAGTGCCTGAACACCCTTTCATGAAGAAATGGTTCCTGATATCAAATCCAAATCTCCCCTGGCCCAGCCTGGGGCTGTTCCCTCTCCTCCTGTCCCTGTTCCCTGGAGCAGATCCCAAATTCCCCAGGCTGTCCCCTCCTGTCAGGGAGTTGTGCAGAGTCAGAAATTCCCCCTGATCCCCCTTTCCTCCAGCTGAGCCCCTTCCCAGCTCCCTCAGGAATTCTCCAGCCCCTTCCCAGCTCTGTTCCCTTCCCAGCCCCTCAATGTTTCTCGTGGTGAGGGGCCCAGGATTGCACACACAATTCCAGGTGCAAAGGCAGAGAATCCCTGGGATAAGGACACCACTTTCCCTGGGCTGCACCCCATTCTGGCAAGGACAGAGACACAGCAGAAATATCAATTAATCCCAGATTAATGTCAATCCCTTCTTTGTGCATCCACCATGCATAAATTTATTACCTTCATTAAAAAACCTCCCCAAATCTGTCACAGGCCCTCAGATTTCACTCCTGCAGTCCCATCCCCTTCCCAGGGATTACAGGGATATGATGAAATTCAGGCCTGAGTCCCTTTAATTCTTCAGATGATTTGTAAGCATTTTAATGTACCAGGTGGAAAATCATTCCTGTTTCACCAGCACCTAAAAAAGAATTATTTACAGGGATGTGAAGCAGGGGTGGGGCAGGCAGAGCTTGATGTCCTGATTTAAATCCCAGGCAGATTTCTGCTTGGGAATGACACCAGATGGGATTCCAGGGGGCAGCTCAAGGTCATCCAAACACTGTGCTCTGCTCTGAACTGTGAGTGGGATCATCAGGAACCACACAAAGCCAGAGCAGAAATTGAATCCAGTGCCACAGACCCAGGGATCCTCAGGAAGAGCACTGGGAATGCTCCTGCCCCCCGAGTTCAAGGACACAAATAGCCCAGGTTTGGAAGTGACAGGGTGGGAAGGAAATCTCTTGGCACAGAGATATGGCAGGGAAAGTGTGTTTATGCTGTGGCTTTGGAAATCTAATTTATAAGTAGTTGTTGGAGAGGCAGATGGTTCATTTAATGTTGTCTTATTTGAGACAAGGCACTCACCTGCAACTGGAGACAGAGCCACTCCACAGTATCCTGTGGAAAACCTACTCCCAAAGCAACCCCGGACCTGCACACCAAACCTTGCTTGAACTCCTTTATGATGAAATCACTGCTAACTGAGCACTGATTTCACTTCACTGCAGGATTTCAGACCTGTTTCAGTCCTGAGCAGTCCATGCCCAGGTGCCACCAGTCTATTTTTACCCAGCCCTGCCTCCAGAGCCAGCTTGAGGTGACAGTGTGACCTCCACAGCAGCAGCACCTGAGAGCAGCCCTGGGATCCCCAGGATTGACTCCTGCAGGGAATGCAGCTCTGGAAGCATCAAAAACACGTTCTTAAAAAACAAAAAAAAAGGTTGGTGACTACTCCTAACACCCTGTTAGGGAGGGGGTTGTGCCCTTCACCCCAGCCTGCTGTGTCAGCTCTCGGGGTCCTGGAGCTGCAGGAGGGGCTCCAGAGGAGAGCATGGGGATGTTCTAAGGGCTGGAGCCAGGCTGGGAGAGCTGGGAATGTTCTCCTGGAGAGGAGAAGGCTCCAGGGAGAGCTCAGAGCCCCTGCCAGCCCTAAAGGGGCTCCAGGAGAGCTGGAGAGGACAAAGGATAGAAGGACAGGACACAGGGAATGGCTTCAAACCGAGAGGACTGGGTTAGATGAGACAATGGTAAGAAATTCCTGATTTTCTCTGCAATGGCACAGGTCTCCCAGAGCAGCTGTGGCTGCCCCTGGATCCCTGGCAGTGCCCAAGGCCAGGCTGGATGGGGCTTGGAGCAGCCTGGGGCAGTGGGATGTGTCTCTGCCCATGGCAGGGGTGGCTCTGATGGGCTTTAGGGTCCCTTTTAAGGTCCCTGCCAACCAAGCCATCCCATGACACGCTGGTTTGTGCTGCCCTGACACAAGACCTTGTCCAACAGTTTTATCTGCTCTGAGCTGGTGCCACTCCCCCTAAGGTTATCCAGATCACACTGAACACCTCACCAAACACCAGGGAACCTCCTCCCTTCACCCTTTGAACCACTGACCCAGGGAATTCACCTTTCCCTCATGCCAAAGCCAGTATTTCCACTGAAATCCAGTTTCTGTGGAACAGACTAATGGATCAGTCTGCAAGCCACCACATCTGCTCCATGGACTAACAGCAATATCCTGAGGAAAGGATCTGGGAATGGAGCTTTGGGAAAGAAGATTCAGCAGGGTGGATGAGCTCAGCCCATTCCCAGATTTCTGTGGAGATCTGCTAAGTGCTTCTTTTCACCAAGGAGAGGAACCTTTTATAGATCTTGAGGAAATGGTGAGACCTCAAATCACTTGGTAATTTCAAAATATTTGTTCCTCCAATGACTATTATGTAAACCCAGAGTCCTGCTGAGGAATCGTTCCTCTATGTAGGTCAGGAAAAGGAAAAGCAACTTTGTGTCTGAGCCTTGCAAGGGACAAAAGTGGATTCTGAAAGTGTATTTTTAATTTTCCTGCCTGTTTCCTTCAAGCAGCACCGTGGATTTTTCCAGATGTAGAGAAAACAGCATTTGCAGATATGTACAAAAGTTTATTTTACAAACAGCAACTACTTTGGAATAACAAAATTGCAAAAACATAGAGCAGCGTTAGAAAACCAGCTCAGGGGGACATTTTCTACCTGAAGCACAATTTAACAGACTTTACTAAACAAAAATACCCCCAACCCTTCCCTCAACCCCTCCCCAACCATTCTCTACCTGATGGAATTTCTTTACAAACCTTTGACTAAAGATATGCAAGACTTTAGTGACAGTGCAGTAATTTTTGATAACTACAGTTAATTGTCTGACCATATTTCTATTAACTTTTCCTGGCCTTAAAAAGTCAAATCAGATCTGAAATATGATAAAAATCTGATCCTGGAGCAGTATTTTCACTAACAGGTATTGAATAGTAATGGTTATATTTGTATATTTTGTAACACCACCAATCCTCTAGTTCTATTTCCTTAGTAAGGGAAACAAGTTACAGTTGTACTGAAAATAATGAAACAAGAAATATCACTGAAATATTTGTTCAAGACTCTGAGATGGCTGCTGCTGTTAGAAACACATCTGTAAATGTATCCTGACTTGGTTGTTAAATGTATTTAATGCTAAAATGCATAAGAAGTTTACCAAAGGGTGGAAAGGTTCTGTGCACACATTTGTCACTAAACTCTAAATGCAGGAAAGGGGTAAGAGCAGAGTTTTGGGTATCTCTAGGAAAAGTGAAAAACCTCCATGGCCAATTCAGTTTCAGGAACGTGCTGTGGGGGAACAGAAATGGAGGGAATCATCACCCTCTCCCTCTGAACTTGTACCAAAAAATCATGGAATTTGGGGGAGCTTAATCAAATCACAGAGAGAAGGAATTGATGCCTCAGTGAGAAATTACCACTTTTAATTTTCAAAGCTACTGGGTCCGGATGAGATTAAGAAAAATGGTTTCCAATATTTGAAAATGAGGAAATGAAAGCATCTCCAGATTTTACAGAAAGTCAGTAATGGAAACTGTAACGGTACAAGAGTGCTGGTTAGCACATTTGTTTTGTCACTACAGACCCTCATTTTCAGGTTACATTCTGCCATAAAAAATCTGGTTGTCAGTACACAACTCTCTAAACCCCCCAAAAAACTTTACAGATTATTTTAAACCAAATCAATTAGAATATTTTAAGAATAACTCAATGGTATACAGCTTCAATCTATTTATTTCTGTTTGAAAACCATTTACCTGTAATTTACTGGTACTAAACTTTACTTTGAAAATATTGTCCATGTTTTTTATGAGGCATCCCAGTATTTCTGTAGTCCTGTTTTAACAAGGTACAATTCAATATCTGCAATATCAGTATCTGATACTCCCTATGGTGAATGGGATACAGAGCTTTTATAAAGGAGGTTTTAGAGGAATATTTATGGCTGGTTTTCTCAAAAAATTATCATCATGCCAGTTTTTGAAAGAGTTCTTTGGACAAACTCATGATACACTCATGGTTTACAACATTCAAAATGTGTTGAAGGATGCCAAGCATTGTAATAGGAACTGGAATCAAAATCAGGAAGTTTTTAGAAACACATTTTTAGTCTCTGAAGGACATTGCTGTTTATCACAAAATTCCTCTTTTAAACATAAAAAGTTTAGACAAGTGGGATATTAAGCTCCAAACTCATTCATCACACTTTTGCTCACTGCTTGTCAGTTTGACAATTCCCCCTGAGCATCAGCTCACCTTTGCCAGCAGAATTCCAGAAACATCACAGTTCAGGAGGGATTAAGACAGAGTGGCAGATTTTGTTTTGCTCACCTATATCCTGTGTAGAATGCAATAATCAACAAACAAGACAGCATGGAAACAGCTTCCAGCAATAAAAAAGCATTTTCATCAACTAGAAATGGCAGCCTTTTTAAGAAATTGACTTCACAGTTTAATAGTTGCTAGCACATCTTTCCTAAGGTGTTTATAAACAGACTTGAAGACAGCTCTGACTGCTGCACCCAAAAAGTGGTGGCAGCAATTCACCTAAGTGTCATTCATGGCTTGGAAAAGCTGATTCAAGGAAACCAAAGTTTTTTTTTATTATTATTTTGTAAAAGTTGCATTTGACATTAAAAAAAAAATAAAAAATAACATCAGCTGTCGAGCTCAGTCCTTCTCTCTGTAAGCAGAGAGTTGAGTTCACTGTTAAACAGGAAAGTTTCAGCTAATTCAGCAAACAACCTTCACTTGTGACACTGTCAGAACAGTTTTTTTTGAATATAACACTGAAAAAAATTCTGGAAAACAGTTTCCATCCTCAGAGGAACGTTCTCAGCTGTACCTGCTGCTCTCACTGGGGCTCCTGTTGTTGGAGTAGCTGCGGTCGCTGTCGCTGTCGGAGCCGTAGGACCTGCAAGGAGGAAAAAAAATTTCAGTGCCTCAAAGGTGCAGTTTGAGCTTCAAATTTAAAACTGCATCGTGTCAAAAAGTTGCCACAGATAAGCAAACACACCAGTCTTTTACAGGATTCTGAAGGATTAAAGAATACTCAAAATGGAAATAATCATTAACTCCATATGATGAAAACTCTCTGTAACTCAAGTCAAACTGTTTGTAACTTTTTGCTTTCTCTGTTACAGCTAAAACCATCCAAAATTAACGTTTTTATAAAAGCTAATTGAGCTGAGTGAGAAGTGTATTCTAACAAGTGGAATTTTACACTGCAAGCATTTCTCAACTAGGATAATTTCACAAATCCTTGATTTATATATTTGATTTTCTTGTTTGAAGGAGGGTCTTAAAAATTAGGCCCCATAACCACAACAGAGGTGTGTTTGTGTGTCTGCAGTGTGGAAATTGTATTTAAAATGTTTTGGCTCCTCCAGATAAATTCCAAGCTCAGCACCTGGCCAAATGTCAACACAGAGCCCAGATGGTTTCAGACAAGCCACAGGACACGTTCAAATTACACAGAACAAGCTTTCAGAGATTTTCCAGCCTCCTGCCTGCAAGGGAAGCTTTCTAAGTGAAAGGTGAGCATTTCCTAATCTCACACTGAAGCTCCTCAATGTATTAAAGCAATGCTTTTTAAGTTTATTTCCACATTCTTCATTAAATCTCATTAATTTTTTTTTCAACACAAGATGAAAGTTGCCTTGTGCAAATGGGTGAGTGCAAAGTCCATTAAGAGTTGGTATAAAGCTGTGAAAAAATTAATATGAGGACAGGATAGAAATGTACAGCAGTCTTAGAAACCTGATTTATGACTAATAGGAGGCACATTAAAAGGTATAAAACAAATCATCAGGGATATTAAATGTATCTACAACTCTCCCTATCTCTGATCTCTGAAAAAATGTGCTCACTTACAGTTATATAAATCACCTGGACTGAGGAGAATAAAATTTATTCTAAACTCATCAGATTTGCAGGTAAAAATATTCTTTCAAAATACATTCTAGGAAGTTAAAAATTAAATCTGGATTGTGGCAAAACTTTTATTTTCCCTTCCAGATTGTTTTAAATCCACTTCTGCAATGTATCCAAACAGAATTTACCATCCAGTAGAATTCTCTGTACAGCAGGCAGCTTCTAATCTACAACAGAGCACTTGATTTAAATCTTGAGAGCTATATGGGTTTTAAGAAACACTTGATATTATTAAAAAACCCCAAATCATAGAATCATTAAGGTTGGCAAAGACCTTGAGATCACCAAGTCCAATGGTTAAGCCAGCCCCACTGTCTTCACTATTAAACCATGTTCTCAATGCCATTTCCACAAGTTTTTAACAATTCATCAAAGATGGGGACTTCATCAAAAAAAGGTGCTAATTCTGAATGCATGGATACAATGAACTGGAAATCAACTTTCTCTTATCCTGGTTGCCTCCCCATCTCATATTTGGAATGTCAGAACTTCTGACTTCCTTGCTCACACGCACGCTCTGATTTTAATTCGAATTTGGTTTGAATATTACTTTTGCTGAGTGTATTTCTTTTTTTGATGGGGAAAAAACCAGCACTGTGGCCTTGTTAAACATCCTGTGTTTGTGTTCAGCAAATCCTTGTGCACCAAAGCAGGGTCAGACCCACCTGGATCTCCGGTCGTAACTCCGGGATCTCCGGTAGCTGTCGCTCCTCTTGCTCCTGCTCCGACTCCTGCTGTAGTAACTGTCATAGGTGTAGGACCTGCTTTAAAGGGGGGAAATGTAATTGTGAATTCACAGTTTCTGGTCTAAAATGCTGGTTTAAGGGATATTTATATACAGTCATGAGGGGCTGTATAGAAATTACTTTTCAAGGATGTGGCAAACAATTCTACACTTTATAAAGGTTTCCACACAACAAAAATCTTCAAAATAACAGTAAAAATTTCAATTTTTATTAGGAAGGACATACTAAGCATTTATAAAGTTTAGTGGGCAGTTTTTTCTACTAAAATTCTTGTTTGCTGATACTTGTGGAAGCAATCAAAGTGATTCCCTTTATAACTCAATTGTATTTAAAAAAACAAAAGCAAATGTGTTCACTACTACTTATAGCATTTCCTGCAACTGTAATGCCAGGATGGTTTGGTTATTTTCAGCTTTTGAAAATGTCCTGTGTTCATTTTGCTTTAACTCAAGTTGCCATCATGGTATTATAATAATAATTTTAAAGTACTGCAAGTCCCTGGAAGTGTCCAAGGCCAGGCTGGATGGGGCTTGGAGCATCCTGGTCTAGGGGAAGGTGCCCCATGGCAGGGGGTTGGAACTGGATCATCTTTAAAGTCCTATCTAACCCAAACCATTCTGGAATTCTATCAGATAAAAGCAAACTTAAGAAGTATTTTTTTAATATTAAAAAATATGTATTTAGATATGTACTTGCATTACAATATGTATAATAATAATACTATAGTATTATATATATATATGTAAGTAAGTATAATAATAGGTAGTATGTATGATAAATAATAGTATCATATACAATAATTATGTAATAAAGTCTACTTGAAAGAAATGTAAATAAAAGTACATTTCTACTAAGGTGATTTGATGGGCAGCACATTTCTGGCAGAGTTTGTACAAAAGGACAATCCATACCTGGACCGACTGTGGTGACCATAGGAACTGCTCCAGGATCGGCTCCTGCTATAGCTCCGACTGACAAAATCCAAACCACAGAGGGGTTTTTAGTCAACAGAAACCAAAAGTGCAGAAGAGAGCAGGGGCAGAGGGGGAACAGGAGGAGGAGAGCAGCTGATGAACTCACCTGCGGCTCTTGTAGCTGTGGTAGGAGCTGCTGCGGCTCCGGGAGCGATCCCTGCTGTACCAGCCCCGGCTCCGGCTCCTCGAGTAGCTCCTGGACCTACAGCCAGGAGAAAACACAACTGAGGAGAAGAGCAGCAGAAAGTGGGAACAGGAGAAGTTTGGAATCTTTAGGTTTTTAGCTAAATATTTATTTTATACTTGCTAGATGATACGGCCACTGAGTTAATCCAAGGGCTGGAGCCAGGCTGGGAGAGCTGGGGGTGCTCACCTGGAGAAGGGAAGGCTCCAGGGAGAGCTCAGAGCCCTGCCAGGGACTAAAGGGGCTCCAGGAGCTGGAGAGGGACTGGGAACAAGGGCCTGGAGTGACAGAAAAAGGAGGACACTTCACACTGACACAGGGTGCCCAGAGAAGCTGTGGCTGCCCCTGGATTCCTGGATGTGTCCAAACCCAGGTGGGACAGGGCTTGGAGCAGCCTGGGACAGTGGAAGTTCCATCCCGTGACTGGGGGTGGAACTGGATGGGCTTTAAGGTCCCTTCCAACCCAAATAACTCTGTGGTTCTATATGACAGGACTGTTAAAAAACAAAAACCACAATCTGAAAAGCAATCCATGAAAATATAAGAACATTCAATTGGCCAGGGCTGGCTGTGGGAGCAGCACAAGCTTCTCACCTATATGAGTATGTAGAACTTCGGGATCGACTTCTGGAGTGGCTGTAGGATATGGACCTTGTTCTGTGTCTGGATTTAGACTCAGATTTACTTCGTGACCTGCTGAGACTCCTGGAAGGGCTGTTGTCATCTCTGCTTGGAGATTCCTCCTCACTGGAGCTTTCCTGGTTCCTTGGCCGACGATTCAGCCGGGCTGTTTTCCTCACTTCATCAAAAAGAGACCCAGGCCTTACTTTATTTTTTGCTTTTATTTCAATTCTTAAACCTGCTGGTTTAGGCTCTGGCACTGACACTACATTTTTAACCTCTGTGGCTGTACTAATTGTTGCTGGTTTTAAGTTACCAACACCTTGCAAAGGCTTCCATTTATTGTCTATCATATTGCTTGGTATATTTTCAGAAATTTCATTTTTTAAACTAGAGTCTTTAGCACCAGACACAGGGGCAGAGTTATTTTCTTGCCTTCCCATTTCTTTTTCTTCTTTAATATTAATAAAGTCTCTTATGTTGTTTCCCAGCTTGACAGCATCTTGCTCGGGGGTCTCAACCTGTAACTCTTTTTTCACACCAGCACTTAAAGGTTTAGCAGTGAGAATGACAGGAGACAAAACATCCACATCCACCTTCCCGGGCGAGTTACGATCTGGAGTACAAATCTCCATGTTGTCATCTGTCTGAATAACATCTTCCAGCCCATTCTGGTTATTTTCTTGTTTAATCTCACTCTTGCAGGCAGCCACGTTTATTCCTGAGTTTAAAATACTAGCTGAAGTGCTTGTTTCAATGGGCTCTTTATTAAGGTTGCTGCGATCTGGTGAGGCCCCACATGTGGTGGTTTTATCTAAAAGGTTTTCATTCACACATGATTTTTCACCATTTCCCATTTTATCTGTGACTATTTCATCCTTTTCATAAACTTGTTTTTTATCCTTTATGTCCCTGCTAAGCTGCTTTTCTTTTTTATCATCCTTAGTAACCGGCTTTTCATTTATCTCATCGTCCTCTTCTTCCCCAAACTCAAGGGGGGGTTGCCAATGAAATGTTTCTTTTCTTTTCTGGACTTTGTGTTTTTTCTCCTTTTTGCCTTTCGATTTTTCTTTTGCTTTTTTGGAATGTGATTTTTTAGGAGTCTTTTTCAACCCATGTTTGTGTTTTTTCGACTTGCCTCGAGTGTCTGCTGAGCTGGAACGAGAGCTCTCAGATTCAGAAGATGACAACTGTTTGCTTGTCTTCCACGTGCAGTCAGAACCCACAAAGCCCTCTGAGGAATTAGATTGTTTTTTTATCCTTTTGGTAACATTAAGCTCTGTGTCAGACCCTGAGGTGGCCTCTCCTTCTTCTTTCCCAGAGGAGAGTCTGGAGTCCCCCCTGTTACGCTTTGCCTCTCCTCTTTCAGAATTTGACTCCGAGTCCCATTTGCTACCTGAGTAGGATTTGCGTTTCGTTCTTGTACCACCTCTGGGCTGCTCAGAGCATTTCTCCTTAGCTGCTTTCTTTTTGGAGTGATCAGAATCCTGCTCACCCTTGGCTTTCTCCTCCCCTCTCTCAGAATTTAAGCTATTTTTATCCTGTTTCTCAGCATCCCCTTCTTTTTCTTGGACCGCTCTGGCTTTGGCAGAGCTCACTGTCGGAGGAGAAGTCTGAGGATGACAAACTGTCACTCTCCTTCAAGCCTTGGGAAGACTCATCATAGTCCTTTGGATGCTCGTAAGGCAGAGTGCTCTCAGAGCTGGTTTCCTGCCTCAGTTTGAGGCCCCGAGCTTTGGGATCGCTGGCTGTGGATTTCCTCTTGCTCCTGTGCCTGTCCTCATCGCTCAGGGAATAGTCGGACGTGGACTCGCTGGACCCCGACCTGTCACTGCGGTACTTACCTGGGGATGCTGACCTGCCAGAAGAAGGAGATTTTGTCCTTGAGCTTGATGGGCTTCTAGACCTTGAGTAAGATCTTGAGTATGAGTGGCTTGGAGAGGACCTGCTCCTGGACCTGGGCCAGCTCTCCGAGCTCCTGTCGCTGCGGCCTTTGGAATACCCGCTCCGATCGCTCTCCGAGCTCCTCTCCTGCTTGCGGTAGGAGGAAGAGGTGTTGGCCTCCTTAACCACCACTAAATTGTAATTAGTTTGGGTGGGAATTAAGTGGGTTGTTTTAGCTTTCATCTCCTGAATTCGCTCGTACGATGGCTTCCAGGGTTTCTGCCCAGGTTTCCACCTTGAAGGTGGGGGGCTGTCACTTAAAGGTATGACAGGGAGGTTTTCTGGGACAACTGGTGGCACGATAACCTTGTCACTGGGCAGTATCACTGCTCGGACAGGCTCAGCAGCCTTGGTCAACTTAGTGTCATTTAACCGTGCTGAAATGTTTCGTGGAGAACTGGGAACAGTCTTTTGCTGCCTGGGGTTAGAATCTGACCGTGACCTACTTCGAGATCGCGATGATTTAGAGGCCGATCTCGATCTAGAACTTCTTCTGGAGTAAGATCTCGACTTAGATCTAGACCTGGATCTGGACCTGTAGTATGATCGAGACCCTCTGCTTGATAAAGATGACAAGCTCTGGTCTTCCTTATCAGATTTAGACCAGTCTCTCCTGGATGAACGCCTGGAAGACAAGGAGGAAGAACGAGATTTCCTCTCACGATCACAAGATGATTTTGTCCTCCTGTGGAAGGAATGAGAGGACTCTACATCTGAGGAGGCTGATGTTTTCTTTTTCTTTGTTTGCTTGTGCTTCTTGAAATGCTTCTGCCTTTTAGATTTCTTTTTATGCTTCACCTTCTTCTTCTCTTTCCTGTGCTTCTTGTGATGGCTGGAGTATCTCACAGTGCTCAGATCAGCGTAACCGTTATGGGACCAGGACCTGGATCTCCGGGATGCACTTCTCTCATCCCATCTGCTTGTACAGGGGTCACTCAGTCTGGAAAACAAACAGACAAACCCCAGACTAAGTGCAAATTCTATAAAAACCTTTAGATAAAATTAAGTCTTTTTAAACCTAATTTTAAATAAGTTTGCATAAACCCTAGCACACACACTTTAATAGCAGAGAATTGCTTTGAGTTCCTTACACTCATTTCAAGATGTATTTTTTACACTCATTTTAAGATATAGAATTCATCACTATCAAGAGCAACTTCTCCCTAAGAAATAAATCAGCCAACATCCACAAATCTTGCATATTTTAGGACCCGTGTAAAGAAATTTAAAGTTTTAATTACCCCAGTCTGCAGGACTTTGACCTCTGCAACTACAGGATCCTTAAACCACATTGAAATACAAATTTTAAAACAGCTCAGTATATTAAAAAAAATAACCAGAAACATTTGAAATTATTCACTAATAGTTACATATAATACATTTAAGTTTTCCTTTTAAGATTTATCTTTCATAATTTGATAGAAACTCATATTTAGTATCAAGCCATCAGGAATTTTGGAGAGCTGACTTCCACCCATCAGAGTTGCAACTGCTGAAAGAACATACAACTAAATAAAGGTTTAGTGGAATCAGTTGTTTTACTCCAAAAAACCATATAATCCACTTTGAGGATAAGGAAATCACTGATCTTTAAGGTTGGAAAAGACCTTTGAGATCACCAAGTCCAAGCACCAGCATCACCACCTCGTTCAGCACTAAAACATATCCTCAGGTGCCACATCCACGTTTTCTGAACACTGATTCCACACTTCCCTGGGCAGCCTGTTCTAGTGTTTCCTGTGAAAAATAATTTCCTAATATCCAATGTAAACCTCTCCTGGCTGTCTCCTCTCATCCAGGCACTGGTACATCTACACCATCCAGCAGGGCTTGCCAAAGGGCAGCACATCTCAGAGCTGTGCAGGGCTCCTCTTACTTGTCTCCTTTGCTCCACTTCTCCCCGCTGGGCGCTCGGTAGGTGCGCAGCCTCTGCATCTCCTCCTTCCAGTGGGGAGGGGTCTCGCTGCTCTCCTCATCGTCGGACTCGGAGCAGGAGCGCGAGCGCGGCGGGGTGTGATAGCGCTGGGACACAAACACACACAGCTGCAGCCAGGCCTGACACACCCCCTGCTGCTGCTCACACTCACAGCACTCTGAGAGGCCAGCAGCTCACCCAGCTTTCCAAAACATGAAAGGAAGAATGGAGGAAGAGGCCACGGATTCCCTTTTGGAATAACACAATTACTGCAGGTAACCACCCTCGTTTTTTAAGCACAGATGTTTCACTTTAGTCAGACACTTCACGGTTTGTAGGAGTAAAGACAAAACCCCATTTCAAAAGTCACTGCTGTTCAACTCTTCAGAAATGAGAATCCAAATTAAGTCACTTTAAAGCAATTAAAAAATAGAAAACTGAACACAAAAACTCACAAAAAAACCCCGAACTCTTTCACAAAAAAAGAGCAATGAAGCTTCACATTTTAAAAATTATGCTTGGGCAGAGCATTTAAGTAGGCAACAAGAGCTACTTGTGCAGCAGAGAAAGAAGAACTCTGCTATTGCTAACTTATTATTTTCCATTACTCAGTGGGATACACACTCAGGTAAATTCTATGAGGAAATCAGATGCTCCTTGACTCAATAAAAGCACATCTGGATTTGACTCAATTATTTTGAGTCACTTATGAAGCAGCAAAAATGGGACAAAAAAACCAAGTGTTGTCCCCAGAATAAAATCACAAAGATGCATGCATTTATTTATCCAGGTTTACAAAAGTAATTAAGACATCCTTCTTGCATAAAAAAAAACCAACCAAAATCAAGATAACCTGAGCTTCCCTACTGTTTCAGCTGAAGCAATGACTACTTAAAAAACAGTATTTACAGAAGAATGGCCTAAAAAATTGCAGGGTGTCATGGACCTTCCTAATTTCCACATTTTATACTCTGGAGTCTCATGGAACCTACAAACAAGTATTCTGAGAAACATCAATGAACTTCACCTGGATAGAAACTGTGCTAATAAACACTATTAGAGATGGAACAAAAAATGTGTTTCTCCAACTGCCAGCCCTAAAAGACATCTTTTTTTCATTCATAGTTTTGCTGAGAGGGTGCCATAATGATGAAAAAAAAAGACAGAAACCCCAATATTTGGCAGATACCAATTCCACTCAGCTTTTTTTTCCCTAAGTCTTTATTTACATAAATATTTCCAAACATTCTATTTAGACTTTTTTTTTTTTTTGCTCCAAACAATCTTTAAGTAAAAAAACAGTAACAGGAAGGATGGAAAAGTGTTACAACATCAACTACCTGACAGGATTTCAATGCTTTCTAAACTGGATCCTACAACATGTAAAATGAAAGTGTCATACAAAGCCCTCCAGGGAAATTCAAAGCTCAAAGTCAGGGAAGATAGCTCTGGATGAGAGGAAATAAAGAAATAAATAAAATTGCCACATACTATTGTGCCTCTTCCTTTAATTTTTCGTCCAGATTTAGAGACTGATGGTTTCTGGTCAGTCAGAACTGGTGCAGCATCAAGAAGCTTCCTACATAAATTAATAAAGTATGAAGTTACACAGAAAAAAAAACCCAAAAAAACTTACAATTAGTTTAAGTTAAAAATGAGAACTATTCATCATCTTATTCATTTATTTTCAAACAGCATTCAGTGGTTTTATTTTCAAGAAACAAAGCAAGAGAGTTCTGCAACAAAAAGCAAATCAACATGTATTTGTTTTCAACCAAATGTGCAGCCTGGACTCTTGACACAGAAATTAATGTTAAAAATGAAAAAAACTGTCACAAGAGGTTAACTCGTGTTTGGGGCACAAATCCTGAAGACAACACGGGCAGAAGAGTTTCAGGATCTCACTTCAGGATAGTTCACAGGTTCTAAAGCTTTGCTTCTTTCAGCTTGTGTAGTATCCCAAAATTAGTTAGCAAATCTTTGGGAATGAGAGTGATGATCCAAGAAAAGACTTACAGAAATCTGTACCATTAAGGGAAATTAAAAAACCCAACACCAAACAAACCCAGCACAAATTTTAGAGGTATCTGGCACTGTAATAGATTAGCTGTTACAAAAGCAAGGAAATTTGACAGTGGAGGTACAAAACACATTGAAAGTATCTTGTGAAGTTGTGACTTCCTTTGCAGCAAAAGAAGAGGATTTTCTCTTATTCTCAAACTCTGATAAGTTACAAAATTCCAGGTGATTGATTCTAGACCAAAGTTTCTTCACCAGTCAAAGAAAGATGAAAAATCACCTCTCCCAATTCCAAGTTTCCCTTTGCAATCAAGTATTTCCTGCGGTTTGCATTGCATGATTACCTCTGAAATTAGTCATTAATTGTTTTTAATTGAGTTTAACATCCTTAAAGATCAATGAAATCATCTCAAGATCCCACTGAAAACCCCTGGCACAGGTCACAAGGAACATCACAAAGTAAACTGTAAGAAGGACAATTAAATGAATTCATGCAGCAATCCTGACACTGCAGGCAGCAGCACCAGGAAGAGAACATTAACAGGAATATTTCATGCACAGTTTTCAGCAAGGCAGAATAAAAAGCTCAGAGTTTCTTACGGTTCAGGTTCTACATTGACAACAGGCACATCTCTTCTGAGCAAAAATCTATTTTCAGGCACTGGGGGGATTTCTTCAGGACGTACCACGGGCTTGTCCCGCTTTGTGCTAAGGTCGACTTTGTCTGTGACATCGCTCTTGTCAGAAAGGCTGCTAAGGGAAGAGCAGGGTGAGAAATCACAACTAGCTGGAAAAATCCCTTTTCCCTACTAGACTCCAAGACAAGATGCAGCAAACTTAAAGCTGGCTTAACAACCAAAATGTGTTATACATCCCATTTTAGGCTAAAGGGAGGATGGGCTGCTATTACTGGAGAGAAAGTTCAGTTCTTGCTTTACAGCCCATAATTCTCCTTGTCATTTACAACTTGTTGTGAAATATTTTTAAAATATAATCAAATACATGTACAAAGTTCTGCAATTTGCCTAAAGTCTCACTTTTACACAGGTGTGCTGAGCCCTGAATAGTTTCAAATACTGGGATTTAGTTATTTCAACATCACTCTTGCTTCTTTCTACAAAGATCTTCAATTTCATGGAAAACTGGACAACAAGCTCAGCCTTAGGGATTTTTGTTTGTTTACAAAATCATGCACTAAACCTCAAACTTAAAAAGTATTTTCATATTTACTGCTTGAGCACTTCATGAAAACAAAGCAGAATTCCCCAGATTTCACTGCAATTGTTAAACTGAAGAGAGCAGTCACCGTCTTTGGCTTGAGGTTCGCTTGCACCTTGGATCCTCTTTCTTCCTCTCCTCCTTCCTTCGTTTCCTGGACTGTTTGGTTTTAGCTCTTCTTTTCCTCTTTCTCCTCCTGCTCCTTTCATTCTCAGCCTCGCTCTCAGATGAGGATTCTGAAGAGCTGGATGCACTGGAGGAGGACTCTGAGGCTTCTGAGTCAGAGCAAACTTTCTTCTTCTTCTCCAAAGCTTGAACAGATATTTTCAGTTTACACTGTGCACACGTGTGTGCATGTAAAAGCACAAAGCACACAATTTTATAATGCATAAATACACAAATGGGCTGTTTTAGAGAAGCTCTGTGAACTTTTTCCCAATACTAAAGAATCATAATAAAAATTAATCTGATTGTGCCCAGTCTAAACCCATTTTTCCAGCAAAGACAGAATACATGCAGATATGCAAAGACCACTTATAGCAAAAAAATTAGGTGCACTTTGGAAACAATGTACAGGTTGCAAATCAAAGATTAAAAACAAACTAGTTGCTGGCTCAGTTGTGTATTTTTTACTTTTAAAACCTTGTCATTTTCTCTTTTCTGCATCCTCACATTTTTACACTATGGTTTCTCTTGACATTCTGTAAAGGACATAAATAACCATCTTATCCTTACGGAAAATCAGAAATTAGGTAGAAAATGCTTTTAACTTTTAACACTTCACTAATTCCCAGAGACTGTCTAGACACAGATTTGAAGATCATTTATTCTCTATGAATCTTCATGTAAAGGAAAAATAAGTTTGACCACATATATTGCATATATTAACTTTTCAGAATCTTAAAATAAACCTTTTGGAAAGTGCATAAAATTCAACTTTTGTGTCTTGTTCTTTTAAACACAGAAAAAACACAACAAAAAAACCACAAAAAACTTTTCATTCCTTTTTGTCATGTCAACCTCTAATATGAACAGGGGATAAATGTTGAGGACAGAAAATATTCTTTTTTTTTGCTGTGCCTTCTTCTCCTAGAGCAAGATTTGCATTTCACAGGATCGCAAGAATTAATTAAGATTCTACAGTTTACCAAAGTGATTTTTGGCTGCTGGTGGAATTTTTGTACTCTCTGAGAACATGGACATCAGTAATTTTGGGAATGCTGGCACTCACCATCTTTAGCTGACCTGGTGACCAGCACCCCACAGTCAATGACTCGCACATCTGCGTAGGGCCTGCTCGCTGTATCGGTTTTGAGATTTTCTATCTGTTCTATGACTTCAAACCCAGAAATAACCAGTCCAAAGACAACGTGCACACTGCAGAAATAAAGTATGTACAAAGCACAGAACAGCTATGAATCACTGTAATGATTGTCCAATTAATCTCACGATTTTAAAAGTCAGTCTGAGGTAAAAACATTGAACTCTTAATGCATTAAACAAGGTTTTTTAAAATCATTTTAAGTTTAACATGGACAACAATGTTGAGATTTTATGCAATGTGAAACAAAGATCCACTCTGACATCAAGTATTTCCCTCAGATTGAAGCAGTCTCCTCTCCTCTACAAGGGCAGGGTAAACAGATTATAATTCCTAACCCCCCCTTCTATTTTTGCAGTTTTGTGCAATAGAGATCAAAAAGCCCATCTATAAACATGACAAAAGTCCTCCCCAGAGAAGGAGAATTTATAGATCTCTACAAACCCAGAATACAATCTCCCCCCAGCACTGTAGGGACAGCTAAAATAAAGGAATCCTTGGTTTTGTTCTATGGTGCCACATTTTTCTCTCTGTCTTCCATTTGCCCCATAAATTGTAGGCATAAAACATGCCCCAAAAGAGATGACTGCTCAAATATATCAAACTTGGCAATTCAACGCCCAGATTTATGGGCTGAGGGCAGCAACAAGTTTTAAAGAAATAATCTTAGGATTTAAGACAATTCAAATTTTTGTCCAGCTTTAGGAAATAAGTTGTGACTTGAAATTTTTATGGAACTGAAACTTTTGTTTTCCATCCTGTCCCATTGTATAATGTTCCACAGAATTAAGGATTTGTTTCCCCATTGTTGTCTACTTTCAATATAACCTTCAAACCTCAGCAATCATCTGAGAAATTGGAAAGGATTCTCACCCATCCAGATGAGGAGCAGGTTTTGTTGTTCTGTTGGACAAACAGCAAGATGGGAAGATGGTAAAATAAAATAAAATCAGGGATTCAGATGAAGTAAAAGAGGAGAATGACACAGAAAAAAAAAAAAAAAAAAAGAGGTGAAGGTAAGACAAAAATAGTGAAAAAATGCAGTTAAATACATGGAATTAACAAATTTAAATTACAGATTATACACACAGGCTTTCTTAAAACTTTTACATGGTATTTGAAGTTTAGCTAAGTGTGCATACTGAAAGCTGTACCAAGTATCATTTCATGCATGCAGCAAACAACTTCCAAGTGTCTTTAAATACACATTTAATGCAACTTTATGATTTTTAATCACAGAGAAGATACAATTTGGTGATAAATATTAGGTGACCAGTGGGATTTAAATGTTTCTGAGCTTGTTAGCTTCTTAAGATTGCAAGGTCACTTTAAAGACAGTTTATTTAATAAAAGAAGAGTTATGACATGTGAGAGATTCTCTGTTTCTCCTCACCTCTCACCATTTATTTCTCGTTCACCATTTACCTGCTTGGCCTCCTGACTCAGAATACAAAGCAATATTTCTGTCTTAAATCATCAAACACTTCAGCTCAAAAACTCACAGGCTTCCCAAAATCAACAGCAGACATTCTGTGCCACCTACACTTCACTGATAAATGCAGATTTCCTCTCTATTTTTCAGCTTCTCACACTGAACCTCAATGGAAAATGCAACTGCCTTTTGTACAAATCTTTTGGATTCTAATGCTGTGAATCTTTTTCCAAAACCAAAGTTATTCTCCAAGTGAGCTTGAATTCCTGCTGCACAGGAGATCCTGCTATGCAGGAATATTGAGTAAAGAACATCAGAACCTGCTCAAATATTGGGGGAGAAACTAAACAGAGATAGCTTTTGAAGTTACTTTATTAATATGTGAAAACATTCTTCCTCTCTCTCCTCCCAAAAACTATTGTACTTTTAAAGCCTTTTTCCCTCTCAAATAATCAATCACAGGTGATTTTTCTAAATTTACAGTAACACAGATTTGATACAAACAAGTCAGTTTTTCCACTGTTAGAATAAAATAATACTTCTTAAACACTTCTCTTCCCTCGAGTTTTGAACTATTAGGTCACAAAACACTGCAGTACTGAACACATCCCAAAAAGTGGAACTGTGAATCAGGAGTGTTTACACTCTTGATTTTTTTTTAAAGCTCCAAATGTCAACCAGCCCATCCACTTCTGTAATTCTGAATAATACAGAAAACTCCTTTAGGTTAACACAGGGGAATAAATGCTATTAACACAACATTAAATTTCTCAATAGCAGTGGGTGTTCTTTGGTTTTTTACTTGCTAACACAGTATATTGCTACAAAGAGAAAAATCCTTATGGCTTTTGAAGCTTTTGAAGCAAGAGTTAACTGCATTAACAACCTGCTGTTAAGTCAACAGTTTAAGTGGGTTTAATTATGGAGCTGATTTAAAGGGGTGAAAAAATAGAAGTGGGTTACTTCAATGAAACCAATAGTAGTGAAGTCTTAGTGTTTAGAATTAGCTGGAAACAGCAACAGGCTCAAACCCAGGGCTGGGGAGGCTGCAGGTGCTCCTGCCATGCTGCAGCAGCACTGGAGGCTAATTAAGCAAATTACCTGAGCAGGAGCTGCCTTTAGACTGGTCCTTACTGAGCAGGGAAAGGGGTGGTTGGTGCATTAAACATGCAGAGGCTTCCCCACTCCCCTGGCAATTTGAGAGAGAGAATGGACAGGGTTTCTCTCCTTGTTCACCAAGGGAGAACATGAGGAGAAGCTTTGTCCCAAAGTCCTTCCAGATGCACCACAAGGATTTGGTGAGAACAACTTCCCATGAGAAGCAGAACCCCAAATCCTTGTGGTGCCTTTGAAAGCTTTCTCACCTCAGTGTTAGGGCTGTAATCTGACATTTATTCTGCAAAGGTGCACTTTGACAGAGCATTTCAAGGTTTTCTGCATCAATCCTTGAATATTTCTTTGGCTTCACAACTTAACCAGGAGCAAACCTACCTCCTGTCTTGGAACTATGGAAACCTAAAGTCATGATGAGTTCATCACCTAAAATAATATTTTATTAGAATATTTCTATATAGAGCTCTTCTCAATGAAACCATTCAAAATCTGCCTTTTAATAGATACTGTTATGCAAGTTATTGACAGAAGGACAAATACCTTGCTTCACTCAAGTTTAAATTGGTTTAAGATACTGCTGAAGAGAAAAATCATCATTTTGATAAAAGCACCTTCTCACCCACCCCCCAAAGAACCTCAGGCCTAACAAAGGGTTCAATGCACATAACAATATGATCAGAAAAACAAGAAAGATAAAAACAGAGAGAAAAGGAAAGGACACAGCCTTAGAGGAATGAGACATTACCTTTGGAGCGCACGATGTAACACTGTTTCTGTAAATTTTACACAAAAATGGCAGAAATAAATTGTAATACATTTTCAGACAAAACTGAGTCTATGTTTTATTATATACAAATTTTAAATTCATATTAATCAAGTTGTATGCAGAAAAAGGATGCCTAAAAGAGGGCTCTAAATTTTCTTTAGAATACAAGGTATACTTTGAAAACTAAAGTTCTCCTTAAAAGCAAAAAGAAAACTCAAGACAAAACCTGCTTGGCAAAACCACTGCAAAAACAAACAGTTAGAAAGAGAATGCCCCCACTCCCCTCTAAGTCTCACTCCAGCAAAAAATGCCCAGCTTGAAGCAGATGAATAAGCAATTTCTGTGGGTTTATTCACATGCTTGCAGTTCCACAGGGGTTCAGAGGTTCTGCTGAATCCATTCCTAAGCAGAAACTTCCCAGGCTGGCACACAAACGTGTGGATTCACAAAGGAAACACAGCCAGGAAGTTCACAGCTCCAAACGTTTCAGAATTAGCTGACATCCTCCTCCTGCTATGAAGCTTTTCCTACAACTAAGAAAAATCAGTGTTTTCTCTAAAATAAGTGCATTGATTGCTTCTGTTCAGAATTTAGGACAAATCCACATTGCAGGTGCAAAAAAGCCCAAACAGCTGCAGCAGCTGATACTGGATTTGTCCTCTGGTGCAATTCTGAGCAGCAGCAATGTTTGAAAACTGCATTATCAGCTGAGCTTATCCACAGACCCCTCTGCCCCCCACTAAACTATCAGTGATTAATTATCTCTGCAGAGTCAAGCACTGAAATGAAATTTTTGTTACTGGTTACACAGAAAAGTATCCTGGGAATGTTTTCATTTTTTCATAAACTTTTGATCAAGCTTATGTGAGAAGTGCACATGTACCAATAATGCTCAAAGATAATGCAACATCAGCTCCTTCCATTTGACATTTTTTCATTTTTGTATCAGTCAACTGTTCAATAATTAGCTCATAAATCAGTAAAAAAAGGAAATTATTAACTGTTGATTAGAAAAATACCTGAGACACCAGAAAGGTATGAACTACTTTTAATGAGCTGGTAACATTCAGAAATAATTTGTAAAATCAAAACAAGAGTCCTCCCAAATTATTTTATCCTTCATTTAGCAGATCAAAGTGGTTCCTTTGTTTCAGTTTATGAACTGGGCATGGTATCATATGTTAAACACAATTTTAAAATAAAAAATCCTATTTAGTTCTGAGTAAGAAAGCAGAGCTTGAAAGACACATTAAACCAACAACAACTCCAATAAGAAAAAAAAATAATCTGTCAGTAAGAAGAAATCAATCAAGTTTTAAATAGCTGTGGTACAGGGAGGCAAGAACTCCAAGCATTTGAACTGATAAGGAACAGCACCCAGGACTCCTCTTTGGGTTGCAGGAAAGGCTTATTCCTCAGCAAACTCACAAGGCAATAAAATAATTATTACACAAAACTTCCCTCTTTTAACAAAGAGGTTACTTTGTTTTGCTTCACTCTTCCCTCTGCAGGGGCACTCGTGGTTTGTTACAAATGTAACTTGGCAGATTCGGTGTGAGAGAGCCTGAGGGAGCATCAGAAGTCTCATTCCTGTTACTTTATTCCCTCTTTTTCACCAGAGCTGCACTATTCTGTGAATTTCCTCACTGGCAGGTGGGGAATGGCCACAGGAATGATGGAATGGCTCTGAAGAGACAAGATGTTCCCAGATGAGCTGGACTGAGAAGGGGGCACACAGCTCCAAAGGAATCCAGGCACTGAGCTGGAATATCCAGGAACATCAGGGCTCTGTTTGTGCAGTGCTCCCCCAGTAACTGCTGCTGATGTTGGCAGCAGCAATTCAAAGCAGCTACTGGAGATCAGAAAAAGAAAAGATTCTGGAGTGGTTCCTGTCAATCTCTGCCCCATCCTGGAGATTCTGTATCTCAGGACCCACATGTCAGAGATTAGCAGCCCCAGATGGTTTTAGAACACTTGCAAAATCACTGAGAGTTCTACAGAAAAAAAAGAGACAAAAATCAGAGTGGAGCTCCCTGAAAACACAAAAAGCCAATTTCTAACCTGGTGCCTTACAACTCTCTCCAACACATGCCCACAAAAAAAAATGAACTGCTACAAACCTTTGGGTAATGAAAACTGAAATTGCACTATTTCACAAAACTAAAGGGATTCTATTCTCTCTGGATCCTTTCTGCTGGACTGCAAAATGCTGTGTTCCTCCAGAGCAGGAAATGTTTCTCAGGCACATGAGAACAGACTTGGCCTATTTACAGCACATGTGCATGGAACTCTCAATCCTCCCTCAGCTACACATTCTCCTTCCCACCCAACTGCAGCTCCTACTCAATTAAGGGAAAAAAAGGGGAGGAAATTAATCTACAGGCATTAAACCCAGCATTTAATACTCCACAGACACACTTCTGACTCCTTCCACCTCTGTGGAACTGTGCCACTCTCCACCAGAGCTTTGATCTCAGTTCATGCTTTTCCCTGAAGCTTCCTAACATCACTTCCACTGCCTTCTCCATGCCCAGCTCTCACTGTTGCCCATAAATCCTCCAAACTCTTTCATGCCAGAGAAATTCCTGACTAAGAAAGCTGATGATTTTTTAGGATGGGTCAGATGCCTGTTTACATTAAGATGAGTCTGGAGATTCTATTTCAAGTAAAACTGACCACTTTAAATCAGCTTTTAGGCATTGCAGAATCTTGTGCCTGGTTTGCTGGTGCAATATGCCAAAGAGACTTTTGCTGCCTGATTACTTCCTGTAAAGTCTCACTCTTCCAAATAAAACTTTTCTCTGGAGAGCAGGGAATTCTGATGAATTAACAGAACTCCTACAGTCAGGATCCTTGCTTTTATTTTAGCCCTACTTGGACTGTTATAGAAAAGAAAATCACTTATTTGCACTCCTTATCTGCAACATTAGATGTGTACAAGATACAGAGTTCTCATGCCTGAAAACAAATGCAGAGCTCTAAAGAAGCTCAGATGAACTATCTCCCTTTCTATAAATTTAATCAATGAACTGAAATATACACAAATATTTAAAAAAAAAAATCGGAAGGGCTACCACTGAATATTGCCTTTCACAACTTTCCAGGTTAAACACTTGAAGAATATTTTTCCTAATGATAAACAATGCAGAAACTGAGCATTACTGGGAGTATAAAAAAACCACATTTTAATTTCAGCTTAGAGTGTAAAGGAAGAAAATATTTTATTCAAGAAAAGCTCTACAGATACAATGTATACTCCCTAAAGTAATCAGACAAATGCCACCCAGCAAGACTAACTGCTTTAATAAACTGCATTTTCAAGTGAAGGCAGAACTGCCTAGATAAAACCTTTAGGAACTGTTTTCCACTAGGAATCTTGATTCTCTCCCCTGGCTCCAGGGCAGGCTGGTCCTTTTCAGAGCTTAGAGATACCCCAGAAATCTGCATGGGCAGGCAGGTAAGAGCTGCAGAGCTCCCTCATCCTGAAGGCCACAGGACACCCCAGGAGCCTAAAGCAGCTCTGGATTCCTGCAGGCAGCTCAGGTGAGTCCAGCTCACGTGGAATTTTTTATGTCTCATACTCTGCCCCAATTCCCACTGAACTCACACTTCTCCTTACAGTGATTCTATGAAAAAACCCAGAATTGTTCAAGGAATCTGCATTCTTTCAAAATACTTCTGTATTTGATGAAAGTGCTTTGAAATAATCTTGATTAATTGTCCTGTATTAATTATAATTTAGTATCCAACACAACCTTGGGTTGTTTTGGTGTGTGGGGAGAGACAAGGTGTTTAAATCTGATTGAACAAAGCTGAGCCTACCAAGCATCAGGGAAAGAAGATGACTTTGGAATCAAATGCAGGAGAGAAAAGAAACTTTAGAGCCCTCAAATGACAGCTGCTTGACTGATGTGACATCATTAGGTTTTCACATTTAACGTTCAGATAAGTTTAAAAATGGAAAATTAAAGCAAGAGAACCCAAAGGCAAGTCATCAAGTGAAAAATAATGAAGCAATGCCTTCAGAGAGCTTATTAAGCCATGGAGTTGTATCTATATAAACTGTTTTCCATATCAGTGTGTACACATATCCTTTCAGATTTATTGTAAGGAAGTACAACATCTAAAATTTCCTTTGAAGTGAACACAAAACAAGCTTTTGAAACAGTTTTATCTCTATGGAATGTCTGAATAGCAGTAACTGTGAAAGACTTTCTTTTAGGTTCCTATGCATTTTCCATTTTTAGGACATTTTTTAGGAAAAAGACCTAAAAATGTTTCTTATCTGAACTACATCATATCATACTGAAGATCTTTTTCAGGCAAAGAAAAAAAAACCAAGATTCTTGAGGACAATTTTCTCCTTTACTGAAGACAGGGAAGCGCCATTCATTCTTATCCCCCAAGAAAGATGGCAAAGAAAAAGACTTTTTCTAGTTAAGTAACTATGCTAAAATTTACTTTTGAAACTCCAGTGTTGTTTCACAAAGTATCTCTAGACTAAAGTTATCAACCTGCTCTTTCCAAACACAAACTGTTAAACATTAACAAGAGGCAATTTTGAAAAGAGAGTTCACAAGAGGAATAACCACATCAAAGTTTGAAAGCTTAAAAATACTGATACTCAACCTAAAATGCACCTGCTTGGACCAGGAAACCCTCAATTAGCAGAGCTGAGTGTTTTACTTATGAGTAAAGGTAAATGTGCTCTCTATAATTTATATAATTTAAGAGAATGTGGTCACTAGAATGGCATTTTTAAAGGTAATGAAGGGAAAATTTGATTATCAGCATATAATTTTACAGTGTTGGTATATGCACAAGTTAACAGAATTATGCAGAATATGTATCAAAAAAAGGATGTTAGGAACAAACACTCAAAAAATAATAATAGTAATCATCATAATCAAATAAAAAACCCCAATAAACAAAAGCCCCACTCAATTCTCCTCCTGAAAAAACAGCAAACAAAACAACCCCCCAAAAGTAAATCATAAATCATCATCTCTTAAAGAGCAAAACCATTCAAACCACCTCTAGATCTCACTCTCCCTTACATACAATGCCCATCACTGTCATTTGCAGATAACATGATGAGATTTGTGCACACACAAAGGCAAAGAATCTATTTTCTGGCCACTAAGAACTGAACACAAACCATATTTTTAGGGAAAAAAGCCACAAAGGAGGAACATCCGTGGAGCACCAGCTTTAATCCAAATGAATGTCACAAGGAAATAGTGATCTCTAACATTTCCTCCTGCAAATCCCACTCACTCCTAGCCAGGATCAGATGGAGAACATGGATATGGATAATTTAGCAATACCATCTTTCTCATGAACAGCGCTTCTCTGTGTAAGAAAAGCTCCACTGTGGGATCACATCTACTCACATGAAAAATTGGGAACCATTGGTATGTTTCCCTCGGTTTGCCATTGACAAAAGGAACGCTCTGTCATGTTTGAGAATAAAGTTTTCATCTGTTTGAAGAAAAAATATGTTTGTCAGATTTTCCCTGGCAAGGGAGGCAGGTTGTTTTCTTAGTAACTTATGGAGGCTCTAAGGAGAAATTCTGCTGCTGTTGGAGAAATGGGAACAGGGTGGAGGAAAAATGAGGTTTAAACAAGTCTCTTCAAATTACAGCTGAGACAAAGCTTTGTTTCTTAAAGAAAATGGTGCAGATACAGTGCAGACATTTCTAGTTAAAAATAATTCAAGTCATTGTGAGTGTCTTCAATATGCATTCCGTTATGGATTTAAATCCTGAATTATTTGATTAAGAACAAGGTTGGCAGAATTACTGACATTCCAAACCAAGAATTAATACACATGATACTGTTATTTACACTCCAGGTGGAAATATAAGGAGAAAAAGCCATTTATTTCCCTGCTATGGCACACTAAAAGATGCCACCTCTCCACTCAAACCTGGAAGTCTCAAAGCATAAAAGGAAAAAAAACCTCTCTATACCTGAATCCAACTATAAAAAACATTAAGACTAAACTAACATGCATGTTATATTGCAGTGAATTAAAGAGGAGTTCTGGTTGTACAGCAGAATATAAAACCAGATCTTCTCAAGGTCATTCCCAAAGATAAAAATACTAATTTGGATGTACAAAGCTATTAATTTTTAGATCAGGTATCAAAACACAATCCTGGATATTCAGCACTCACTGGGAGAAACAAACCCTGAGTAACTTCTTAAATGAATCTGCTCAAGCCTCTCCTTGACTAAAAACTTCAATACTCTCACATCAACCTGTGTCTCTTTTTTAAGAGAAACTTAATTTCATGCATCTAACCAGAGCTACTTGCAACACACAGAACCAGAGGCTGTAAATAAATACATTCACTGTCTTAACACTTGAATATCATAGTAATCACTTGTTTTTTTCAATAAATAATTGTATGCTTTTAAGCAAATAATTTATAAACTCACCATTTTCCTTCCAACAGATTTTTACAAGAGGCAATTGTACATTTATTTACCAATTCTTTGCAAGGAAAATGATTTGTGTAGCATATAAATAAAGTCAGAAATGAACCCTAAGCATACAAACCTTGAGCAGGGAAGGGGAGGAAAAGGGACATGAATAAAAGAAGAAATCACTGTTTAGATCTGGAATTATGTGGATTGTCTCTCAGAATAAGTCATTAACCCTCAGAAAGGTTAGACACAGAACTCTTCATTTCTCCAAGCAACACAAATATCCATCTACAAAGGGACTTAGCAGTTGTCTATATATTTACTAGGGAGGGGACAAGGGAACAGTTTGAATTTGTGTTACTGAGCTTTTGTCTCTTACCTTTTCATTTTGCAAAAGACCACATTCTCTATAAACAAAAGAATATGTTGACAGTTTTAGGCAGGAAGATAGGAGTTTATTCATGAATAAAGTTGCCTAGCCTCCATGCTGAAAGTCATGTTTAACCAATTATGTTAGCCTTAATTAATTGTCATTTTAAGTTAAATATTAACAAAAAATTATCTGAAAGTCATGCATATAAAAGGAATTCTCATGCAACATTAGTTTCATGCAAAAGGTGATCTATGAGTGGACCTGTTTTCATTAAGTACTTTGGGAATCAAGACTTATCTCAGAACTGAACAAAGAATCTGCAAAGACATATTTGCTCTTACCTTTAAAATAGCCACCATAAATAGATTCACCTCCTTTTCCATTACCTACACATTAAAAAGCAGCAATTAAAACTTTTTGTTTCATTTATATACAAAAGCTGTACATAACATTCCACCAGCACTTGACTCTCAAAATAGGATATTCCCTCAGGCTCATTTGATCAGGCCCAGGATTTCAGGACACAGTGAAAACAAACATTTTGGCAAGCAGGAAAAGAATAAAAAATTCTGGAAAACTCCTTCTGGAGACTTTTAAAACATTTCTAGCTCATTCAATGCTTTATTATTGATTTTAAACTTATTTAAACAGTTATATTCCTGTATCAACAGAACCTCACCAGTGTTGCCTCTACTGCAGACACAGAAGTGAAAAGCAGTTAAGACTAGAGTTGGGATTTGAATTGTTTTAATAAGACAGAATATCATAAAACCCTCCAGTGAGGGTTAACACACTTTTCTAAACAAATTTTACATCAGTTGAAGCATTTTAGAACTTCAAAAATTAATAATGAAATGGGTGACCTATGCTATACTTCACAGCAAAAGAAGTGTTCTTATGGCACTGTGATACTTCCATGGTATTTTCTGAATTTAACATATTATGAACACATAAATGATAACATTTCTGCTCCATTTAAAACTTTGCAGTTTTAAAAGCCCATTTTACCTTCACTGAAGTCCCCACCCTGAATCATGAAGTTTTTAACCACACGATGGAATGTGGTGCCTTTGTAGCACAGCTTCTTTCCAGTTGTTTTGCCAATTCCTTTTTCACCTGCAAAAAGGTGAAACAAAAAGAAGCTACAGATTGTCACTGAAAAAATTCCAAGGGTTTTCCATCCCTAGTTCTAATGGACATGGGAGCCATAACTAAAAGATGACACAGTCCTTCCTGCCTGGTACCTTTTCACCATCCAGATGGAGGATCTTTACAAGGGGACTCTGAGGTGAAAATTGTTTCCTAAAAAAATTTCCTCCCCCTCCTCAAGAAGTAGTGTGTTAATCTACTCAAGATAATTTATAAAGAAAACAAGAGTTCAGGATAATGGTAAGTTAACTATTTTCTGTGGGCACAGCTATACTCCTATGTAGGTCACAGAATTCTTTTCAAACCACTCACACATCTGGATGTGCCAGATGATTCCCAGGAGAAAAGTCAGGAAAAAAAGTTTCAACTCAGTTTCAATGTGATGCACACTTGGAAAAGTGGGATTGAGCTACTCCAAGCTTCCACACCTTCACCAATCCATGCACAGTGTCAGGCCACCCCTTAACATCAGCTGCAGATCAGGTGGACTGGTGATTTTTGAGTTAGTGGCCACAGAACATCAAATTTTGTTAGTACTTCTTCCAAAATTCAGAACAGAAGCTGCTTGTGGATGTGGTCACAATGACAGACAGGACTGAGATCCTACATGGTTGGTTTATGAGGGATTTATATTAGTCAAGAGACTTGAGCTTCCCAGAAAAGGGGATCTGGCAGAATATAGCAATTAACAGTAAAAGGTTATCATTATAGTATTATACACTGTGAAACAGCTAAAATCCCAGACTATCCACATGTGCAGGAGATGCTGTGTACTGAATCATGAAACAGGATAAATAACAGAAGAAATAAAATGTTCAATTTTATCCCACCCCTGGTTATGGAATAGGTATTTGACACTGGGTTAGAGGACATTTCACCAAATATTCTGCACTCTCAGAAATGCAGGTACACTCATTACCCAGAGCCAACAGGGGAGTGTTGGCTCCCCTGCTGCAATCTATTACTGTGCCACCCCAAATTAACAGCTCAATCATCCCAAATTTGCCATTCCAAGCCCATCAGTGCCAGCATGAAGGCAAAGGGTAGTTTGTGGCACAAAGCCCACACAGGGCATTGCTGTTTATCATCCTTCACTCATGGAATGCAAGTTATTTACCTGGCTCTCCACACCCATAATCCCAATCCATGCCTCCTCCTACCCTGTTTTTGTTTTCCACATGAGTTATGCAAGCAAAGCTATTAATTACAGGGATGGACACACTCCTCCCCAAAGCATGTCCCTCTTTGCTGCAGCACTGAAAATCTCTCATCAAACACCACCATGGAATATCTGCCTGCATGTTTGGTCATGTTTCAGGACGTCTCTCAGGACTATGGAAAATGCCCTCAGAGAATGGGATCCTGCATGGCACTTGAGGTGGGAGCTTTGGCCATGGTCACAGTTCCAGTCCCTTTCCTTACTCCCCTTTACAGTTCTGCCAGGACTTTCCCAGGCAGGTGAAAGACACAGCAGTTGTTCCACTGATAAGAGCTGCAGCACCACCCTGTGCTCAGAGACTTTTCCACAACCACCAGTACAATGCCCATGAGCTCAGCTTCTCTTTTGTTTCAGGCCAAACACCAGCCTTGTTCTTTTTACTCTAGACATGCATGAATTTTGTCTGGAAAAGGAAAATCATTGTCTTTGAGCCCCATCTACTTACACCCTTTTTGCCTAAGCAGCTCTTTTCCCATGCACTGCAAACCCCTTGGACATGGGATGGCAGAGGAGAAGCAGCTGCCCTGTTAATACCTGGCCTGGCAGCTCAATGGAATCAGGTGCCAAGTTTGAGATCAGAAAGGAATCAGCTCCTGACAAACCACCACAGCACATGTTTAATTCATGGATGGGCAGCATCTGCAAGTCCAGCTGCTGGAATTTAAAAGCAGGAGCCTCTCTCTGTCAGAGGGATTTTTCCAGGGGCCAAATCTAATTCTGACAGCAATGCCAGAATCACCCTGTCCTCCCATCTGCCAAAAAATACCCCAGTTTGATGATGGCTTTATGCAGATTATATGGTGCAGAATGAGACAGCACCCCCTCTCCATCATAATTTACCTCCTCAGATGGGCACAGGCCTTGCATATGGCTGTGGTTTGTAAAAAAATAATTATTGGAAGCAACAATAAAAACTCTGAAATACCACTACATACCTGAGCACAAGCAAAGGAAGTTTTTACAAGTCTTCGGACAAATGTCTGAGAAGAGCTGAAACATAATTCGACCAACTAGAAAATAATTTAGAAAATAGTTAGAGTTTTAGAAGTGCTTGGAATAAGAAAATCTGCACATAAATCAATCTGTACATTCTAAAAGTGTAATTTTCTGAGAAAAGGTTCTTTTATCAAGCAGACCAAGAAAATATCTTAAGCATGCATATAGTAAATCACACAGCAAGAAAAAAAAAGACATGAAGTAATATAATTCCATCCAATTTATCAGAAATCCTAGAGATTCCATTGTGATTTGAACCTGGAAAGCCAAGCTGATTTACTAAAACAGTTTAATCATGTCAGATCTTTTCCATTTTGAAAATGATTTCCCATAAATACAGGTCCTCAGAGAGCTGGAACAATTCCCTCCCCAATTACTGTGTTTATACTAATACATTAATAATCACATTTCCACAGTTTTCCCTGTGATCATTACCTACAAAGCCCAACTGGCTTAGCTCCATACTGTGCTGAGGATTACAGCTGCATTGGCATTTTTGGCCTAAAATCCTTTAGTTTAAAAAAACCCAGATGAACCAAACAGAGGAGATGAAAGGCAGGCAGGACTAAAGCTCCACTTGCCAGGTATTAAGAACTAAATAATTTCTCTTTGCTATTGATGGTAGTTGTGCTATGCACCCTCCAAATCTATTTAAATACTACTGAAAAGTGGTTCAATATAAAGAAAAAAACAACTGTTTTAAAATTGATTTATATTTTCAATTTTATTTTCCAAGATACTTGGATGTATAGTACTAAAAAAACCCCACAACAAATCGCTCCCAAATGCATGAAATCTTTAAAAAATACATAATTAATAAAGAAAAAATTGGTATCTCTGCAAGTTGTAAAATAATCCATAGAAGCCTCACTGTTGGGCAGGACTACAAGGAGACAAGTAATTTGTCAATGAGCACTACACTCTAGTGGTGCACACTGGTAAGACTTCATCATTTTAAAAAGTAACTTCTCCAGGAATAACTTCTCTTTCCTTTCAAGAAAAAAAAAGTTCAAATGTATTTCATTCAATACTTAGTCACCAAAAAGATTTGAGAGGCTCCTAAGAAACTGCATTTAATTTTAAGACTCTGTCCAAATATATACAATTATGAAATGGTGAATTGTTGGTTCAGAAATGAAGAAATAAAATGACAGCACCAGTATTTATAATCTCAGATAAAACTTCAAGATGCCTTGAGCTGTTGAAAGGTCTGCATCTCATTAACTGCAGTAAGAATGTTCTCCAAGCATTCATCATTACAGCAGGAAAATCCAAATGAAATGGGTAGGGAGAGTGTCCCAAGAATGAAGAAATAGGGAATATTCAAAGATCTCCCATCAAACAGCAGCTCTGCAACTACCACTATGACAGGATGGCTATTTGCAAGTGAACAAACCATTCTAAGCTGTGAGGATTGATGATTCCTACAAGGAGCACAACAGAGAAGACAGTTTAGTAGAAGAGTTATCAATTTTCCTTACAGCCCAGAAATTCAGGGGAACACAAATCCCATTCCTGTGCTGCCAAAGCAGCAAACTGAACAGTGACCAAGTGCTTTAGAGAACCACATCCAGATCTTACAGAATCATGGAACAGACTCCCAGGATGGTTTGGGTTGGAAGGGACTTTAAAGATCATCTAGTTCCACCTCTGCCATGGCAGGGACACCTTCCACTGTCCCAGGCTGCTCCAAGCCCTGTCCAACCTGGCCTTGGACACTGCCAGGGATCCAGGGGCAGCCACAGCTTCTCTGGGCATCCTGTGCCAGGGCCTGCCCACCCTCACAGGGAGGAATTTCTACCTAATCTCTCATGCAAACCCATCCTCCTCCAGTTTAACACCACTCCCCCTTGTCCCATTGCTCCATGCCCATGTGAGTCCCTCTCCAGCTCTCCTGGGGCCCCTCCAGGTCCTGGAAGAGACTCTATGGTCTCCCTGGAGCCTTCTCTTCTCCAGGCTGAACAGCCCCAGCTCTCTCTGTCTCTGCAGGAGAAGATTCCTCATGCATCCACTGTGTGAAATAACACACAACACTTTCCAGGGAAAAAGCTGTCACTACCCCCACTCTGCTCTCCAGCCCAGCTGCTGCCTCACCAAGGTGCCAGCTGCCAAGTAACTGAGGGCTGTCAGTCCCTGCAGGCTCCACAAGGGACTTTTACCCTGAGGCATAAATTGCAGAAGGAATTTGGTTGCAAGCCCTACTTACAGCCCACCACATTTAGCACCTGAAGCAGCAGACAGCACCACTGTGGTGTTCCACTGGAAGAAGTCTCTCATGTTCATGCAGATGACAAGGCAGAACATGGAAAGAGACATTCGTAACTAAGGTATCAGTTTCAGCAGTATTTTTCAGCAGAGCTTTGTCAGTAACAAAGTCTGCCAGGTGCTCATAAAATCACAGAATGATTCGTGCTGGAAGGGACCTTAAATCATCCAGTTCCATGCACAGGGACACCTTGCACTAGATCAGGTTACCTCATGCCCCATCCAGCCTGGTCTTTTTATGTCCTTTAATCCTGCACATTGTAATGCACAGATATCCAACACCCAAAGATTACAGACTCAGTTTATAAGAAAAGGGCTGTTTCCTCCATCAAACCTGGAGCATTGCTTACCCAGCTCCATCCAGCCACAGAAAAAGCTGCTGTCTGCTCCTGAGACACAAACCACACACTGTGCATCCATCTGCTGGGCTCCTGTCTGCATTTTACTGCAACTGCATGAATACCATTATCACTGAAAGGTTGTATTTTCCACTGACAAACAGGCAATGAAATGTGCCAGAGAAAGATCAAACCCATTTTCACACCTTGGTCAAAGATGCATGAAGAACAGCTGCTAAGAAAAAAATTATTAAAAGTATGTATGATTAGCACCTATGAATTTTTCTTTTGCCTCATCCCTCACAAAAAAAGAAAAAATTCATTTAAAACTTGGAGCTGAGGTATAACACAGATAAAAAAAGCATTTGAGATGCTACTTATTTCCCCAGGTTTAGACACCTCTTCTCTGAAATGATCCACCTTCACTGCAGAGAATTTCCAATGCTTTCTTCAGCTTCATTTCCCCCATGCAAAGCTTAAGTGATCTGATGAGGGAACAAGCTTTCTGTGACTAACCATAATATTTGCACAGTAAATTAAAATAAACAAATAAAAATCACTAAAAAGATCCAGTCAAGTAGGCAAAAGCTGCTCACAAACCTGCCCAGAATTTTCAGTTGGATTTAACCAAGAAATGAGCCTGCACAGACACCTCAACTCCAGGCTAAAGTAAAAACTGCTGGGATTGCATTTGCCTATTATTTATGAAACAATAACTTGATAAATATTCAAAGTAGGCTTTGAACTTTTAAGGCATCAGAGTAAGTGGTGAAAGAAATATGTACATTACATACAGCAAGTCATGCCTATATAAAAGCTAAGCTGTTTGGAAATTTGATGAAGTGCTGTCTGCAGCTAATGACCTGCACCAATTAGAGAAGCCAGAAGGCAAAATGACCAAAAATAATCCAACTTCAGAACTAAAAGATGATTTTAATTTTTTTTTTGGTTTTGAACTCCTTAACAATTTTCTAGCTGAGGAAGAACTAGTACTTGATTCAAATTAAGTGGTAAAAAGCTTAGGGTAGGAATACCCATGTGATAGTGAAATAAGGGCTCCAGCTAGCAAAGTTTTTTAAAATTATCATTGATTTCAAGTGTTTATTGTTTCAAAGGTAAATCCTCCAATTTAGCTGCTTAACTTTTAGGAAAAATCCTTGGGAGCCAAACATACCTTGTTTCAAGTTATTTTCCAAGGAATGTGAACTGTTTTACTAGATTTTATTATGTTGAACAACACAGGTACTAAGTTCAGCTACACACTCTCAAAACAAACCTAGTTTTTTTAAAACTATATCTACTGGATTTTATCTTCTCAATTTCTTTGAGAAAAGCAAACAAGAGGTATTTTTCCCAGCCTATCCTAGGAATATCCTGCTGAAGGAGAAAGCAGGGATTACAACCAGTGAGACAATGATGCACAGCCCAGGATGGCTGCCAAGGGCCCAAAGGCTCAGACAGATTTGCATCCAAGTTTAAATAACAACTCACTAAAAGGACCTTATTTGAATTTCATTAATTTGTTTATCCCTAAACCTCTGAACGTTAAGGCACATGAATTAAAAAAAAACTGCTTGGAAGTAGAAATGTGGCTTCAGTTTTGAAGGAAATCAAAACTTAGTGTGGAAAAGTAGATTTTATTTAAAATACGAATTTCAAGAATGGATGCCCCAGTTCCCCTGAGCAGGAATTGTAGCCCTGACACATTAACACTTGGTGAACACCTCCATGCTCCACCTGCACTCTCTGCATTAAAAACCTCCATAAAATTCTCTCCCCAGCTCTCTAAGCCAATTTTTCCACAAATACCATCTGAAGTTCCCCCCATTCCCTTCTTCCCTGGTCTCCACAAAACCAAACTTATTTCAGTCCTGCACACACCAAACATTCCCAGAGATATGGAAGTGAGAGGCAGCACTTGGCCTTCTCCTGGCAGAAGAGGCTGATCAGCTTTTCTTTCATTTACTGACCCAACTTGTTCCAGACCTCAAGGTGAGACTTCAGGGTATTTCATCCTGCACTGACAACAATTCCACATGATTATTCTGAATAAAATATTTATTGAATCAATTCCTTTCAAATCTCCATCTTACCACCCCTGAGAGAGTTTTCTCCATCTGGGATCCCCTTGGCTCCTGCTGTCCCACACACAGTGGTTGCCCATGGGCTCATGGACAGCCCAAGTTCTAGGTTCTATTTTCTGCCAATATACAACTTTTTCCCTGCTAAAGACTAAAAGTTAATGTGGAGCCAGTTGAGAACAGTTCCTCTGTCTTTAGGAAAGGTAACAAGAATCCCACAGAGTGTCACTGGGTCTGTTACTGGAGGCACAATACAGTGACTATTGCAGGGGAGCTCATTTCACATAAACACACAGCAGCTGAAATCCCAAAATACACCAAACTTCAGGCCAAAGTGACTAGAAAGAGAAAAGTAAGGAAAAACCAGACTGGCTGTTATGGTTAAAGGACACACCCCAGGAATTAAAGAAACTGAAGTGGAACAAATCAATGAGCCAAGGGTCAAACAGAAACAGAAGACAGGACAAGAAAAAAGGGAAAAAAACCCCAAAACAAAGAGAGATTTGATAAATTATTCTATGAATAAGAATGAAACAAAGCAAAACTGAATAAATTTATCAAATTTTATGATGGATGAAGCCAGGAGGTGGGGTGAGGAGGGGAGATGTGGGAAAAAGATCTTGGATGGCCACAGGAACTGCTAGAGCAGCCAAGTGCATCTGTGACATCCTAGTGGGACATCTGTTCCAATTATCACAGTACCTGAAAGGCTGCAGCTTCACACAGATTTTGCCTCACAGAGTAAAGACAGAATTATTTAAATAGGCATCTGCTGCCATCCTGAAATTCTTGGAATACTGTAAGCAGCTTGATCCTGTGTGCACACTCTATGTGCCCAAATCCCAAAAGAAGGGAGGAGCACTGCTTGTGCCAGTATCAAAATAAATGTTTCTTCCTGATTTGTTTTCCATTTGTCCTTTAAAAATTATGAGCCACAACCTGCATTCATAAAAAAAAATGCTTAACAGGCAACTTATTTAAAAGCAGACTAAATTTAACTTTAAAAAACACCAAGCCAACAAAGTTTGCCCCACTGCAAGAGGCAAGTACAAGCTGGCACTGAGTTTTATTCCAAGATTCTGTAGCTGTAATAAAATATGGACACAAAAGCTGTAATAAAGCTTCTGGAAGCACAGCCAAAGCAGAGATACTCACTCCTGCATTTTCCAAGGATCTTTATTAGAGTAAAACTGACCTGGCTTTTAATTGCTACAGGTATCCTGGCACACCCTGGGCAAGCAAAGCCTGGAAGGGGAGAGCCAAGATTTGGCAGCTGCGTGGGGGGAACACTTTTGGACTCACAGCAACCTAGGGTGTGAAAAATGACACAGTTTTGTGTTCTGCAGGCAAAAAGATACTTCCAGTGCTGCAAGAGGCACATCCCCTTCTCTCTGCATTTTGTGGAGATGTTTGTTCAGCTTTTCACACAAGGTGGGCACAAGGCCTTTTTTCTTGGCTAGCAACAAAATGCAAGGCTGTTCTGCTCCCCACTTCTCCCTACATCTCCTAAAATTGAATAAGCATATCAGCTTATTTATTGATGCCAAAATAAGCAAAATGTTCATTTGGAAATCTGCTGGCAGCTCAAAAGTTAAAATTAATACCTCACTAGTGCCAGCAGGAGAGAACATCTCTCAGAATTAGTGCTTGGTGTCATCTGGAAGCACTGATTTACCACTTGATTCAGCTTTTGAAGGTCATCTTAGAGCTAAGAGAGCAACGTTTAAGCTTTTTAAATATATCCTTAAATCCTGAGACAGAGTGAATGAATAAACAGGCACCAGAATAAAGCAGCAATATAGACAGCACGCAAGTCCCAACACCAATTTTACACACTGGCTTTTCTCCTGCAAAAACCCAAGCCATGAGTCAGGTGCAATGAAAGCAGCAGGGCTCCAAGTTTGATGTGCAGCTGGGAGATTCCTGTTACTTCCAAGAGAAAATAAATGCAGACTGACACAAACAGAGCCAAAGCCCTGGGTCTGCTCCAGGTAACCCAAGCTCTGCACCACCAAGAACACCAACACTGCAATTCCTCCCTGACAGCTCTATCAGTCATCAAACCCAAAGAGGTTTGGGGGAAAATGAGGTAATCCACTTTCACTCGAGATGCTCAGCTTAAGGCTGAGGAGGGGACGAGGAGAAATTATGAAATGGGAGCAGCAACCTGTGCAGGGAGAGCAGCGAAAACAGTGCAGGGAGAGACCCTTCAGATGGAGTCAGAACAAAAAAAAAAAAAAACAAACCAAACACACTAAACCTAAAAAGATTAACAGCAAATGAGATTGAGAATGAATTGTCTTTGCTCTAAATCAATCCCATCAAACTACCATTCCTAAGTGGAAACCCACCCAACCTGAAACAGTTTCAGTTGTCTCATTCCGTAGTAAATTCCACCCGAAATTAACGACACAGAACATGTTAAAACTCCATTTACATCACCACTTATCTCCTCCTTGGAAGTATTCACAAAACAGAGTGTCAGTCAAAATAACTCAGAGAGGAGTTACAACAGCAACAGATTTATAGATATGCCTTATCAGGTCTCTGAAGTTAGAAAAGCACCTCTCTTCTGAAATTTTGCTGAAAATAAAACGCTAAAAGAGTTTCAGTTGCATCTGAATGAGGCTGAAATTTGGAATATCTGAGACATAAGCTCTTAATTCAAAGGTTGTCAGAGAAACATTGAAGAAGAAAATGAAAGTGAAAGCCTAATGAAGGCATCACATATATCCATTTTTGTAGAGACAAGATAAAGCACGGAGTATGTGTGACACAACTAATAGGGATTGATAAACGCGTGTTCAAAGAGACGGGTGAGAAAATCTCCACTCCCATCTTTACAGAGAGGGGGAAAACACAAGAGGGAACTAAGCTGCTGTTCAGCATTAAAACTCACAGCCTACCGCTTCTGGGCATCACACTTGTATAAGGAAAATAGAAGTTAAAAGATGATTTATTCTAATTATTAGTGTTTTTTTAACAGGCCAGCTGGTGAGGTGTTCTGTGTTTCTATGATTGAATGTTCAATCCTTCCTTTACATTCAGAAGACACATTTCGAGCAGGATGAGGAAAGATTTAGCCCAGACTGGGAATCCCTAAATTCCTTCCCACTTTTAATTACTGTATCATTAAAAATACTTATAGGAGTAAATATCCAGTCTCCTCACAGCCTGCCCCGTGATTTTCCACAGTTTATAGAAGTGGCATAACAAGGGTATAATAGAAAAGGTATAATACATCACCAGACTGCTTTTTTACCTTCAGAACAGCGTTTATCAGCCCTGCCGAACCTTTATATTCATGTGTGCAAATCAAAATCGATCTCAAGGGAGAATGAGGAGCATCCAGCACCCCAGAAAACATCCGAAGTTATTAAAAAGTAACTCAGAAAAAACCGCATCAATGGCCAAACTCGCTGCTAGCGGCTTGGGCCCATCATGCGGGCAAAAAGCGTGATTTAAAAGCCCCAAGCCCAGCCTTACCTGGCTCCCTGTTGATCTCTATCTCGAAGAAGCACTGGGGCCGGTCCTGCACCCCCATGGCCGCCCCTCGGCCTCGCCACCTGGACACAAAGCAGAGAAGGAGCCCCCGCGGTCCCTCCCTCCGTCCCTCCCTCCTCACCCAGGGCTTCAATTACAGCGGGGCGGCTCCGCCTCAGCCCCGAGCCCGGCGGCGGGGGAAACTCGCTCTGAGGGGAAGCGGTTCCTGCCGCCGACACGCAGCCGGGCTCGGCGGCGTCAGCGCGGCCCATCCCCTTCCTTCCAGCCGCTTCCCCCATGCCTCCCCACGGCTCCGTCCCCCGCGGTTTTACCTGGCGGCTCCAGCGCTTTGTCCCCTCACGGCGCGGCCCCCTCAGCCCCCGCTGCCGCCCCGCCCCGCCGCCAGGCGGCGCCGCCGCCCCCGGCCGCCATTACCCGCCCGGCCTCAATGGCCGCGCCAGGCCACGCCCCCCGCCCGCCTGCCCGCCGCGCTTTCCCGCCCTCTGCGTGAGGGGAAGGGGGGCGGTGCCGGGAGGGGAGGCGTGATGGACCTTCTATGTGCCGCCTTTAAAATGATGGATGTTTAAATAATTATAATAGTAATAATAACAGTAGGAAAAATAAGTCCAATTCTTAACCCGTACATTGCCGGGATGGGGGGGAAGGGAGTAGCGCCATGAGGGGAAGGGGCTCCGCTCTCTGCCAGACATGGCGTGAGCGAGCTTCGCCCTTGCCGCGTTTAAAATGATTAATGTTTAAAAAAAATACTCAACTCATGCTTTCCCCCTATGGGAAATGTTATTGCCTGTAAGTGGTAAGCTGTGAGTTTTAATCCTGGAAATAGCGGCTCGATTCCCTCTGGTGTTTTCCCCTCTCTGTAAAAATGGGGGTGGAAATTTGCCTGCCCGCCTCTGAACTCGGCTCGAGGAGGAGGAAGGGGCTTTACAGAATACATAAGGAGAATAAATAGCATAATAAGTAACCTTTCCAGAATAAATATAGTGAATAAATAACCTTTACAGAATAAATAACCCCATGGAGGGTTTATCTCGCTGCCCTGACCTTTCACCCTTATGGCCGTGATGAGGGAACCCCCAGTTCCTTCACCCCTTTAATCTGACGTGTCTAAGACAACTCTCCATGAAAGAAAATTATTTTTGCAAGTATGAATAAGCCCTCAGAAGATTATGGATTGAAAATGTTCGCTGCAATATGTTCATGCATCCCCCTCAGGATGGGAACGTGGCTGGTACCAGCCTGGGATCATCTTGCCCTTGCCTCAGCCTTGCCACGTCTTAGAAACTCAAATAAATTTAAACCAAATACATTTTAATGATTGCAGCAGGCCATAGGTTATTTATTCTGCGTTGGGGATGTTGGACCGTGCTGGAGTGTGGAAGTGGTAAGGAGAAATTGAAGCGTCAAACTGCTTAGGAAAGTATTAAAACTGTAAATCCTCAGCCTAACACATCCTTCAGGCCAAGTTACTTCACACTAAGGATATCCAGAAGCTTAAAACAGCTTGGTTTATTAATTTAATTTATAAAAATACTCTTGTAACAGTACCTTTTGTAATTCCAGAAAGAAGTTTTGCTTCTTTCTAAGCAGGAACAATGCTTTGTCCTCAGCACTCAAAAAGCAAATTATTCCCAACGTTTCCCAAAAGTTGTACAAACCAGAACTCTGCAGTAATTTTACCTGGCAGCAGTGTCTGCAATTATGTCCTTGTCTGAGGAGAAATTCAGAGGTTTTAGATGAAGAAAAATAAACCCTGCTGAGAATAAAGTAGCAATGCTGAAATGGCAGGATGTTTTAGCAGCTGGGAATGCAGCAAAGTGGGATTGTTTTAGATGTAATTTATCTATAGTTTAATGGTTGCTGTCACAATAGTGTTTGAGGCTCTCTTGAAGTTTTAACAGCCAGATTCTGTCATTCTTTATTAGGTCTAATAGTACATGATTGTGCAAGGGATCCCTCAGGAATCCTGTCACTGCAGTTGTCATGCTGGTTTGCTGGTCCTTGGGGGGATTCTTACAAGGGTAAGCTGTCAAAAAATGTGGGGGGAAAAAACAGCAGCAAGTCTGGTCCTCAATTATTTAGCTGTGAAATGCTCTCATAAAGTAGAAGGGTGTTATTTGCCTCACTTTTTCCATGGTAGCTGAGAAACAAAGCTACTGAGAGGTTGAGGTGTAGGAGGTCTGCAGGAATCCCTTGCCAGAATTAAAATTTGAAAACACATCTCCTTGATTTCCTTAATCTTCAAATAGATTATTAATTCCCTTTCACCTGCACTTTCTTGCTTTTCTGTTCTCAGAACATGAACTTGCTGGAGGTAGATGAACAAATAAATAAGCAGAAAGTCTCAAAAAAGACATGGAAATGTGCTGCTTGCTCTCGATGAAAATAGCAAAAATTGTGAGCAATAAAGAAAAAGAAGTTGATTTCAAGCACTGATTATTTTAATAAAGAAGCAAGTAGGAAAGAAGTTCTGATAGCTTGGGAGATAAACTCCTAAGATCATGTCTAGAACTAGAGCTGATAAATATGCAGCTTGGTGGAAGAAAGAGATACCCAAAAGAAGAGTTTCCAAAGCACATCTGAGGCTGGTCTTTTGAAAGACGAAACACTGAGTTACAAATGAAGATTTTTTTCCCTCGTGTTCCTCTCTGGGAGCTGCTGCAGATGCTGCTCTGGTCACATCCTGTGCCCATTGAAAGCAGTGACAAAGTCCCCTTTGATGGCAGTGCCTCTGGGTGTAGGCTGTGTGAGGGGGATCCCACTCAGCATGGTTATGAATAATTGCTTCTGTGTCATTCTAGTTTTTGGTAAGCCATACATTTGTGAAACGCCCTCTTTTTATAGGTTCAAATTTTCCTGATTATTTTCCAGTCTGAGACACAATTTTGCACGCACCAAGATCAGTGGATCCAACTTTATCCTACCTCAAATCAACTTTAGAGATTTCTTGGTTCATGCCTAAGAATGCACATTGACAAATCTTGGCTGGAAGCTGCATTCTTTCCTGAGACAGAGCCCTCTTGGTCTGGGAGGTTGAAAAGTAGGAGGCTGCAAAGCTGCAGAGCCTGCAGGCACTTTGGGGTAAAACTGCTTGAACTGGGGCACAGACTTTAATTTCCAAAGAGTCTTTGATTGCCTTAATAACTATTAGTCTCCATGTGGCCATGAAAGCTTGAACTAAGCAGCTTTTGTTTAGGTATTTGTAGAGGCTTTTCCTTATCTTTTTTTGCAAATTCCATCCACAGAACCTGAGACTGCAGTGGGAAACAATTTTTTTTGTTTTTGTTGGTAGAGGGCCTGGTGCCTGAAAAACTTCTGCTCTGCTCTTTGGTGCTGAGTATTTTCCTACCTAGTTTGTTACTCAAAGAGGAGAAGGAATTTCCCATAAAGCTTTTCATTAACTGGGTCATTTGGGTTTGGGGGTGGTGCTCAGAATACTTTGGTGAAACAAATTCACTGCTGTTTGTTCAAAATCTCACTCTTCACTCTTCCATGCAGATTCTGCTCCAGGAGGGATGCAGTCTTGACTCTAGGAGAAAAACTGACTCAGAGCTGTTCATGGGGGTCACTGAGGTTTTGAGCATTGAAAGATTTAAAAAAGAGACAGAAAATTCTGCATTTAAATGAGAAAAAAAACTTGTTAATGAAGAGCAGATGAGCACCTGGAGTGTTTCCTTTAGTCAGTCTCAAGCCATTTCTTTGGTATTTGTTATGAAAAGTAAATATTGCAGTCCAGAATAGCTGAAAAGGGGCTTTAATTACACCAAGCCTCGGTGCTGAACACACTGGAAATTAAAAGTGAAAAGCTGATAGGCAGTTTATCTGTTGAAGAAATGGGAACAGCAAAAAGAGGCTTCATTAAAAAATCTCCAGGTCAGCATTTGAGTTTAAAGAGCAAGGTGGAGGAAATAGCACATCTCAAGAGAAACTTTTATCCCAGGAAACTTTTTCTGGGAAGGAGCACTGATGTGAGGACACACTTGGACAGGGCACAGGGGTATCTGTAACCTCAGCCATCCAAACACTGCCTGTGGTTCTCTTCACTCAGGCTTCCCTTTCCCCTGGGATTTCCTGTGAACCCACTTAATACCTGAACCACTAACACACTTCCTGAAGGATTACTGAGCATCCCCCCATCCTGCCCTCAAGCTTTAGGAGTGTTTCCATCCCTGGCATGAGTAGGTGGCCCCATCTGCTATCCAGGCAGTAAACAGAATTTGTTAATGACTGCCCCAGCGTGATAGAAATATCAGCAAGTCATTAATCCATTATGTGTGAATTGCTTAATGGGGCAGGGAATATTCCTGTGCTTGTGGCTTCTTCAGGCCTTGAAATCCACATTTCATCTGAGCTGCTGCAAGATGATCCCTGCCTCCACAACCTTCCTTTCTACCTACAGGTTTATTTGCTCCCCTGCCTGCATTAGTATGAGTTCTCTCCAAATAATTTTACAAAAATATCTCATTTTTTAAATATTCTACTGTGTCTAGATAAAGGGGTTGATGATTTTAAATTTCCTTAACTAATAAATGCCTGATGTGTGGGTCGGTGTCTTGTGAATGTCTCAAGATCACACTTGGTCTGATTCCAACCCCGAAGTGATGAATTATTTTTTTCATTTACTTCAAGGTGTTATAATTCAAAATTACAAAAAAAAAAAAAAAAAAAAAAAAAAAAAAAAGCACCCTGATGTCTTCCTAGCACATAAAACTATTCTTTATGCACAGGCAGAAGTACATTACCTCATATCAGACACGATTTACCCACTCAGTAACACTCAAACTAGGTCAAAACAAGAGGTTCGTTTCTACAGCGTGTAATTAACCAGTGAAACCTGCGAGATTGCGGGGTTAATGATACTGTGTCTGCTTCTGCATGGGGAGTCCTGCGTGGAAAGTGGGACACGCTGCAGAACAGCAGCACAAGGGAGTTTTTACCCTTTCCAACAAAATTAGACTGTTTGTGTTAGTGTGTTCTTGCCATCTCCCATCTGTCTCCCTGCGCCTCTTGCCTCTCATATTAAATCCTGAGATCTCAGAGTGGGTGACAACAGGGAGCTTTTGGTAGGGACTTTGACAACCTCTCTCGGTCTGCTGTTGGTAGAAGGGATAAGGCAATTTTGCCTAAAAGCCTGCTCTTGTTCAGAAGTGACACTGAGGCAGAGATTAGAAATAAAAAAACAGTACTGAGCAAGAAAAGGAAAATTCATGTGTATTGCTGGAGGCAGCCACACAAGCTTGTAAGAGGCTTGGTATGAAGTGTAATATCCCCAGGATCACTCTGATTCGAACTAATATTTAATTAATGGCTTTTTGAGGGGAACATGGCATGATGATTCCTCTCCCCTACATTTTTCCCTTTCTTTTTTCCCCTACAGTTTAATTTACCTTTTTGCCTCTGCATTATTAAAGACGTGTAAACCCAGCTCGATATTCTCACCCAGCACCATCTGAGAACACTCTGTTATGCAGCTTGAAACGCTTGAATCTGAGTCAGCTCAGGTGCTTCAGAGCTTGTTAGCTGTAGCTCAGACAGCTTCTGCAGCCCTGTGCCAGCGTGTGGCTCGCAGGAGGGATTGTTAATTAGCTGAGATGCAAATATACACCGAGATTCGGGGCCCTGCCTGTGCTGGGGACCATCAAAGCAGCTCTGCAGAGTGGCAGAGATTCATCACTTTGCTGTGCTGAGCCAGAAATGACTTCACCTGGTGCTGGTGGGACACCTTGTCACTGCTGTCCCAACCTTCCTGCTCCAGGGGTGTGACATGTAGCACAGAGGGGCTGGAGCTGGCTCTGAGCAGAACCAGCTGAGCTCTGCATTCCTCCGAGACCCAAACTGGCCCTGGAACAAGTGCAGCTCCATTTGTATGCACTGCTGATCCTGAGCCATTAAATCATATGGAAACCACGCTGACTCCACACAAAGCCATCTCAGGGATGGATAAATCCATACAGCTGCCAGTGCTTTAAAAATAAAGAATTCAAGGCACAGCACGAAGGGAACTGGGTGAAATGTAGTGGCCCCTGTGAGCTGGGAGGTCAAACTAATTGATACAGTGCTTTGTTCTCGTGTTAAAGCAGTGAATCTGCAGCTGAGGCTCCAGAGCAGAGTGGGAATAACAGCAAGAGCAGTGCCAGTAAGGAAAAGCTGAGCAGTTGGCAGAGCCATGGCTGCAGCAAGGCAGGGAATTCACAGAGGATCTGAGTAGGGAAACAGCTCCCTGCTCTTGAACCTGAGGAATGAACAGAGAATCCTGGAAACAAATGAGGGCATTGAAAAATTCAGGTCAGCAGGTCAAGGGAGGTGATTCTACTCTGTCCTCATGAGACCTCACCTGGCAGTGCCCTTCCAGCTCTGGAGTCCTCAGCACGAGACTGACATGGATCTGTTGAAGCTGGTCCAGAGGAGGCCATGGAGAGTCTCCAAGGGCTGGAACACCTCTTCTCTGGAGCCAGGCTGGGAGAGCTGGGGGGTTCACCTGGAGAAGGAAAAGCTCTGGGGAGACCTCTGAGTCTCAGTGCCTAAAGGGGCTCCAGGAGAGAAGAGCCTGGAGTAACAGTAATAGGGGGAATGGCTTCAAACTGAGAGAGAGCAGGGCTAGGTGGGATATTGGACAAAATTCTTCCCTATGGGGGAGGTGACACCCTGGCACAGGGTGCCCAGAGAAGCTGTGGCTGCCTCTGGATCCCTGGAAGCGTCCAAAGCCAGGTTGGACAGGGCTTGGAGCACCCTGGAATAGAGGAAGGTCATGGCAGAGGGGGTTGGAACAGGATGATCTTTCAGGTCCCTTCCTTCCCAAATAATTCTGTGATTCTATGACCCTGTGAAATTCTGGCTTGTGGGCACAGGCAGGATGGGCTCCTGCAGGGAGTTCCAGCAGAGAAGTGGGCGGTTTCTATGGGAGGAATGAAGGATTGCCAGAAGTCCTCGATCGGCACAGTGCCTTTAGAGAGCAGCAGCAATAAAACAGGCAGTGCCTCCTGGTAGCAGTGCTGCTAATACCCATCCAGATGAATATTGATGTTGATATAAATAAAGCTCTATGCAATTACAATCAGCTGAGGTTAGGAAGATATTATTTTTCTGGATTGAACAATTAAGTGCAGTGTGTGCACTTACAGGTAGAGCAGGTTGGAAGAAGGGAAGGATTGATATTGTTTTCTGAAGCATTCAACACTGGCCACTGTCAGAGACAGGAAACTGCATCGATCTGTTTGGGAATCACAATTTCTCTTTCCTGCAGCAGCAGCAAAATAGCTGTGCTGGGAGTTCAGTACCTCACTTAATTTGATACTAAAAGATATCTTGGTGGACAGAGATATATAAAACTCTAGCATGATGTAGTGAAAATCTTATTTATGTCTCTGCATAGGAAGAGTTTGACTTATGATAGGACAGGAGCTTAAAGTAAAACCTGAATTTAAACATGTAAATAAAATGTGAATCAGGAAGCAGACAATCTCCAGCCTGCTTCCTTTCAGTGCATGCCAAAACTGCCTTTCCAGTGGGAGAAATTAGGATTGGCCATGTGAGAAACCACACAGAGATTTCAAAAATCACAGAATAGTTTGAGTTGGAACTGACCTTTTTAAAGGTCATCTTGTTGCAGGTATCATCTTGTGAGGTATCCTGTACCTGCAGCTTGGGTGTCCTGATCAGATCATGTGTTCTTGTCAGTCAAGGACAGATAAATGCTGCTTTTCTGCTGGAGGATTATGGATCAGATGGGAAATAATTTCTGTTACATTCTGCATCACCCTATTAGATTTAGTCCTGGTGCTTGAATCTGCCAAGTGTTTGTCCAGGGGATCTGCCTGGCCTTTGGGAGAGTAATAATGAATAACTAAGCCTTTTACCATCACAATAATAATGATGTTTTAATGGTGAATTAAGGAACAGAACGAGGGAAAAATCCAGCCATGAAATTGTTGCTGCCAGTTGGTATCTAAGACAGTCAGATTTGGAAGTGTTAATGGATGTGGGTAAATAAAGGAGTGATAAAATCACACCATGTCTATAAACATAAATCAGGATCAATACAAGAGGGGCTGCACAGATTCAGTCAAATTCTGAGGCAAGAAACAGCTGTAAACTTACTTATAGGTTTGTATATAAACCCCATGGAACTAGGGCTGTTCAGCCCAGAGAAAAGGAGGCTCAGAGGGGACTTTTGATCTCTGCAATTCCCTGATGGGAAGGTGCTGCCAGCAGGGGCTTGGTCACTGCTCCCAGGGAACAGTGACAGAACGAGAGGAAATGGCCTCAGATTGCACCAGGGGAAGTTTAGATTGGGTATTAGGGAAGATTTCTTCATGGGAAGGGTGGCCAGGCATTGGAAAAGGATGCCCAGAGAAGTGGGGGAGTCACCATTCCTGGAAGGATTTAAAGGATGTGTAGATGCAGCACTTAGAGACATGGTTAAGTGGTGGCCTTGGCAGTGTTGATGGTTAATTTTGATTTTAGAAGACCTTAGCAACCTAAACAATTCTATTATTTCATTCTATGACTCTTTATGCCTAGACTTTTAGATCCTGGCTACACTAGAAGATTTTTCTTCCATATCCTGTGAAGTGCTGGCCACTTCAGCGCTACTGCCCAACATCTGCAGAGCTGACCAAACTAAAACCCACAGAATAGAAAAAGGTTTTGAGTATCATTTCTGACCAAAACACTGGAACCACCTGGGTCTAGCTGGAACATATGAGCCAAGAAAAATAATTGGAAAACTTCCTTAGAGGGTATTTAATCACATCTCCATGGGGACGTTTTCTCTGCATCCCTGCTGGCACTGACAAGGTGTGGCTGAATCAAATTCTCCTGGTGCTATAGATGGCAATAATGTGCCCTTTAATTCTGAGGTGAAAAAAATTCATTTATTGAAGTAAAACTGTGTCTCTGCCTTAATTTTCTTCCTGTTTGCCTGCCAGAGCACCACATCAATCATTTTCCTTCTCTAAAGTCAACCTCAGCCATTGACTTGTCTCAAACAATTGTAGGATGAACCTGCTGTCAGAACCCCCTTCTGCTGCTTGGCCTGACAGAGCTGCCACTGACCCCTGGCAGGAACTCACTCACACCCTCTCCACACCTTTTATTTGCTGTTCTACTTACAGGGAAATGAAGGGGAAAACCATAAAAATAACAAGCATGTAAACAACTCTGCCGGGGAGCAAACAGCTCCGAGGAAGAGCCGTGAAAAATCACAGAGAGCAGAGAAAGTCTCCTGAGATAAATGGGACTATTTAGGGCAGCCAGACAGTAATTGCAGCATTTGCAGAAGTCAGCATGAATATGCCACATTATTCCCAGCAAACATCATGTTTGAGGGACACAGCTCATTTTCTGTTCCTGAGGCTGGTGATTTGCTTTTGGTTTGTTCTCTCCCTAATGGAGCAGACTTTCCAAATCGTTTTCCTGGTGCTTTGGTCTCTCCCTTGCAGTTTTATGGGCTGTTACCAGCACTGGTGGGATGTGGTGTGTGAAAATTGAGACAAGTTAATTTGGATTAGATGTAGCTGGAATGCTGTAGTGCCACGGTTGGATGAGCTTTGTCCTAGAAGGGAGGTTTCTGGGAGAAACAATATCTGTGAGCAGAGGCATCATTTGCTGAGAGCAGTGAAATGTGGGCTCTTCAGAGGAAAACTGAGAAAACAATTGTAACACTTGTAAGCCTGAGCCTGCCTCCCTGCCTCCTGGGATTTCTGTAAATGTGAGCACATTGTCATTTTCTACATCCTTCCCTGCTCAATACCCACGAAATATTTGTTCTGCAGGATGCAAGGGTTGTGTGGACATTGCTCAGGAAGCAGCTCTCTGTATCAGGCTGCAGTGAGGTCTTAAAGGGTGTGGGAGCAAGATGAGAAAGTTTCTGTGAGGGTGGGGAGGTCCTGGCACAGAGAAGCTGTGGCTGCTCCATCCCTGAAAGTGTCCAAGGCCAGGGGCTTGGAGCAGCCTGGGGTACTGGAAGGTGTCCCTGCCATGGCACAGTTTCTGTGGTATCTGCATACATCACCTCCAGATGTTCATCCCCTGAGTCCAACCCCAAAGGATCATAAACCCTGTTAAACCCTGTAAGAATTTTAAGGCAAAGACATCTGGGGTGCTTTTTCAAACATGCTTCCAGGGATTCATAGTTTTGTTCTACTCTCCTGTTACGGTATCTACAAAGTACCTTTGCTCTGGAAGGGATTTTCCTTGGTTTCCCATTATCCCAGAATTTTGAACCTTAAGACCTCATATTTTACAGATTGTAGTAAAATGCTTCCCTGAAAGTGTTAAAAAATGAGTGGATGTAGCACTTGGGGATATGGTTTGGGGGGGAATGTGGCAGTGCTGGATTAATGGTTGGACTTGATGATCTTAGAGATCCTTTCCAGCCAAAAGGATTCAGTGAATCCATGAGACATCTCAAAGGTTGCATCCCTTGAAGCAGGGGTGGAGGGAGCAGTAACACCACAGTTACTCTCTTTTTTGATGAGCAGGGTGTGCTACACCATCAGTGTCACTCTCTGTAGGTGCCAGAGTTCTTCCTCCTGTGTTAATCCTGTCCCCAGAATTCCTTAAACAACACAGAAGGGCTGTGAGCTCTGGTGCTCCTGGCTGCTGCTGTCAGACCTCAGTCCTCCCCCTAATTATCCCTGGCCACTTTTGATAAGCTTTGCTTTTAAATTTGCAGCTCTCCATTGCTGTGCATTCAGCATGAAGGTGCTCCAGCAGGGTGTGTTTGTGTGGTGGATAATGTTGTTACTTTAAATCACTAATTCTGAAAATCCCCAGGAGGAAAAATGGTTCTTTGAACATTATAAAACTGCATATTTGCCTACTGCTAATTAGTCAAATATAACCGGTAGTCTGAATCTTCTTGGAGACTGGGGAGAATAAAAATACCCTGAGAGCAGGTAGGGAAGGGTTAACAAAGGAAACTAAGGCTGTGCAATTGAAATATTCTTTCTGGCTTGGAGAAAGCAGGAGCACTCCTCAAGCACAGAGCTCTTTATCTGGTGTGTGACAGTGCCACAGCGAGATGCTGCAAACCAAGGTCGTTCCTGCCTCTCTGAAGTGATGCATCCCTGCAGGCTGGCACTGAGGGAAAAGCTGGACCTCCAGCTCAGCCAGACTGATCAGTGACACAGGTCAGGCAAAAAGAAACAAAGCTGGAGAAGGCAGAAGTATCAGCACACAAACCCTCAGATACTGACACCTGAAAGGGATGAGGAAATTGTCCCATCTGATCTCAGCTGGGATTGGATTTTTCCCCAAGTATTTCTCCATGTAGTTTGTAACTTGTCATGTAAGGGGGGAGTAAAAGTGAACAACCTATGGATGCCAGGTACATTGAAATTCTTCCTTTTTGGATTGGGAATAAGGGGAGAAAATGAGACAGTTTTTAGGATCAAATCTCACAAAGAATTAAGTCCATATCCACCCCAAGGACTGCATGGGCACCTACAAACCAGTGAAGATGGTCAGACACTGGTCTGTGGCTGTACTGTGCAGTTGTTGGCACATTTTGGGATGCTGTTGGCATCTCCTGACTGACTCAGGCTTGGTCTGAGAGAGCCAAGGAGCAGCAGAAGGAAGGAGCCAGCCTGTCCTGGGGGGGAGAACAGGAGCACAGTTCAGCTGCATCAACGAAAAAGTCAGAGGATGAACCCTGACCTTTATTTACAGGTAGAGATACAGTCAATTAGCTTATTGGTGGGGCAGAAAATGCCTGAGCTTTTCCACCATGTCCTGTCAGTGCTTTCAGCTGCCACAGCACCTCCTGAGGACAAGGAGGAGCAGCAACGATGGAAGTGGGAGAACTGTTGTAACATTTATTCTGAGTGACCTGTTAGTTCCCAAGAAACACCAAAGCTCTCCAGTATGAATTTTCTGACAATTTTTAAAGCCTGAAGATGCTGTGAATTACAGGGGGAAAGGGAACAGACAGAGGGAGGCTCTGTTTTAAGGAGCAGAAATCTTCAAACAGCTCCCTCACAGTCCTGGTCAGCTGGAGAGGCTCCTGGCCTGTGTCTGGTCTTAAATGTTAATGCAGTGTGACAAAAGGATGCACTGGGAGGGAAGATACTTCATTGGGGCCCTGCATGCACCACTGAGCTCTACAGCCTCCTCTCTTCCCTGGAATTGTGGCTGCCTGTGCTGGGGGGAGCTCTGACCAGGGTCAGCCATGGCCTTGGGTCCTTCTGCTGTGCTCTGAGTGTGTGGGAGGTTTGGGGTCTCTTTGCTGTATTTCAAGAGCTGCACTGAAGCTCATTCCCTTGCCTGAGAGATGCTGAGGTCTCTTTGTGGTCTCTTTGTGCCTTGCCAATCCTGACCTGCTCCTGGCTTCCTGTAGCTGCCCCAATGTTTTGCATTTGTCTGGCATCTGCTGGACTTTTGGCCACTCTCACTGGACCTGCTGTGCTCCCCTTGCCCAGGTGCTGTGGGGCCAAGCCACGCTGGGAGCCTCTCATGGGTTATCACCTGCATTTCCATCCCCCTCCAGGTCACTGCAGCACCTGAGTGTCCCCCTCTGTCCTGTCCCACCCTGCACTCTCAGGATCAGGTCTCTGCCTTGGACATGGGATTCTCCCCCTCATTCTCAGCCACAGTCCCAGATGAATGAAGTGACTGCCAATATCTTTCATAGAATCACAGAGTGGCTTGGCTGGAAGGGATCATCCAGTTCCACCCCTCTGCCATGGGCAGGGACACCTTCCACCAATCCCAGGTTACTCCAAGCCCTGCCCAGCCTGGCCAGGGATCCAGGGCAGGCACAGCTTCGCTGGGAAACCTGTGCTGGGGCCTCAGCACCCTCAGAGCCAAGAATTTCTTCTCAGTATCCCATCTCACCCTGCCCTCTGGCAGTGGGAAGCCCTCTTGTCCTGTCACTCCAGGCTCTTGTCCAAAGTCCCTCTCCAGCTCTCTTGGAGCCCCTTTAGCTACTGGAAATGGCTCTAAAGTCTCCCTGGAGCCTTCTGTTCTCCAAGTCTGTCAGCCTGGCTCCAGAGCAGAAGTGCTCCAGCCCCAGAGCATCTTTGTGGCCCTTTGAGAGGGGACAGCAGGGGACAGAAGCCCTGTCACATCACTGCCCTGCTGGTGTGACCCCAGCACAGGCAGAGCCTGCTGGAGCATCTGCACAGCCTTGCACCCCAAAGTGGTGGTCCCTGGACACCTGAGGTGAATCTGTGCACCAAGCATTTCACTCCTGCTTCTCCAAAGGGGAACCTTTGTAAGGAGTGGGGACAAGCAGGGATGGGAAGGGAGGTGACTGTCACAGCCCTGAGTGCACAGACAGGTTCTGCAGCCTCTTCCCTGCCCCTCCCAGGGCTCTAGCTGCAGGTGCTCAGGGTCAGCCTCAGTGCAGGGCAGCTGCAGTGTTGGATCAGGCTGCTGTAGAAACCGAGAATTCCTGCTTGGAATTTTTGCCCATGGACCTGCAACCTTGAGAGCTCTGTTTCAGCACAATGCCTTGCCCCTGGTCCTTGTCTGAGCTGGGGTGCAGATCTGGCTCTGCCTGCCCTGCCTGGCCAAGCAGCTCTTCTTGAAAGCAGAAAGTAGGAAGTAATATAATAAAATCAAAGCTTATTCCCATTCTGTCCACTTAAATATTATAATGGTGGGATTCTTTGCCAGTATAAATGTGAAACTGGTTATTAATTCCCTTTCCAGAGGCATCATGCCCTCTAGTCCCTGTTTCACATGGGCTGCAAATGGACACAGAATGAAACTCAGCGATGGGGCTGCAGACAGAAAGCACATCTGGCTTATTGCTTATGCTGTCCAGGCTTTTGAAAGTCAAAGTACTCGGGGCTCCCTGCTGATAAAAATATTCCGAGCTGCTGCTTGACTCCAGGGTGAACGTAACGTGAAACCTCCTCAAAGCCTGAACACTCTCACCTCCTCCTGAACTGCTCCTTTGGCTGCAGCTCCTGCCCCGGGGCTGACAGAGCTCACAAGGAGGAGGAGCTGCATCTCCTCCTTTTCCTGGCTCCGCTCTCTGATCTGTCTCCCAGCTGTCCCTCGCCAAAACCATCGTGGCAGAGCGGGACAGGGATGAGCAGCAGGCTGTCAGAAGACTTCAAGGCAGTTGTGTCAGTTTTACCTGCTGTAAAACCTGGGCAGAAAGTGAAAGGTACTGAGAGCTGCTGAGAGGATCCAGCTGATTTCTCTGTCCTTGGAGTGAGAGCAGGGGAGTGGAAGGTGAAGCCCAGAGGCTCCAAGTTTGCTCAGCGTTCATGAGACAGTGACAGCAGGAGCAATGGAAATTATCTGTGTGTAAGCATCCTAGTTTAGGGCAAATTTAGGGAGAAAACTGCTTAAATCTGTTTCCTAGAGAGACCCCATTCAGAGGTTTCCTCCCAAATTTGCCCTAAACCAGGACAAATATAATATTGTTGCCATGATAACATGGCAAAGACACGAGAAATCAGGGTAAACTCAGCATTTAAAAAACCCAAAAAACACAAACAACAAACCTAGAAAAGAAGGTCAGTGTGGATTTGCATATTTCAATATTAATACAGGGGAAGAAGAGATGTTTCTTCATGCTGTGAGCAGCTGAACCTTAGAACTCCTTGCCAGAGGTTGTGGATGGAGAAAGCTTTCCTGGCTTAAAAAGGAAATTAAGACAGGACTTTAGAGAGACCTGCTGAGCATTACCAAGTAGAGAAACTACATAAGGTTTACAAAATTCTCTGGGATGAAAGGAGTTGGAAGCTCTAGTTCATGTGGGAAATATCACTTATTCTTTCTTTGACATGTGCTTCTGGATACTTTTGAAAACTACTTACACATTCCATCTGAATCAGTATCCTGTCCCTTTGTCCTTGTGAGAGTATTTGTATATTAACAAGGAACCATTAACATGAATATGAAAAAGCAGAATAATTATTCAATTATTTTTCCCATCTTAAGTTTAAAACAACCCTATAAGCACATTTAAATAAGCCAAAATTACATTTCTTAAAGGCATGGATGGATTCAGTTCAGGGAGAGCAGTCAGACAAATAGACCTCCCATGTGTTCATCAAATGCTCACAAGATTGAGGATTTGGATTACAAATTATGGCATATTCTTCTGCAATAATGTATAACAAATAGAAGGATTTTATCTCCTGCTACATGTAAAATAAATAAATTGTTCTAGAGGTTAGCAAATCTGCTTCCTAAATTCTTAGGAAATGGAAATTTAAGACTTTATTTCCTAAGTTGCTCCATCATGGATGTTTTGGGAAGAAATGAAATGAGCATTATGATATAATTTGGAGACTGTCATTACTGTGTGAGTGTAGAACTCAGCCAGGGTCTTGCACACCTTCCACTATCCCAGGGTGCTCCAAGCCCTGTCCAGCCTGGCCTTGGACACTTCTAAGGATCCAGGAGCAGCCACAGCTTTTTTGGGCCTCCCCACCCTTCCAGCCAGGAATTCCTTCCCAATATCCCATCTAAACCTTCAGATACACAGCAGTGGTTTAACTCTACTACTCACAGACACACAGGGTGCATCCACATCCCATAAATCAGCATTTGTGAAAGGCATAAATCCTGTCAGAGCTTTGTCTGTCAGACCAGGGTGTACCTTTCCTTTCAGGCAGAGCTGTGTGCTATCAGCTGAGTAATTCTCAGTTATTTACCTTGGAACCAGCACTGTGGATTTGTGTCCAGCCCTCCTGCTCACTCAGGAAGCAGTGGTGAAGATATTTGAGCTCTACCAAGCCATTATGTCTATTTTAACACAACCACCAAATGCCAATTTGTATTCATCCAGAGGGCTGTCAAGGGTTTTGCATGTCAGTGTGTTCTTTTCTAGTTTAATTTAAATTTTTAGAGAAAATTACAGTATTTGCCATGCTCTGTTCTTTCCCAGTCATGGCTAGGATTATTAAATCCTAAGCAATTCCCAAAGGCAAGCAATCTAATAAAGCAGTCTTTTGTTCTGAGGCTGGCAGGATAATTCAGACAGGAGGTCAGTCAAAAAATCACATTGTCCTGAGTGCCCTGGAGAGCTCAGTGATGAGTGCCCTGCCTCTTTCTAACCCCCATGCCATGGCAAGAAGTGAATTTGCATTTAATACAGCCTAAAAACCCATCCAGTGAAATGACTGCAAGGTATTTTCACAGCAAGGCCCTGCTCGTGTTGGCTGGCAGCTCCCTGAGGATTTAGGGAATAATGCCTGAGTTTGTGTGATCCCCGTGGCTGGGCTGCCTGACCCTGCATGTGCCACTTCTAAAGTGTGCTGACCCCACTCCACAGCACCCTGAGGAAGGAAACCTTCAAATATATTCAAACCACGCTGCCATCTCAGAATGTGCCTGGGTTTGGTTGTTTTGTGGGGTTTTTGTTTGTTTGTAGTGCTTAACACAGAAAAATTCTCCCAACACTCTAGTACTGAGTGGTGCAGGTTTATTTTTCTGCCTTTTGCCCCAAATGCTCAGCCCATGCTTCTCTCTACAGTTTTTTCTTTGACATGAGGATTTTCTGCTTAAAAAATGGCAGCAAAGATTGGCTTCAAATTCCCTGGCAAAGCTTCTCATCTGGGATACAGATTGTATCAGCTTAGCTGGCTCAAGCCTGTCTGCATGTAAACTTGTTTTCCTTGGAACTTCAGTGGTGCTCTGTGCCTCATTGTTCACATTTTTTACAGCTGGGGTTGTGGCAAGGGAAAAATCAGCTTTTTGTTTCTCTCCTGCACCACTGGCTACATCATTGCTGATGTGTACATAGAAATATTCTTTTCCTTATAAATATTTGGCAATCAAACTGGAAGTGTTCAAAGCCAGGTTGGACAGGGCTTGGAGCAACCTGGGATAGTGGAAGGTGTCCAAAGCATCAAGTCTCAGCAGGGATGGTCAGATTGTCAAGCAAGGCAGGTCTGCAGCAGTGGGATGTGGTCATGGGGAGTGGAAGCTGCCAGAGGAACAGCAGAGCATCAGTGGTTTTTCACTGCACGTGGTGCTGAGCAGGGCTCCTATTGCTTAGAGACAGCAAGAACTCAGTAACCCTCAGATAACATCTCCGTGTCAAGATTTTTGAGTTCAGAGTTCCCTTGTTCAGGAATGATTTATTGTTTACTCTTTTTATTCTGCTGGTTTTCTGATTAATGTCCTGTGAGAGCTGTTTGTGTTGTGTTACTGCCTCAACACCTGCAATACAAAACACAGAATGGTGTCAGAGGATGGTTTGGGTTTGGGAAGATCATTAAGGATCATCCACTTCCACCCCCTGCCATAGGAAGGGACATCTTCCACTGTCCCAGGCTGCTCCAAGCCCATCCAGCCTGGCCTTGGACTCCTCCAGGGATCCAGGGGCAGCCACAGCTTCTCTGAGCACCCTGTGCTGGGGCTTCCCCACCCTCACAGGGAACAATTCCTTCCAAATATATAACCTAAGTCTTTCCTCTTTTAATTTCAAACTATTCCCTCTTATACTATCACTAGCTGACCATGTAAAAGGTTATTCTCACACTCTTCATAAGCCCCTTTTAAGTTCTGAAAGGTCTCAGTAAGGTGTCCCCTGAGCTGCCCCTTCTCCAGGCTGAACAACTCCACGAACATGAACATCACGGGGCACAGGCATCATGTCAGGTTAGAGCCTCTGACTTGTTCCTATGCCCAGCACCCCCAGAAGGAAAGAAGATGGGAATCTGCTTTGTATCCCAGCTCATCTTCTGCAGCAGCTCCTAATTAAAAAGAAAAATCCATCTGTCACCTGGGGTACAGTGGTACTGAGTTTGACTTGAAGCACCAGCACAAGAACTGAGCTACAGAGCTCAGGCTGATTTCAACCACAGGTGCCAGGAGCTGGCTGAGCTGGCTGAGGTGTCCCAGCTGTATCGCTGGAAAAACCCCACTGTGTCCTTGGCTGCTGCTGGTGTTCCAGCACAGCTCCCACTGCTCAGCTGGACAAGTGCTTCCACCCAAAGGGCCCCCAGACCCCCATCCCCAGCCTTATCCCCATCCAATGTCTCATCTCTGCACCCCATCCCATTCCAACACCCCATCCTCATGCCCATCTGCATCCCCATACCATCTTCACCCTCACATCCTAATCCCTGCTCATTCCCATCCTCATCCCCCACCCTGCACCAATTTCTATCCCCACATCCATTCCCATTCTCATCCCCAACTCCACCCCATCCTCATTCCTGATAGGGAAGATGTGCTGATGTTTTTACAAACGGTTCCATGGTGAGGGATGGGTGTGAACAGCTTTGAAATGGGGTTAATGTCTGTCCCAGCTTTGGGCAGTGGGTTTGTTACAGAGCCTGGACAGTGACTCCTGAAACAGCCAAATGGGGCTGCACAACCCTGAACCTCTGAACTTTGGGGTAAAACGACAGGTTCAAGGGAGAATATGGGGCAGGAGGTTCAGGAAGGCTGCACCTTCCTGGTACCTCGGCCAGTGGGGGAAGGAAGTTTGGGATAAAAGGAGTTTGGGATAAGAGGAGGCTGTGCCCTCTGAAACCCCGCGGGCCGTGCCCAGTGGCGTCTCTCCCTTTATCCCGATAAAGCTGCAGAGCTCCCCTGTCTCCTTTATGGACACCGGCTTTTCCCAGCGGGATTTTCCCTACAATCGCCATCGCCATCCTGAGGCGCCTCCAGCCCCGTTCCCAGCCCGCTTCCCTCGTTCCCAGCCCGGTCCCTTCACTCCCAGCCCATTCCCAGTCCGGTCCCCCCCAGTCCCAACCCTGTTCCCCCATTCCCAGCGCGGTCCCCCCCACTCCCAGCCCGGTACCTCCACTCCCAGCTTCGCTCCCAGCCCATTCCCAGCCCGGTCCCCCCAGTCCTACCGCTCGCAGCCCGTTCCTAGCCCAGTCCCTCCACTCTCAGCCCCGTTCCCAGCCCCGTTCCCAGTCCGGTCCCTCCACTCCCAGTCCGTTCCCAGTCCCATTCCCAGCCCGGTCCTTCCATTCCCAGTCCATTCCCAGCCCGGTTCCCCCTCTCCCTAGTTCGTTTCCAGCCCTTTCCCAGCCCCCGTTCCCCAGCCCTGTTCCCCCCCCCCTCTCCCAGTCCATTCCCAGCCCCCGTTCCCAGCCCGGTTCCCCCGTTCCCCAGCCCCCGTTCCCCCGTTCCCAGCCCCAGTTCTCCCGTTCCCAGCCCAGTTCCCCCTCTCCCAGTTCGTTCCCAGCCCGGTTCCCCCGTGCCCCGCGCGGTCCGCCCGCTCCTCCCGCCGCCGTCCCGGCATGCCCCGCGCGCCGCTCCGCTCCGCTCCGCTCGGCGCCGCCGTCTCGCTGGTGCGGCGGGCGGGCGGGGCCGGGCCGGGCGGAGCGGGAGGCCGAGGCCGCGGGGCGCCGGGGGACGGGAGGTGAGCGCGGAGGGTCCCGGGGGGACACGGACACACTGACCCCGCTCCTCATCCTCTCCCTCTGCATCCCCGGCTGGAAGGGCGTGGGGAGTGAGCTGGGAGGGGCGCGGGCTGAGCTCGGCTCTGGGCGTGTCTGGGGGATCGGGGTGCTTGGGAAGGTTCGGGGGTGCGATGGTGAGCGAGGGGATGTGTGTGTGTTGGGGTCCCGTGGCATGGATAGAGCATTTGCGGGTTCCTTGTGAGTGAGGGGCAGAGGAGGAGGCGTGGGCTGGCGAACGGGAGGGTTTGGGGGCCGCGGGGTCGGGGTCAGGTTTTGGGGCGCTTGAGGGATGTGTGGAAGGCTGTGTCAGCACCGAGCCCCGAGTCACGGCTGTGATTCCTCTCAAGGTTTATTGAAGAGTGTGGGAAGGGGGTGTTTTTGGGGGTTTGAGGATGCTCAGTGTGGGGGAGGAGAGGTGTGGGCAGGGTGTAGTTCTGTATAATGTGAGTGGAACAGGATGGATGTGGGATGGGTCCTTAGTGACATGGGCTCCTGAAGGGACAGGGATGAGCTGCTGGGCCTGGGGAGGTGTCAGGATTTGGGGGAATATGTGGGAACAGGTGAAGGGGCTGAGTTTTTCTGAGAGATGAAGGTGGGACAGAACCTCAGAGCATCACAGAGTTGTTGCACTGTGGTTTGGGCAGAGGATTGTTGGAGCAGTGGGATTGATGTGGGGGCTGGATGCTGGGGTTGGAGGTTTGTGTGTGCTTTACTTCTGGTAATCCACTGGAGTTTGTGCAGACAGATTTGTGATGGTAAGGGTTTTTCACATGCTTCCCCTTGGGGATAAGAGTAAGCCTGGAGGATTTATAGGAGCCTAAAAGCTCTGGATGTGCACAAATCCCATGTTAAATTTTGAGATAACAGCGTGTTTTCAAATTGCTTTTATTCACTGCTCAGTCTGGAGAGTGGGTCTGGGGTCTGTAGCTGCTCAGCACTGCTGGGGGCTTGGAGGGAGATCAGGTGGGTACTGGTGCAGTCTTAGAAAATGAGAAATTTAACAGTGTTCTGGATTTATTTTTTTATATATCTGAGAAGAAGATAAACTCCACTTTGTGATCCCTCAGGGGTGTGATAAATCTCCCTCATGAGCCACATCCTTGTTGGGTGAGACCCAAAGCAGCACTGGAGCTGCAGCTCAGGTTTGGTGTTTGATGAGTCAACCTGAATCTCTTTCATGTTCATCCCACCTGAGATCCCTCTGGAGATCACCTGCCTGAGGAATGGTGCTTTAGTGCAGTAGTTGTGATCATAAATTGAGCTGTTCATGTGTCCAAAAAACTTCACATTCTGCTTCAGGGCCACAGTACCATCTGCTGAAGCTTTTGGCTCTTCCTTCAGCAGGAGGGTCAGAGGTGGACAGAACAGATGGGGTTGAGAGAGCAGGAAATTGTGTCTCTGAACAGGGAGAGACAGCAAATACTTGAGAGAAATCCTGATCACATTTTTTGGGAGCATTGTGCCATTCTTGGAAGGAAACCTGCTTTTGATGGTGAGATAATTTCTGAACCTGGTTTTTGATACAATCCCCTTTATGAACTCTGCACTGGCTTGCACTTGCTTTCACAGCCTTTTGGGCAGATTGTTTTCTAAGTCCAGGCAATAAAGCAGGAGTTTGTTGAGCATTTGGGGAAGCATGGCCTGGTGAGTTGGGTGTAATCTCCTTACTCAGAGCTTGCATAACACACAGTAAAGTGCAGGAGGTCTGATTGAGGCTGCCTTGATAATCCCTACACAGCCACTGGAGAGTTGGCTGCTCCCTGGGAAGTGAGGGAAGGGGGAATTGGGCTCCAGGTCACTTAGATACACTGAAAAATCCTTTATTCTAAGATTGGTGCTGTTAATGTGAGTCTTGCACTAGCCAGTTTTACTCAGAAGCATTGTTGGATGTACAGGTGCTTCAAAAAATGAAAAAAACAGCTTTGCTTCCTTCAGTCATAAATTATAACTTGTTCTGAAATACCTGCTTGAAATACTTCCCAAGGTTCTGCTTTGTGCCAGAACAGGTCTGATGCTGACATGATGTTATCAATTGTGAGCTCTGCAAGATTTGAATGCAGAGCCTTGGGTTCATTGTCCAAGTTCAGAGCCAAGGTCAAAGAGCTGCCACGTACAGGCAGTTGCAGATCTTTGGGCTGCTGATGGTGTGCAAGCAGAGAGACTGCAGGAGGGAAGGGCAGCCAGGGTGACACAGTGACAGCACTGAGCCACCTGCTTATGTGCACACCTTGATCAGCCCAGCGAGCTGGGGTACTTTGTGCTGGGTCACAGGTGACGTGGCAGAACTGGCTTGCAAGTGGTTAAAATTCCAAGGGCAGTGCCATCGGTGGCTGTCACTTACCAAAGCAGCACAACTCTGAATCATCGGGTGGGAAAGTAGCAAGGGCTGTGCCAAAGGAAAACCCAGAGCCCCATTGGTGGGTGCATTTTCTGTGGACTCATTTAGTGTGGAAGTTTTCCTGGTGGATTCTTTCCCAGACCAAAGGATCCCTCTGATGGGCAGCTGACAGTGACAGCGTTAGGCACTGCAGCAGGAAGGTTTGTATGTCTTGGAAAGTTGGAAAACTTCATATGTGCAGTTGGTTAACTGTAGGTGATGTTATCCTTGGTGATTAATAAAAAATAGAGATATTTAAACTTAAACTCTTGCTGTTAGTGGCATAGGGAGCTGAATAATTTCATGGGCTAGGTTTTAGAAAATAATTTCTCAGTTTGGTGCTCTTCTGGCTGTTTTGGAGTTATTTTGGAGCCAAACTTCATCAGCATTACCAGCCTTTCACTCTGAAACAGCAATTCTGAACAAGTATGCTTAGAAGTTGGCTGTGTTAAAGTTAATATTTCTGTTAAAGTTCATATTTCTGTTAAAGTTCATATTTTTTGGATTTATTTCACTTTCACATAAAGGTTTTCTGCACTGTTTTATCAATGGCTACAAGCACATTGAAGATTGATGGGATGTTTCAAACTGATTTATAATAATCACGATTATTGTTGAAATGCTTTTGGATGTGTGTTGAAGTTGGTGAGCTTAGTTTGCTTTTACAACTTAAATGCCAGCTGGAAGAGAACTGTGAGAGGGATTGTGGAAAAAAAAATCACATCTAATTCTTTAATTTCCCTTTGAAAAGTTCAAGGTAACACTTCTCAAGAGATGTCTGATCTTCTGTAGTTTTAATCTGCTTTTCTAAGGAAACAAGTTTTGTGCCATTGTGCTTTCTACTAATTCCTTTGATAATTATCCTCTGATAATTGCAGTTGCTTTAACGGGCTGGCACCTTGGACAGAGGGATTGTTCCCACAATTTCTGTGGGAATGGCTCCTGTGGGGTACAAATGAGACCCTCTTAGTGCTGCCTGTGGCAAGAACTCAGCCCTTACCAGGAATCAGGAGAGTTTGTGGTGCTTGCATTAGAAAAGGTTTTGCTCTCTGGACTTCTCAGACAAGAAAAGCTTGTCCTGATGAGCCACATTTCAAAGACACTTTGAGCATCCTAATGAATTGTGTGATACAGGGCTGGTCAAAGCAGTTGTTCTCTCTATCAAAAGTTTGAGTTCACAAAGTGTTTTTTTTCTTCCTTTTATTTCCCCAATGCTTTATTTATGTAGTTTGCCCAAAGCCAAGTAAATGCCTTTGGTTTTCCTTTTTTCCCTTTCTTTAATTCCTTGAGCTGTTTGTGATAATCCCTTAAAATCTGCTGATTTAGAGCTGCTTTTTTACTGATACAACTTATGACTGGGGCGTCATAAATATGTTGCATATCATTCCACAGCATCTTTGAATGAGTCTAGAAATGAATATACTGGATAAGGAAGGGAGTTGTTTGTTTTCCTTCAGGCAAAACACTTCCTAGGATATGTTTTCCCACTTCACAGGAGATCTGATGGTAAATACACATGTAAATGCAGGTAATTAATTAAGTTTTTAAACTAATTTTTAATGAGTTCATTCTGATTCTCTTTCAGAGCTGATATGAAGTGCTGTTAATCCTCTGACACTGTGCCCTGGATCCCCATGGTATGTCTGAAGGACACATCTCTGCATGTTCTGAATATGCCAGGTGAAGCCCAAGAATAACTTTCCATGGGAGTTTGTGACCTCTTAAAGAGGAAGAAGTCAAGAGAGGGCAACTTTTATTCTATATTTACCCCTAGGTGAGTCTGTAAAAAGAAACTGACAGGATCTAGCCTAAAATTTATTTTTGGATTTGTGTGTTACACTAGAAAATAGAGAAGTGCCACGCTCAGGCAGCTTTTTGGAGCTCCAGTGGATATGCAGCACATCAGTGGGGTTTAGCAGCTTCCACAAACACTGTGAGAACTTCACTCAGCATTTCTGATGCTTTGGGCAAAGCAGGAGGGAGAACAGGAATATTTTTCAGGTTGATAATTCCCCTATCAAATAATTCAAAATAATTCCCCTGCCTCACCTTTTAACCTGAGAGGCAAGAATTGGGCACAGCCACGAGCTTTGAGAACAGTTTGGTTGCCTTGCAGTGGCAGAGGTGTCACCTGAGGTGCTGTTCAGTTCCATCCTGACACATTCCTGCCTGGAATTTTGGAATGAACTGACTGAAATCCTTCACTTCCAGCTTGTCCTTGTGAATACTCCCATGGAGAAAGTGAATTGACTCTCATCCTGACACATTCTGCCTGGAAATTTGGAATGAACTAACTTCAATCTTTCATTTCCAGGTTGTCCTCATGAATACTCCCGTGGAGAATGTCCATGATCTTCTTTGCCTGTGTGGTGAGGGTGAGGGATGGGCTTCCCCTCTCAGCCTCCACAGATTTCCATCTCAACCAGGACTTTCTGGAGTGCAGGAAGAGGTTGAAGGTGTTATCCTCGATCCTGGCACGCTATCCCAGCCGGGGCACGGCCAAAGGACGTAACCTGAGCATTCAGTGAGTCCCTGCTCTGCTTTGCTGGGCTGTTCTTGCTTTAATTTTTGTGATCATGCTCTTGGGGATTAGTATTCTATTGAAATAGTACTGTGGGTATGGGCTGCAGTGCCTAATTCCAGTGTGAAATCCCACAGTGCTTGTCTGGGGTGTGGACTCCAATGATTTTGGAGCCTTATTCCTCAGCTCCTGCTCAGTGTAGTGTATATATTTATATTTTCATATATTTTGTATGTTAATTTGTATAAATATACTTACACAACTGTTACTTATTTTATCCTGTATTTATACAGGTTTCATTTTACACTTATATTTATACATACATATTTACACATATGCATTTATATATATAAATATTTACATACACATACACAATATTTATACACATATAATTATATACTTACATGCACATACACGATATTTATACATATATATTTATGTATTTATATATACATACACAATATTTATACACATGTAGATATATACTTGTATACACATACACAATATTTGTACACATTTACTTATATATTTATATATACATACACAATATTTATACCTATTCAATTATATATATATATACATTTTTTCTTATTTTATTTATATATATCTGGCTCATTCTAATTTTCATTTTGTTTAGCAAAAAGCCTCCTGCTCAATGTGCTTGCTACTCTTAGCAATTGGAGTATCATGGATTTTTACAAATCTTTTTAAGAAGACATCCAGTTACCTTGGAATTATTTAGTTGAGTAGAAAAAAATTGTTATAGAAATCACAGAGAAAGAAATGAAGATATTTGTTTAAACTTATTTAAAGAAGTGAGTTTTATCTTGTGATTGCATTTCTGGTGAGCAAATGGAAGAAAACTTTAAGTGACCTTAAGCTAAAACTAAACATCCCTTTTTGGGGGGAGTTAAAAAATACACGAATTTACACTGAAACAGTTGGAAAAGCAGAGATTTTCATCTCAATTCCTTTTCACTCAAAGCAAACTTGTGCCCTTTGATGCCTGCTGCTTTTAATCTGCTGTGGTCTGTGCAGCAGCTCAGCTCTGGCTCTGGAATGAGAGCAGTGCAAGTGGATCTGTGGCAAAAGGGCCATAAATTATGGACAACTTGGAAAAGCTGGTAGGGCAGGCATGGTGTTGATCCCAGCTGGGTGCAGCAGGAATTTGGGGAAGCTCCCCAGTGGAGCTGGGCTGGCAGAGCCAAGCAAAACTGTAAATCCCAAGTCCACAGCAGAAATAATTAAAAATGTGGTGAAATAGAAACCACGAGTGTGAAATGAAGTTGGGATAAAATATAGGAGCAGTAGGAAGGAGACAAATTGTTCAGTTTCATAACTTGGGTGTTAAACTGATTTCCTGCTGACAAGTGGCTGGGCTGCAGGGGAAGATATCCCTGAGAAATCTCCTGGAATATCTGAAACCATCTGCAAGTGGGAACTTTTACAGAAATATGGATTCAGTGTTAGAGAGGCCCCTTTTAGAGTAGAATTTTCATTGTGGTGTAGCAGGAAGTGTTTGAAAATCTTGGGTTGTGCTAATTAGCAGATATTTCTTGCTGTTAATATGGTGTTGCCATGTTCAAGGGAAGCAAGGAATCCATCTGCTCCCTGGGAACAAACTTCCTTGCTTTTTTTCTCTGCACTTTCTATCAAAGTTGGTTTGCTGACCACCTAGGTTTTTATTAATGTGTTTTAAAGCCAGCCTGGGAAAAAAATGCCCTCAATTTGTACTGCTGTACCAATTTAATAAAGTCTGTGTTGTGCTCTTCACCGTGCTCAGGAATCCTGGATGAGTTAAGAATAAATAATTGTGTAAGAAAAAATAGATCTACAGGGATTGCAAGAACAAAAATCCTTTTTTTCCCCAGTCTGCTCTCTCAGCTCAGTCTGTACATTTTGTTCTGACAGAAAGCACAGCTTCATCCTCACGTTCAGCAGAACTTTCACCTTTTTATGTTGATGTGATTTTTTTAAAAATTTCTATTTCAGTTTCCTTTCTTCTGGGGATATTGCCTGCATGGCAATCTGTTCCAGCAGCTACTCAACCATCATGGCCTTCTGCTTCCTGGAAGAGCTTCGGTGGGAGTTTGCTGCTTCCTACAACACAAGGAGCATCAATTCAGCTTGCAGACCATATGCTTTTATTGAATTTGGTTTGTAACTTTCTTCTCTAATAGCAAAAATCCTCTCTCTGCCAAATTGATGGTGTTAAACATCATCTGCTGGCCAAAGGCTGATGGTAAAAGTGACTCTGGGTGTTCCTTTGCCTGCATGGGGAGGAGGAGGGGGAGGTCTTAATGTCCTAAACTATTGCAGGATTTGGTTTGGAGTTCCTGAGGGTTCATCTATTATGAACAAAATGCTGTGGTGATTGATGAAAAAGCAGAGAAGAAAAAAGAAATTTGTACCTCAGATACTTTCTAACTTAATTTAAAAAATCTGATGAGTGGAGACAGATGAGTACAGGAAAAAAGGGAGACAGAATACATTATTATGGGCAGCTTTATTTCTGGCATGACTTGGAGTCAGAATATTTCAGAATATTGCCCAGTGGTTCTTTTTGAACCTAAAATAATTTCTTTTCTTGTCAAGTAGCAGCTGCTCTGCTGAACCTCACACCTTTGAAAGACACAATTCCCTTGCAGTAAGAGTTTTCTGGAAAAGGATAATATCTTGCAGTGTGTTTGCACACTTCAGTCCAGATTTCAGTAACAGTGTTGAACTCAGGCTTAAAAGGTTGAAAAATCCATCAGGAAAGCTTCTTCCAGAGCCATCTTGGGTTTTGGGTGGATTCCCTGCAGGGCACATTACAGCCAGGATGTAATTTCATATTGAGATCCACATTACTCTTTATTTTTAACTTAAGTTGGAGTGGGGAATTTCTAGCCTCTTTCAATTGCATAAAGCTTATTTTTTAAAGAAAAACTAAATTTCTAAAATAATTTTTTACTGTTATACTTTATTAAGTTACTGAGTGCCTAATATTGCTGTGTGGTTATTTATTTATTAATTCAACCATCTTCTTTCCTGTGTTTGGATCTAAAATGCACTTGATGCTCAAGTGGGTAGTTACAGACAATTTTTATTATTTTTAGAGTAGTCATTAGAAGAAATTCTTTCCTGTGAGGGTGGTGAGGCAAAGGTTCCCAGTGAAGCCCCTGGATCTCTGACAGTGTCCTAGGCCAGGCTGGACATTGGGAGCAACCTGGGACAGGGGAAGGTGTCCCACTGGATGATCTTTAAGGTCCCTTCCATCCCAAACCTTTCTATAAAATACCTGGAAGAAAGATTTTTATTCCCTAACCAGCAGTGGAATTTATACCTGAACCCAGGAAGAAATGACCTAAAGAAATTAAAACAAATCAAAGACAGCACCATGCTAGGATAAAATACCACCACAATTAACAGCACTAAGGATTAATTAGAGGTGATTTGAGCAGCTTTTCCTGTTGTTTCAGATAACATTATTCAGAAGGTGAAACAGCATTTCAACAGCAGCCGTGGCTCCCGGGCCAAGGGCAGCTGGGAGAGGGTGGAGGAGGAGCTGCAGCTGCAGCCCCCAGTGCAGCTGCAGCTGGAGAACACAGAGCTGCTCAACGGGCTCAGCAATGGAGGGCACGCAGGAGGCCGTGTGGAGGTTGGTAAGTTACTTCTACACCAGGTGACAGGAGATTTCCTCACCCTGCACATGGCAGAAAAACACCTTGTGTACCCAGAAGTGTTTCCATCGTGTGTGTGAAATAAAAAAAATGGATTTTTTCCATCGTAGTAAGCAACATATGGGCTTTGCATTGCAGCAGGTATGCAGCAGAGCTTTGAGACTGCTGTGGAGGCTTTTTCCAGCCTTACAGCTTCCTTTCTGTATGGAAAATATAGGCTGGGCTTGATATTTTCCGTGTGGATTTCTCTTCTCTTAAAATCCTTGTTTGCTCAGATTTCTAAAGAAGCTCCACTGATTCATTGCTTGCTGCAAACTCGTAATGAAAGAGCTGTAATTACAGTCTGAATGAGTTTCTTCAGCCTTGAGGGAAAAGAAGATGAGAAAAATACGAGCTGAGGGTAAAACTCTTGTTCCCACATTGTCTGCCTTGAGTTGTTCTCCCCTCTTTGCTTTTTCTTTTTACCTTATTTTTAAAAAAAATTTAATCCATTTGACTAAAATTCTGAAAGAGGCTTTGTGTGTCTGTATAAATAACACAGAGGCTTGACAGGGACCTTTTTTTATAACAAAACCTGACATTTTACCTGCTTTTGAAGTACCAACCTCTATTTCTTTATTATAAAAATGGTGCCTCTTACTTGTATTTTAGTTGCACAGTCAAGGTCCTGCCTACCTCCTCCACAAATTAAATCATAGAATTATTTAGGTTGGAGAAAACCTTTCAGATCATTGAGTGCAACTAGAAACCAAACCCTGCCAAGTCCACCACTAAACCATTCTCTATTTTAATCCTATTAGCACGGTGGTTTAAATGCAGCTGCATGTGTGGGAGTGCCATGAGCTTGTATTTCCTTTTTTTTTTCTGTTGTTGTTGTTGTTCTTGGCATATGAAACACTAATAAAATTAAGTTCCAGTTGCTCAATCTTATTTTTTGTGATAGATGAGTTGGAATCTAATTTGATATAGGTATTTTAAATTAGAGTATGGAAGGGCACTGGCCAGGAGGAATTAAAAATAGAATGGAAAGCCCTTTATTTGCCAGTCAGATTTGTGAGTGCTCCTCAGAACTGTGCTTGAAGGTTAAATCTTTTCATGTTATGACAGGGCTTAGAAATTCTTTGCACTTTAAAAAAGAAATTTGAACAGCTTCAGTGCCAGTAAATATTTGTGATCTAGTCTGTGTCCACAGATCAGAAATATGTTTTCACTTCCCTCTTATTCCTGATTGCTTTCCTTTACTTTCCATCTGGCTCTTTATTTCTGGCTGTTCTCTCTGGTCTAACCCAAATACTCTCACAGATTGTTCTGCCTTTATTTTAAGGATCATGTTTATGATCATCTGTTTGTCTCCACTGGAATCAGCTTTCCTGGCTTGTGTCTCTCTCCTCTCATCATTCCCTCCCAGCTGAATCCCACTTTGCTGCTCTAAGTTTAGCTGTGTGCATAGTGTTTGTTCCATATTAATGTTATTTATACGATGGCTCTGCCCTGCAAGAGACTGTTTGAAATGCTGCAGGAGAGCAGAATTGAATTGTGGCTGCACTCCCTGGTGCAGATTGATCGATCCAGGGATGATCCAAGCATCCCTCTCCTCACATGGCTGGAGCTGCTCCTGGGTGAGCTCATCCTCTGGCTCCTCAGCTTGGTGTGAAAAGGGCCAGAAAAGTCAGGGCAGCTTTGTCCTTGTTATATTCATGAGAACAAGAGATTTTTCCCTTCTTCCTTCTATTCTTTCTGCTGCTTGTTCTTCCCTTTGTTAACTAAACCCAGCCCAACTTTTGCTACAAAAACCCTTTCCTTGTACCCTTGATCAACACCCACACAGCCCTGGCTGCTGCTCAGAGCTCCCTCCTGGCAGTGTGGGCACAGCTGCTGCTGCTGCAGAGGACACAGGGGCTGTGTGCAGGGCAGGGGGGGCTCTCAGCAGCTTTCTGTGGGCAGGGAGGGTTGGCACATCACAGCTGCCTCTGGGAAGTAGCAGCACAACTTGTGCCACTCATCTTGTGAGCGAGCTGCTGAATCCTGCAGCTCCCCCTGATGAGTGCTCTTCATCTTCCAGAGGCACACAGGGAGCCCTTCAGAGCCTTTGCAAGGCATTGGTTTTGAAGCTGTCTCACTCTGCTTTTTGTGTGCTTTTATTTCAGTTGGGGCTGTTGGGCTGTGATTTCATTTCTCACTCCTGGAGCTCTTTCTGCAGAGCTTTGAGTGACTCAGTGTCCAGCCTTGTGCTGGCCCTGCAGGAGGCAGCTCCAAGCTGCTGCTCACTCTGGTGTCTCCCTCCAGTGAAATGGCCACAGGCCTCTGCCAGAAAATCTTCTATGGGCAGAGCTTTCAGTTTCTTCACTGTGTGGGGGTGTTTGCAGTTATTGTGTACGTGTTCAAACCTGCTGGTGCATCCCACAGCTCCCAGAACGTTTCTGTGCTCTGAAGTGCACAACTGCTGTACTTGAAGAGCCAAATCAATGTGAAGCCTAATTAGTGTTTATTTGTGCTTGTGTAGAGTTGGGCTGTCTTGAACTGAGTGTTTGTACTCTTCTTTTCCCTTATTTTATGTAATAGGCCATTCCAGTATGAAATTTTAAAAATACAACTGACCTCACCCAAGGAAGTGAAATTATTTTCCCTTAGCAGACCCATCTCAGTTCTCTGTGCAATTTCAGTTTGTGAGTTAAACATCAGAATTTTACAGCAGAAATAAATTTTTGCAGCAAACCATTTCAAGACCATTTTTCACAGAATCTAAACCCTGAGCAATTGGATGTTTTAATCTCCCCTGCATCTGTGACAGCAATTCTTTTTATCCTCCTGGACTAAAAAAAAAAAAAGTAACTTTTACATAATATTTCATGCTGCAGAAGCAATAGATTGAGACCTACATTGTTCTTCCTCTAGAGACTTGGGAACTCTTGGCACGTGTAGTTTGCAGGATCCTGTCCAATGAATGACATTTTTATTTGATAATTATAATTTGTTTGAGAGACATTTTATGCATCTGAAGTGAACCTTAAAATTTGAGGAAGACAAACAGTCTTTATTAGGAAATCTGTGGGAGATATCCACGTATATATAGCTGCAACATTCTTTAATTAATCAAAAGTAGGAAGTAGAAATAGCAGGAAAAAATAGAAAGAAACTGATTTCTGGGGTCAGAATGGTGAATGGATAAAGATGCTGCTACAAGTTCTTTTAGAAATGTCACTGTGTAGCAAAAGAAAAGCCAAATTACCTTGGAGTGACAGAGTCATTCACACCATTCTGTCTGTAATACCTTGTAATGCTCCTAAAGTGACACATATCAAATGGAATTGATATGGAGTTTCTTTTGCAGCTGCTTTGGAGCTGAAATTATGGATGTGTGAGTGCATGCCAGACAAATTAATTACAGAGACACGGATGAAAGGTGCTTTACATCCCTGTATTAATTTGGCACCAGAGTTTTTTACATCCATCTATCAAAATGTGGCTTGAAGGAGAAGGCAGGAGTGTTTTCCTCTCTGAAACCACGTGGTGGCTGTTGTGGTGTTTCATCTGTCACTCAGAAGGAAGCCAGAGGTGCAGTTTATCTGGAATAGGCAGGATCTGGATACACCTGCACACAGGGAGAAGATCCTGAGGGCTGGATGGTTTTCCTTGAGGGCTCATTCATTCTCTGCTGTGTCTTGGGGACATTGGTGCAGGAGAAGATCTGGATTTGGTACCTGAGCTGCAAATTATCATTTTTTATTAAACTGACAGTGTCCTACTTGTGGTGATCCCAGGGCAGGGATGAAATGTTAGGTGAGGATCAAGGTGTGGAATCTGTTGATGAGCAAGTGAGGGAAAACTGGAGGTGGGCTCTTGGACAAGCCTGAATTAAAGGCAGCAGATTGCAAAACTAAGCACACATTTATGATAATTACTTTGACCTTAATTTGGGATGTATCAATAAGATAATCCTTCAGAATTGCTGCTCAGCAGTGTGGGTGTTAAGTAGTAGAGAGAAGGTGAGAAAGGAGGGAGGAGATAATTCACTACCTGGGAAATGTGGGCAGCCTGAGCCCTCAAACTGCCAGTGGGAAGAAATATTTAATTACTGGTTAAGGAGGAGATGAGTTGCTGCCTTGTTGTGATGGGTGGCTGAAATGTAAGCCCTTCCCCAAATCTTTGGGTGGTGAAAGCCTGTGGCTTTTCTGCTGACCTGTGAGGAGTGCTGAGCATCCTCATCTGCTGGAATGAACAAAAAATTATCTACGTGCACCATAGTAGAAGAGATTGATGCCAAATAGGTCAAAAAAAAGTCTGTTGCTGACCTGTTTAAAAATACTCCAGAGCTCTTGATGATTTCTGGATGTGTGAAGAACTGAATACTGCAATACAACCAAAAAAAAAAAAAAAAAAGGGGGTTTCTGTTCATAATCTGTTCCCTAGAGCAAGCATGAAAAGTCTTGAAAGTGTTTAAAACCCACATAAGGTAATTGTAGTGTTTTCTATTAAAAGTCTGAAAGTAATAGTGCAAACTTTAACTGATGTCTGGTTTTCATTTCAATTTAAGCCCCTACTTACAGAATGCAGCCTGTGACTCCCCTGGGGATTCTGTCCCTTGTTCTGAACATCATGTGTGGAGCTCTGAACCTCATCCGAGGAGTTCACCTGGCAGAATATTCCTTCCAGGTAACCCTGATTGCACTCACACCTGAGAGTCAGTGGAAGGCAGAGAGTTTTTGGGTCACAGGGGTGCTCAAGGGTGGCTGTTCTGCCCCTGTGAGCACACATCTTTCCACAAGAAGTGTTTTGTTTCTCCAGGGAATGTACACTTGGTTGCTCACATCCTGCACCTTCTATATTTTGCTGTTCCTCACAATATTCTGCATTTTATTCTGTTCTAGAAAAGTTGAAATGAGAAATATTTTATTCTTACCAGACTGACTGAATTTTTTTTCCCTCCATTCTTGTATTTTATTTTAGATCCCTTTCTGTAATTATTTTAAATAAACATGAGACTGTAAACAACTTTAAAAAAGGAAAAAAAAAGTGTCCTGATTGTATCCTGAGACAGTTTTATTTAGCAGGAACTGTCACATAAGCCTCAGTTCTTGATGTCTTATCCAGTGATATTGATCTTGGTGTTTGACACTTACAGTCAATCAACATAAACTGGGATAAGAGATTCTTGACTATATTTATAATGTTCTCAGATATCATCAGCACTTGCTAAAAGCTGTTCCTGACGTAGTTGTCACTTCTTTTAATCCCAACAGGAGGACCATGAAGGAATTGGAAATGTGATAGCTTTTCTTCTACCTTTTCTAGCCTGTGTTTTTCAGGTATGTTAACTGCAAATACAATTTTTTGCTGATTATTTTGCTGTTACAATTCACAAGATATTTCCAGCTAAGCAGAGGTTTTTAATACCCTACCAAGGTGATTCCACTGATTTATTCCAGTGAAGTGGCACAAAAGCAGTTCAAGGCACATTTTTGACCCTTGGAAAATTGCATTTTCAGGTTTTTCAGTGCTTCCCTGTTCTGACAAGTCAGAGGGGGCTGGGTGTGATGGATAAATGCCATCCCAAAATTGTTTTTTCTCAAAGGGATGGACCCCACATCTTCCTGTCAGTGTCAGACTTAGTGATGGGCATTTGGAGCACAACCAGGACTTAAGGACTGAGCAAATATTGCACAGCAACATTATTGAAAATGGTGTAATTTACATGAAAATTGGATTGAATACTGGTGGTTCCTTAGATTTTTTACATAATGGGGTTGTTTTCTCTGACCTTACATGGAAGAGTTTGAATGAGGAATATACAACATGCTCCAAATTTATTTTTCTTGAATTCCTAAAAAAATCCACAACCTTTAACTCAAGGGCAATATATGCTGGAAAATCTTCAACTTTTAGCCTGGCATTGCAGAAAAGTTTTGTTTCTAGGAATAACTGATGCCTACAATATATTCATTCCCCTTGTTGCATTTGGATTATGGTTTGGGCACCACTATCTGCAAGCTTGGATGTATTTTTGGGATAATTTGTTGCATTATGATAAAATCTAGTGTCTTTCAGCCTTCTTACACCTTTGCTCATGGCAGAGCTTTGAGGTGAATAGATGAATTTAGATCTAATATATTTATTTCAATCTAATGGATGAATTTAGATCTAATAGATAAATTTAGCTCTAATAGATGAATTTCAGTCTAATAGATTAATTTGGCTCTAAGAGATGGAATTCAATCTAATAGATTAATTTAAATTTAAATACTTGCTGCAAGTTGTTTTTCACAAAGAAAGGTTCAGTGCTGCTTCTTTCCCTGTGAGTTCCTGAAGCTGAATAAAGGAGAGTTCTCTCTTCTTTTGATTTATAGCAGCTTCTTCCCAAAATACCTGTGCACAACCTGCATTCCACATACTGACCTCTGCCTGTGGCATCAGCACAGTTGGGAACTGGGGCCTGAGGTGACAAAGGCTGATCTGTCACTGCCTGAGGGGAAAAAGTGACTCCTGTGTCAGCACTGGGAGCTTTTTATTTTCCCCTCTGAGGGTTTTGCTGTTCACATGCTGAGCAGATGGGTTCCAGCTGTGCAGTTCCCAGCTGGATCTCCTGGCTTTGTGCAGAGTTCAGTGCTAACTCTCCCTCTCTGCTCCTTTTGCAGTGTTACCTGTACCTCTTCTACAGCTCAGCCAGGAAGGTGAAGACATTTGTGCTCCTTTTCTGTGTCTGTTCATGCAACATCTACCTGTATGGACTAAGGAACCTCTGGCAGATCTCCTTCCACATAGGAGTGGCTTTTCTTTCCTCCTACCAGATCCTGACAAGGCAGCTCCTGGAGAAGCAGCCTGACTGTGGTGTATGAAAAAAAACTTGGGGTTTGCTACTCTGTTTTTACAACTCTTTTTTGTATTCACCTGGCCAAAAAATAACTCAGAGAGTTTGTTAACCATACATGGCAATGGTTATTGCAAGGAGAACAGTTCCAAGCAACTTGGGATAAGCAGGATCCTGTAATTATGTCCAACACACAGCAAAGGGTGCAGCTGTATTTCACATGGTGCATGGTAGAGCTTGTTTTTATGGAAGTTTTTACCATCAGCAGGATTTCCTCCTTGGCTGCCCCCATCCAGACAACATTTTGCCATTTGTCTCACTGGCTCTGTGGCTGTGTGGCAGGTCAGTCTTGCCCTGCTGCTGCAAATACTCAAATGTGTAGTAAAATGAAGATGAAGTGGTGGGTGACATATTTGTCCCTAGTATTTGTTATGATTCTTGGTAAATCCAAGTAAAGGGGTTTGCTTTAATTAGGTGAGTGCAGTATCAGTGGGAAAAATGGTGAGGGTGAGCTTCAGGGACATTTTTGTAGGTTTGGAAGGACAGGAAAAGGCTGTCTGTAAACCATAAAGTCTATAAATATCTCCTTGGCTGAACAGCACATTGCAGTTAAGTGTGTGCTCATGGGTTAATTGCAAATATGTTTGGGGCAGCAGAAAATAATCCAAGTGGGTGTGAGTGATCTGTCAGCACTTGTGGCCTTTGTTTCCTTGGCTAAGATCACTTTTAGGATAAGGGCAATTCCATGTTTCCTTAGTCTGTGTGGATAATAAATCTTCCAAGCCTATTTATGACAGGCCACTAACTCCTTCACCTTTTATTTTTTTTATTTTTGTAATTAGTAGCTGGTGAGTAGAAAGCCATTTCCAGGAATGGAAAGCAAGAGCAGGTTCTCTTTGTTCTATGAAACACCTGTGGTTAATGGTGGGGAGTTCTTACACTGAGATGAGTTTCTGAGTGTGCACTTTGGAGTAGGGGACTGCAGGGCTGGAATTTCCCAACCTCTGCTGCACTGGGAGTTCTGCTCTGCCATGCATCAAGGTGCACAGGGGCATTTTAGGGCATAGATGAATAATTCAGGCTAGCTGTGAAAAAAGTGCATAGCAGTTTGATGCAGCTGTCCTTGAGGGGTTGTAGAGATTCAAACGGAGATGTAGAGAACTGTAGGTGTGTTATTGTGGAATTACAGTCCTAAAATTTCCTTTTTTTTTTCCTTCTGGTCATCCCCAAGCCTTTCACCAAAGATTTATTTTTCCTCTCACATAGTCTCTACCTCTGGTTGCAAAGAGATTAACATGCAGCAGAGTTGTCTTTTTTGCAGGAACACTTGACAAAATTCCTTTTTTTTATCTCAGTGAGTTTTCCTGGAATCTCAGGATGCAAACACAAGGATCAGACCAGAAATTTGTGTTGCTGTACCTTGGAAGCACTTCTGGATGCAGCTCACTGCAGCAACAGCATCCATGGGCAGCTCATTACAACCTGGACAGTTTCTAGGACATCAGGAGATTTAGTGCCAGAGCTTGTCCCAGAAGAAAAATATAGGAATTTCTTTTTCACTGCACTTACTGCAACAGCAGTGTGATAAAAACCTCCAAACTGTGAGGAATAGTCTGGTAGGAATGATGGAGGAATATTTTAGCCAGGCATTTAAGGACACAGCTCAAGCTGTGTGCCATAAGGGAAAGGTTTTCTGGTATAAGGGAGGGGATTCAAGTTGTTTGTCTGTCATTACCCCAATTTTCTGTCAGAGTGCAAGTGGAGAAATGAAGCCACAATTCAACCACAGTCCTTGAGACACCAAGATGACCCCACAGATGTGAGGGGGTTTGAAGTGTTAATTTTCCTGCTGTTCAGTCCCAGTTTTGCTTGGTAAGATACTTCTGGAGACTGCAGGGAACTCAGCCACGAGTTTGGATTACAAGTTAAAAAAAAAATCTGAAAAAATAACACTCCAAACATCTGACACTTTAAGGATAATGGATCTGATGGCTGGTGGTGTTTTCCAGGAATATAAATTGGATATCAACCCACTGGATTCTTGTGGGGAAAGGATGAAACATTTTATACTACAGACAGACAAAACTTCATGGAAAGGACTTTAGGACAGGAGCCAACTCTCTGCTCCTGCCTTTTTATCCTCACTCTGGCTAAGGAGTCCAGAAGAGCTTTTCTGGCTAAAGCCAGCCCTGCTCTGGCCTGAGCACACAGAGCATTTTCAGCTGGGATTCCTCAGCCTTGTAGGGAGCTGATGGGAGAAATTATAACATTCCTGAAGCTTCCAACTGCTCTGTCCTGAAACAAATCCATCCCTGAGCCAGGGGATGGCAGCCACAGCTCTGCAAAGAGTGATGGAACACAATTTGGATAATTGTGCAATTAACAGAGTGCAGAAGGGTTAAATTCAGCTTTTATTGAGTTGGTTGTCCTAAAAACATTTCAGTGAAATCAAACCAAATCAGTTGGTTCAGTTCTGCCTTTGCCTAAACTTTTGCTTTGTGGATTTTTGGGGAATGTGACTGAATTTTTAGATCTTTTCTACCTAATGACAAAGCCCTATTTTGGTGTTGGTCTTAATCCCTTTGCAACCTTTTATTTTCCTGTAATATGTGTAAACCACATTAAGGAATCTACATGGATTAGTCTGTGTGCACTTTGTAGGTTTGGGTTGGGATTCCAGGATGAGGCAGAGCACATGGAGTTTGACCTATTTTTATTTTTAATTTGGTGTTTATCCCACATCCACACAGTATTTATACAGTTAAACATTTTCTCCTGGCAAAACAGCAAGAGGAATAGAATAGTTTACATTGATCTCAGTGCTTTAAGATTTAATAAAGAAGAATGACTTGCAGTTTGAGAACACAAAATCTGGCTCATAATGTGGGATTTTTCCTGTATTGAATCAAATCCCCAAAGAGGAATCCATCCCTTTTTTGTTCAACTTTAAACTGGTTAATGTGGTTTGAATTGCATCTTCTTCATTCTGTCACTTTGCAAGATAAGTCTTTTGGAAACTCTTTTCCTCACCCAGCAGCTCAGCACAAGCAAACTGGCAAAGAATAAACTTCAGTAATTTCCAGATTTGCAGTGCTTAGTCACTTTATGAAGCTTGTAATTTCTCTTTTTTTTTTTTTTTTTTTCCAAAGACCTGTTGAGTTTGTAGAAGGTGGGCTGGTACCTTTTAAACATTTTTGCACTGTATTAATAATTGAACCTGTGTAAATGTGTATAAAATCATTTTGCATGTATATGTATATATGTACATATATCTAATAAATGGCTTTTTTTTTGTATTGGTTGTTTTCATTCACTGTTTGGAATTGATTGATTATATGAAAAACAAGGTTGAGCAATCATTTCATTTTTGCAGGTGCCTTCAGTGACCCCTGTGGCCAATTCATCAGCTGACCTGTATAAATATATTTATAAATACATATATGGAAATTTAGTTATCCAAGCAGGGGATTGCAGGAGGCTGTGACACAATCTCTGTGACTTTAACAATTTTGCTCTTTATTTTCAGGGACTCTTGGCTTTTCCTGCCAAAGTTGTGTGTTGAAGTGGTGAAATGAGATGTAAGCATCCCAAAGGTGCCTTTCCAGCTGCCTGGCAGGGAGTAGTGAGGATGGGGCAGTTTGCAGGTGGATTTTTAGCCCTAATGAAAGCAGGTCTGTTAATTAGTGACTTTTTTGGGGAATTTCAGCCACCTTTGGTAATGGCTCTGAAGGCACCAATTCATCAACTTTAAAGCAATGAAAGGCTTAATGTGACAGAAAATTCAGCTTTCCCTTCACTGGAATGGGATGGGCTCATGTTTTGTATGACAGGACTCAGAGGATTCTGCTGAATCAGGAGCCAGAAAACAAAAATCAAAGAGCTGGAAGAAACCAGGCTTGTGGAACTCCTGGTTCACATTTTTCTGCTCCCTGCTTCTCCACAGGATATCTAATGGCTTCAAACTGACAGAGGGCAGGGTTAGATTAAATACTAGAAATAATTCCTGACTTTGAGGCTGGTGAAACCCTGGCACAGGGTGTCCAGGGCAGCTGTGGCTGATCCCTGGAAGTGTCCAAAACCAGGTTGGATGGGGCTTGGAGCAGCCTGGGACAGTGGGAGGTGTCCCTGCCGTGGCACTGGATGAGCTTTAAGGTCCCTTCCAAGCCAAACCACTCTGGGATTCTGTGGCAAAAGCAGAACAATGCTCAGAGAAGGGAGAAGCCCCTGGAGTGAGCAGAGGCAGAGCAGGGGGTTGTGCAGGCAGTGGGTGGGAATCTCAGGTGATGGCTGGGGAGGCAGGAGAGCTGCTCTGCCCTTTGAAATCCAGATGTTATTTTTGTTCTGTAAATAAATGATTGCTCAAAGCATGTTCCTCCACAGGATGCCAATAGAGGGGAACAGCAGCCTCTCCCTTTCCTCTGTGGTGAGAGGAGAAAGCAATTATAACTGCCTTTCCCTTTTGAAGATGCTGATAAAAGGAGGTGGGAGGATCAGAGGGTCCCTGTGCCGAAAGAGAAACAACTCCTAAGGTGATAGAAACACACGTTTTTATTTTAAACAAAGCAACTCCACTTCTGCTGACTTTCAAAGGTGACCCAGTTGCATGGAAAAACTCTTTGTGGGGGGGGAAAGGAAACCATGGCCACAAAAGTGGGGACAGGTGAGGTGTCCCTCTCAAGGTTCATGGCTTTAAAAGCCCTGGGCCACTTGTCCTAAGCTCAAGACAGGGCTTGGAACAACCTGGGATAGTGGAAATTATCCCCAGCCCTGGCAGGAGATGATTTTTAAGGTCCCTTCCAACCCAAACCATTCTGGGATTCCCTTGGGCCATTTTTTTCTCCAGCCCTTGGAAGAATCCTTTACAAAGTAATTAAATGGCAGCACCAAACAAAGAGCCCTAAAAAGTCTTTGCTTCCTGTTCCCACTTAAAGTACACTGTAAGCAAAACACAGATGCCTTTAAAATTCCCTTTGGTGGAATAAATGCCTTTTGATGTAAGAATGGTGAGGAAGGCTTGAAATAATGACCATTAAAAGGTAAAGCACCATCAGTATAACATGGAAGGCTGAGATTAATCCCTTCATTATGCAGGGGAAGACATTAACATCCCAAATAATTTATTTCATGGGTTCTTGTAGGGAAATTCTAGACAAACTAGGCAGAAAGTTCAGCCCTGAAATGCTTCAGTGCCCACCAGAGGGCAAAGCAAACAGGAAAATTTCTCCTCCAGCTCTGGTTGCCTTTATGGAAGCAAAGGGCACAGACCTGGCCTGGCTGGCCCCAGAATTTTCCTGTTTACCTGCTGGATGAGCTCTAAAACCCAGCCAAGCTGCCGTGGAGGTGCTGCACAGACCTGTGCAGGTTGCATCAGGCTGGCAGCAGCAGAGCCCCTGTGTTTGGTGGGGCTCAGGGTGCCCTGAGTGCTGCTCAGAGCATGTGACAGAGCAGCCACAGCTGCTGGGGTGACAGGGACAGGCCAGTGGCAATCTGGCAATCCCCCCTCCTGGGACTTGCTGTCTCTGCATTAGGTGTGACCCAGGTTTTTGGGCAAGTGCTTACCTCTGCCAGGTGAGGGACAGGACCTGAGGAGCTGTGCCAGGCTCTCTCTCAGCCAGGGGAAGGTTAGATTAGGTTTTAGGGGAGGTTTTTTGCTGAAAGGATGGTCAGGCACTGGAATTGGGGGGTTGGAATTGCCCAGGGGAGTGGTGGCTGAGAAACACTCTGGTGAAGCACTCTGGTGCTTGAGGCACCTCAGAGCTGGCAGCTGGGTTTGTGGTTTGGAGTCAGACACCAAAATTCCTCTGATGAGTCACAATCACAGTACCAAAAGGCTGAAAAGAATCAAGAGGCTGAAAAAACATCCAAGGACTGATTCCAACATCATCAACTCCACCACTAACTCCTGTCCCAAAGTGCCACACCCACACCTGTTTTGAGCACTTGCAGGGACAGTGTCCTGTGCTGGTGGCACTGAAGCTTCTGCTTTGTGTCTGGCCCATATTTAAGTAAAAATTCCTTTTTCTCCTCTTTGAAGCTTCTTGCTGGTTTGTTCTGTGGCTGCTGTGGCTGGAGGGGGCAGGTGGGGAGCAGCAGCACTTGGGGGTTAATGCTCTAAACCAAGCAGGGAGAGCCTGGTGCCCCCCATTCCCAGGGCTCCTTGGCTGTTCCCTGGGCTCACACAGGATTTCCTGATCCCCCCAAGCACGAGCAGGTACAAAACTTCCCTGGAGGTGCTGAAGGCCAGGCTGGATGGGCCTTCCAGCAACCTGGGCTAGTGGAAAATGTCCCTGCCTTGGAACTTTGATCCATTCTCAGATTCAGTGATTCCATGATAGCAAGGAATACTTTGATTTAAAATAATAAAAAAATATTGAAACAATCTTCTTCTGGAGCTTTCTGCTTCTCCCTTTTGCAGGCACTGGGAGGCACCAGTGCACAAGGCTGGGAAGGAACTGACTTGGGGAACCTGCCAAATTTCCTACCTGCTGCTCCTACAAATGCAACACTTTCCCCAGCAGATTTTGCTGTAGGATTCCTGAAATGGAATCAAACACCCTGGAGATTTTAGGAGGATCACTTTGGGGCTGTAAAATTGCTTCCCTGGTAGGGCTGGAACCAGTTTGTCAGAGGAAAGAAGTCACTGCAGCTTTTATTTTTTGTGGTTTTTTTGTGTTTGAGGAGCAAAGCTTTGCTCTTCGTGCACTCCTGGTCTGAGCCCTGGGGTTTTGTTCTCAGCCTGAGGGGTTCAGGAAGGGACTGGAGGGTTTCTGACAGAGACACACATCCACACACTCCTGGTCCTTAACCCATCTGCACAAACTGCCTGCAAAGCTGAGGTTTGGAAAGGGACTTGAGGCAAAGCCTTGTTTCCAAACCTGCTGATAAAGGGGTGATGCTGCCCTTGCAAGCTGTGCCTCAGCAAGAGGAGGTGGCACAGAGTGCCAAGAGCAGGGAAACAGGAGGGATTGTCCCAGTTTAATCCCACAGTAAATTTGCTGCTGTTGAGGAGTGAGGGGGAGCTGCCTGGGCAGGAGAGTCCCATTTATATCTGCCAGAAGCTGCCTGGTTCTGGTATCACTGTGGTCAGGAAAAAAATTCCCAGCCACAATTTTAGGGATTTTTTTTTAGCTATTTCTTTCCCTATAGTGTTTTGGGGATTTTTTTTTGTTTTTTGTTTGTTTGTTTGCTTGTTTGTTTGTGGGTTTTTAGAATTTTTTTTTGTTTGTTTTTTGGGTATGTTTAAAATCTCTTCCTGATCATTGCATGGAGAGTGCTGAGCTGTTCCACATCTTCACTGGCAAGGAGTGAAGCACTGATGGGATACCTCCAAATCCTGGGGGGATTTTTGTTCAAAAAGGACATTGAGGGGCTGAGCATGTCCAGGGGAGGGAATGGGTTTGGGAAAGGGTCTGGAGAATTCCTGAGGGAGCTGGAAAGGGGCTCAGCTGGAGAAAAGGAGGCTCAGGGGGAACCTTGTGGCTCTGCACAGCTCCCTGACAGGAGGGGACAGCTGGGGGGTTTGGGATCTGGGAACAGGGACAGGAGGAGAGGGAACAGCCTCAGGCTGGGCCAGGGGAGTTTGGATTTGATATCAGGGAACTGTTGGAACCCTAAAGCCCCTGGGAGTCTTAAACTTTCTGTGCTTTCTGGCACTGACCCCCAGGAGAACACTGCTTTAGACCTGAGGCCTTGGAGAAGCTTCCAAATTTGAGTGATAGAGTCATGAGTGTGAATTAGAATAGAAGTGTGTGATTTCACATAGTGAAGGGTTTTAAATTTGAGGTTTTTAGAATACAGTAATAGGTATGGGACAAGATGGAGGATTTTGGGTGGAGTCTCTGTCTTCTTCCTCCTTCTCCATGATTTCAGGCAGTAGTTTCTGGTTGGACAGTTAGTGCTGCACTGAGGGTCATGGGAATTTGATTATTGGGTCAAAAGTATAAATAATATAGGTGTTAATTCTCTATTGAACTGTTTAGCTTTAAAAGAACTTGTAACTAGCTAGGTTGATCTCCATTTTGCTCACTTTCAGCTGGCTGGAAGTGCTGCAGAACTCTCTGTACTTTAGATATGATTTAATAAACAACCAAGCCTGAACATGAGAAATTCATGTCCTTCATGTTTTTAATCCTGGCTCTGAGTGAAGACAGAAGAAAATGAAGACAAGCCACTGATTAGGAGGTGCACTAGCCCATTACAGGGAACATTTCTTCCTGAAAGGCTGGTCAGGCACTGGAAGGAGCTGCCCAGGGAGGAGCTGGAATCACCATCCCTGCAAGTGTTCAAAAGCTGAGTGGATGTGGCACCTGGGGACAGGTTTGGTGGAGAGCACAGCAGTGCTGGGTTAAGGCTGGACCTCAGAAATCTTCCCCAGCCTCTCTGGTTCTGTGATTGCATTTGGTCCAGGCTGGATGTTGGATGTAAACCCCACCAGGAGGGAGGTGAAGCTCTGGGGCTGGGGTTTCTCCATGCCCAGGCTGACCCAGCCTGGCTGGGCAGAGCCACCAGGGCTGCTCTCAGTCCTGCTCCAGCCAAACCTTGCACTTGGTGTCCCTCCAGCCACATCTCCCTGATTTAACATCCTTCCAACCACATCCCTGTGGCAATCTGATTTAATTCCTTCCAATCACATCCCTGTGATTTTTGCAAAACCTGTGGCACCCTGATTTAATTCCTTCCAACCACATCCCTGTGGCTTTACAAACCTGTGGCACTCTGATTTAATGTCCCTTCCCAACCACATCCCTGTGGCTTTACAGACCTGTGGCACTCTGATTTAATTCCTTCCAACCACACCCCTGTGATTTTACAAACCTGTGGCACTCTGATTTAATTCCTTCCAACCATATCCCTATGGTTTTACAAACCTGTGGCACTCTGATTTAATTCCTTCCAACCACATCCCTGTGATTTTACAGACCTGTGGCACTCTGATTTAATGTCCCTTCCCAACCACATCCCTGTGGCTTTACAGACCTGTGGCATTCTTATTTAATTCCTTCCAACCACATCCCTGTGGTTTTACAGACCTGTGGCATTCTTATTTAATTCCTTCTAACCCCATCCCTGTGATTTTACAAACTGGGCACTCTGATTTAATTCCTTCCAACCACATCCTGTGATTTTACAAACCTGTGGCACCCTGATTTAATGTCCCTTCCCAACCACATCCCTGTGGCTTTACAGACCTGTGGCACCCTGATTTAATTCCTTTCAACCACATCCCTGTGATTTTACAGACCTGTGGCACTCTGATTTAATTCCTTCCAACCACATCCCTATGGCTTTACAAACCTGTGGCACTCTGATTTAATTCCTTCCAATCACATCCTGTGATTTTACAGACCTGTGGCACCCTGATTTAATGTCCTTCCAACCACATCCCTGTGGTTTTACAAACCTGTGGCACTCTGATTTAATTCCTTCCAACCACATCCCTGTGGTTTTACAGACCTGTGGCACCCTGATTTAATGTCCCTTCCCACCAGCATCTCTGGGATTTCACCCTCCTGTGATTGAGGGTTCTGGGTGCTGCTCAGCTGCTGCACAGCACTCAGGTCCTAAATTAGCACAGCATTGAAAAAAATCCCCACAAACAACCCTCAATCAAATTTTTCTCCCTGAAGGCTCTCTTGATAGAAATGGAGCATCAATAGAATTTAGAAAAACCTTTATTTTCCTGCTGTTATCAGGAATCTGACTCAATAAATTTTCAATTTACAAGTTTCTAAGAGGTTTATGGAAAATTTGCAAAAGCCTGATGCCACCAGTGCCTTCCAAAGGAGTAAGAAAGTGTTTGGATAGAAATGTGGCATTGTTCCCATATTTTAAGGTAATTAACTCTGATGATTGAGACATCAACCTCCAAAAAAAGACCTAAAAATACTTTTTACTGCAGATTTGCATGACTGTGTGTCCCCATTCCTGGAAATGTCCAAGGCCAGCTTAGACAGGGCTTGGACTAACCCTGGATAGTGGAAGGTGTCCCTGCCCATGGCAGGGGATTGGAATCAATTTATCATTAAGGTCCCATCCAACCCAACATTCTGGGATTTCTGGTGTTTCAGTCACCAACAGAAAAAAAATCCAAACTTGTCTTTAAGAAAAACAAACTCAAAATGCTGCAATTTTCATTCAAACTAATACTTCACTGTCAGCCTCAATCTCCATAAAAGTCAAAAAGAGAACATCCTGAAAATGAAATATTTTATTCAACTCAATTTTTGTCCAGAAAATCCTGGAAACAGCAAGAGTGGGCTCTGATCAAAGGCTTTGATGACATAAAGATTTTAAAGGCAGGGTGTAACTGCTCTCAGCCCTTGTTCTGGCAGTCCTGAGTTGTTAAAATTCACTGCTCACTTTTGTGGAGACCCCATTGCCTTTTAAGACCGACTTAAAAATTTAAGCACTTAATAAATTAATGATTGCAAATTAAGTCATCCTTTGGTGCCTGGTCAGCTGTGTAGTCCCCAAATCCATTGATGTGCTGAGGAATTATGGGCTCCAGTTGGTTAATTATGGCACCTCCTGCTGCTTTAGGCACACTTGGGGATGTGGGAGAGAAAGGAAAAGGGCTTTGAGAATATTTTTGATTTTGAGGTTATTATGCAGCTCTTCCCCCTGGATTGGATCTCTCCATCCATCACTGCCTGGGAGGAAAATCAATCCCTTTTATAGCCATGGGCATATTCAATAATGCAAAAGGCCACAGCATTAAACACAGTGTGGAGGTGTCTCCAGTGAGTGATGGGCTTTGCCTTTTCAAACCTCCACAGTGTCACTGCATGGTCAAAAAAAAACCTCCATCCCTCAATGTGGTGGTTTGTAAAGGTTTCCTGAAATTTTTACCTGCAGAAACCTGGGCAAAAATTTCTTCTCCCAAATAAATTAATAAAAAAAAACTAGTTTAAAGATGGTAAAAAAATAGTAAACTGACTGAATTATTTCCTGTACTTTTTCAGCGTGAAATAATGGAAAAAATAGTCTAAAATTTTATTGTAATTTTTTTAATAATGGTTTGTAATAATAAAGTTTCTCTTTATACCATTTAAAATTAAGCCTATTTTACCTTCCTCCTAATCCTATCTTTAGGACAAAAAAAAATTTCAAATTGGTAAACCAAAACCACTATACTCAGGATGGTTAAAAAACCCCTGGTCATGCAGAAATCAGGTTTTATGGCCAGCCAGTGTTTCTGAGCTCAGGGCAGAGAATTGGAGCATCTCCCTGTCCAGGATCAAATTCCCTTGGGATCCACAGATCCCACACCAGTGTGAGGCTCTTGTCACCCACACTCAGGATGTGGGGATTTCTCACCTTCTCTGTGCCTCCTGCATCAAACAACCTTTGTGCTGAACTGTTCTCTTCCAAAGGAAAATTCAGTGGGAAAATGCCTATTTTGATGAAATTTCACTCAAAAGGCCAGTGAAAAAAAAGTGAAAATTTTCCTACAACGTTCCCCTTCATTCCTCTGGGAACAATTAAACAGCCCTCAGTAGAATTTATTAAAAAACAAAATAAACCACCTCAGCTTTTTTCTTTGTGTCTTTTTTGTGGGTTTTTTTTTGGTTTTTTTTTTCTGTGTGTGTGTTTTTTTGGCTTTTTTTTTTTGGTTTTTTTTTTCTGTTGTACCACAGAAATATTTTTGCAGGTACACCTGAATGGAAAAGAATAATCTGATCTCCAGACAGATATTCCTTTGTTCTCTATTTAAAGCAGGATTCTCAGGAGTGCCTTTGAGCTGTGTGACCTTAGGCCAGGTAAGTTTATTTTTTACATTTGCCCAGAGAGGCCACCCTTGGTGGCTGCAGAGGAGATTTCTGTGCCCTAATGCCTGGGGGCAAAATCCACAGCAGATGTGGCTGTTCAGCCTCTTCCCAGGGGAACATCCAGTTGTTCCTGCCATAAAATCAACTTTACACGGGCAGGGAGAGATAGGACAAGGACAGAGAGTTTTAAAACTAAAAGAGAATGGGTTTGGATGAGATGTTTGGCTGAAATTCTGTACCTGGAGAGTAGTGAGGAATTGGAATTGCCCAGAGCAGCTGTGGCTGCCCCTGGATCCCTGGAATGTCCAAGGCTGGACAGGGCTGGGAGCAGCCTGGGACAGGGGGAGGTGTCCCTGCCATGGCAGGGGTGGGGCTGGGTGATCTGTAAGGTCCCTTCCAACCCAAACCATTCAGGGATTCCATGATTCCCTGAATTTGCCATTCTAGCAGTGTTAAAGTGGGTAGATCCACTGGAGGGAATTCTTTCCACAGCTAATCCTGATTTTCGACCAGGTTAGGACTTAGGTGATCTCCTTTAACCCATGAGAATCAAGTCAAGCTGGAATTTTCTCATAATTTCTCCTCTCCCTTTTTATTGTTTCATATAAAATGTTGCTGGGCTGCATTTCCCTCACCACCCCCCCCAGCAGAGGAGTAATTACATTTATTGGAAATGCTTCCTGATCACATATTCATTTACCAGCTGCTAAAGGAAAATGAGCTGGGCAAAGTGCCACTGGAGACTTGGATTCACAAGCTGGAGAAAGCAAATGAAAGAACTGCTCAGTGTGCATTTGCTTTCCCTCTCCAGCAATTCATTATCCTCCTGTTCAGCTGATTTAGGAAGTTAAAAGGCAGTCAGGATGGCAGCATGTGATACTTTCCAGCACGAGCTCCGCTTTGGGGCTTGCCAGATTTACCTTTGGCTGCACTCTAAAGGGCACTAAAAATATTCTAACTTTACATCTCAAATATGATGTAATAAATAAAACCAGAAGAACCACTATATTCTTATTTCTTGGTGGCTCTCAGTCACTCTCATTGGCTGTCACTGACCCATTTTCATCCTTTCAGTCTTTCTTGGTCCCCCTTCTATCCCAGTATCTCTTTTCGGTTTTCTGGACCCCACAATCAGCGTGAAAAACAACCAGTCCCAAAAGACCACGTGCAGCAACTCCCCACAGGTCACAGAGACACCTCTGACACCTGCAACCCCACCTTGGAATGGTTTGGGTTGGAAGGGAACTTAAAGATAATTTGGTTCCAACTCCCTGACAGGGACAGCCAGAGCTTCTGAACCAAATTCCAAGCTTGCCTGTAGGTATCCATAAGAAATATATCAGTACAAGATTGTCCCAAATCCACCAAGTCCTGCAGAAAGACAGAGATTTCCTTCCAAGTACAGACAGAGAGCCCAGGACAGTAAAAAAACCAGCCACAATGAGCAAAATAGTCAAAGTAACACAGTCAGAAACTCTCCAGTGCCCAGCTGGGAATATTTTCACAGGCTATTTTCACCCTTTTGTATCTACTCAGTTCATGTTCACCACCAGGAAAAAGCAATAAAATCAGTTGGAGCATGAGCCTTTTGAATCAAATAGATGAACCTACTGCCTGTGGAAAATCGATGGGCATTGATTTTATGGTATATTGCATTGTCCCCTCCCCATACTGTGCTCATTCCCCCCAGGCAGTGGCAGGCAATAAATGATTTATTAATTTGATTCCCACTGTTTCCCATCCCATTGCTTTGTGTCTCAGGAGGTCTGATAAACTTTTAGCCCTGAATTCTGCAAGTGTGAATTCATTGCTACTTGCAAGTTGCCTAAATGTCTGGTATCGTTAGATTTGTGGTATTTCCCTCCCATTTTATATTTGCCTTCAGTATTTATGGTTTTATTTCACTCTGAAGGTTTGAGCTCACCCTCTTTGCCCTTATTTAACTCGTGAAGGGAAGGAACTGGTTAAAAAACCTAGTCTAGTGGAAGGTGTCCCTGCCTATGGCAGGGGATTAGAATTGGATGAACTTTAAGGTCGCTTCCACCCCAAACCATCCCATAATTCCATGTTATCTCTAAAGAACACAGGACACTTCTCTGATTTTAAATTTAAAAGTTACTTGATAGTCTTTGCATCATTTTGCACCTCAGCTGCTCTTTGACACTGTGGATGCTTTGTGGTTTTCATCCAGAAATTTGGACAAAACTTGTCAGTCTGAGGACAGGTTATAAAACTCATAAAATTCAAGCAGAGTGTGTAGAACACATCCCAGGCAAGCAGACACTGGGACTGGCATGGAAAAGGCTCGAATTACTTGAAGAGAGCTTAGCATAATTGCTGGTTTTCTTCTGCAAAGAGCTTTCTGCAAAGCACACAAAAGCAGTGCTTAAAGAGGAGTGATTAGTGGCACAAGTGGTGTGATAAACATCTGAATATTGATGTGGGTCTGGTAAATGTGTGTCTCTGAATGTCCTTAGATTGTGCACAGGGACTTTCAGGTGTCTGAGTATGTCTGGGGCTCTTTGAGGTCTCCTGTTTGGCCCCAGGAGGTTTGGGTCTCCTGTAGGTTGTGTGTGGACAGATGTCTTGGGTTGTAATACAGGATGTGGCCAGAAATGTGGATTCTGTCCCCATCTGCTGCAGCCGGCTGGGGCAGTGACCCTGATCTCCTGGCACATATTACCTGCTAATGGGCCAGCTTTAAACCAGCTGGGACAATCATCTTTGGTTTGAATGGGAGGACCAGGTGACACTGGAGTCATTCTTCATTTCCAAGGAATGCAACCTTGGCTTGCTAATTCTCCTTATACTCTTACACAATTTCAAGGTTCTGAAGCTCTAGGAAAACCACAGGTGCCACAAGACTGACACACACTCCTGAGCTGGCAGCAGGGTGAACGAGGTTAATCTTTTGTGATGACAAAAACCTTTGTGTTTGCACTGGGAGCTGTTCTGGAGTCATGGCATGAGGTTGGAAAGGACAAGGTGAACGAGGTAATCTCTTTGTGAGGACAAAAACCTTTGTGTTTTGCACTGGGAGCTGTTCTGGAGTCATGGAATGAGGTTGGAAAGAACCTCTGGAGTCACCAGGTCCAATCCCCACCTAGCTCAGGCTGCCCATTCCCCCTCCAACCAGCTGAATTCTCTTCTGAAGTACAACTTTTGCCTCTAGAGCTTGGCTGAACCCTTGAGGGAGAGTGAAGAAAGGCATTGATCTGCACAGAGGGAGCTTGGCCAAGAGCCCTGGTGCATTATCCCTCACACGAGGGTGAGTTATGCCTGTGATCATTTCAAAGGCTGCAAATGGGCTGCAGGAAACACAGCAGGCTGTAATGAAGGGCCTTCCATCCCAAAACTGTGCTGTCTCAAGGATCCCTCTCATCCATTAAGTGTTGATTTGAGGGGACAGCATGAGGCAGAGCTGACAGCTGGCCCCAATCTGTAAATCCAGAGCAGCTCCTCGGGAATAGATGAAATCCCATCGATCCAGAAATGCTGAATTCAATGAGCTCATGGAGCAGGGTGTGGGGGAGGGAGCTGGGGGACAGTGGCAGGATCAGGTGGCAGAAGAGGTGAACTCCACAGATGTGAGGTGAGAGGACCATGAGGGGGTTTGGGCAGGTATTTTTGGGTGTCTGTGCTTGTTGTGTGTGTCCCCTGGGTGTGGGGGACCTGTGCTTTGTTAGCAGTGACATGAGCTGTCTGGAAAATATTTCCATCATGGTAAAACAGTAAAACTCTTCAGACTTCAGTGTAAAAGAGCCAGAGGTTGAGCTCAGGTGCCAAAGGCTGGATTGTGCTCACTTCTAAATTGCTTTTTTTACCTTCAGCTGCACCTGCCCAAAAATGAGGAATGGTGGCCAAATTTGAGGGACTGATTCTCCCCCTCTGCTCCACCCTCATGAGCCCCCAGCTGCAGGTCCCAACATCAGGATCAACATCTGGGGTCCCAACATCAGGAAATGGAGCTGCTGCAGTGATCCAGAAAAGGCCACGGAGATGCTCCAAGAGCTGGAGCCCCTCTGCTCTGGAGCCAGGCTGGGGGAGCTGCATGGGCTCAGTTGTTCAGGGTTGGGAGAGACAGCTGAGGGGATTTTATGGTCTTTGAGAAAGTGAAGGGAATAAACTCCTTCCCATCTCCAAAGAGAAAAGTACAGAAATTGTAGATTAATGTTACAACAGGGGATTTTTTGTTCAATTTTAGGAAAAGCTTATTTGTGATAAGGCTGGATCAAAATCTGAAAGGATTTGGGAGAAGTGTCACAGTCCCTGGAGGAAGAAAACCTAGAAAAACTTCACAACCATTAAATATCACCAGGATGGTTTAGGCAGAACTAACAGCTGATTCCAGCACCTATTCAATCATTCCTCCATGGGAAAAGCAGAGACAAACTGTTTCTAAGAGGTGTGGGAAAGAAGAAGAACTTTAAAAAAGCTCAGGAGACATGGGATTAATTCCTTGCCCTGCTGCAGAATTCCTGGGTTTTCCTCCCCAGTTTGTTTAGCCTTCCTCTGCCTTATTTCCTGCCCATGGGAATGGTTTGGCAGTCAGGAGGAGCTGCAGAGGGGCTCAGGCACAGGCACAGGAGGATTTAAGGGTGCCATGGTGCAGGGCAGTGACATTGTGAGCTGCCTCATGTTGTCCCAGAAGAACATGAGGTCTCCTTTTCCATCCAGGAGAAAGTTTGGGTCTAGCACTGAATGTTTGAGACTTGGAGAAAAGAGCTGAGAAAACACTTTTCTCTGTCTGAACAACTCCAGCATTTTCAGCAGAGAAAAATTTAATAAGTTAAATAAATTAATAAAATAAATGAATAAAATAAATTAATAAAATAAAGGATGAATAAAATAAACGAATAAAATTTAAAAAATTTAATTTTTACTTAACATGTAAAAATTAAATTTCAAATCTAAACCTGTCACCCAGGATCCTTTTACAGAAGAATAAAAGACATCAGTGGCCCAGAATTCATTTCCCTGATCCTGCAGATCTCAGGTGTGATTCAATTCCTACACAAAAATACCATTGGGGATGGCATCTGAGACATATTGAGGGGACTGGCAGGTGTCACAGAGGATTTATGGGGATCAGCATCCTCCTGAAAAGGCAGCTGGAGGCCAGGAGGGATATCTGGGGGCTCCAGAATGGATTTGGGAGGGCAGAGCCTGCCTAGGATGGGAGTTTTCTGTGCTGACAAGCACTGACCCTCAAGAAAACACAGATTTTGACCTGAAGCCTTGGGGAAAACTTCCAAAATTGCATGATAGAAGTAGAACCACTGGTGTGTAGTTTGAATAGAAGTGTGTGATATCACATGGTGTAAAATTTAGAATTTAAAATTTTAGAATACAGCAATATATAAAAAGCAAGATGGAGCTTTTAGGGCAGAGGTTTCTTGCTTCTTCACCTTCTTTTTCATAGGTTTGAGTGGTACCTTTGTAATTGGATAGAAAATTCTGCATTGCAAGTCACAGCTGTGTGGTTATTGGGTTAAGAGTAAAAATAATTTAGGTGTCCATTCTTAATTGGACACTTTGGACTTAAAAAACCTCATAGAGAGAGAAATACATTGCCATTTGTAGTTTGTTAGCTAGAAGTGCTGTAAAACTCACTGTAATATAGATAAGAATTAATAAACATCTGAGTCTGAACATGAAATTCTGTCTCTCAAGCTTTTAACCCTGACTCTGGCAAAAGAGAAAAAAGAAGATAAAATGCAATAGGGGATACAAAGGGGGTGGAAAAGGTCTCAGGGTGCTGTGCCTTCCCCTCTCCTGCTCTGGAGCAGCAGGGCAGGACTGGCACAGGTTTTATGTTCTTGGAACCCTGAGGCCTGGGAGTTTTGAGCTTTCTGTGCTTTCTGACACTGACCCCCAAAAACACTGCTTGTGACTTGAGGCCTTGGAAAAGGCTTCCAAAATTGAGTGATGGAGTTAAAAATCACTGTTGTGTAGTTAGAAGTGTGTGATTTCACATGGAGAAGGGTTTGGAATTTGGGGTTTAGAATACAGTAATAGGTATGGGACAAGGTGAATGTTCTTGCTGTTGTCTCTTCTTCCTTCTTCTTCATGATTTCAGGCAGTAGGTTTTGGTTGGATGGAAAATCCCTCAGTGTGGGCCACAGGTGTTTGGTCATTGGGTCAAAAGTATAAATAATATAGATGTTAGTTTTTAATTGGATAGTTGGACTTTGAAATACTTTGTAATGAGCAAGATTCACCTCCATTTTGTTGCTTTTAGCTTGTTAGCTAGAGGTGCTGTAAAACTCACTGTACTATAGATAAAAATTAATAAACAACTGAGCCCAAACACAAAAATCCATCTCTCAAGCTTCAATCCTGATTCTGAGTGAAGGCAAAGGAAAAAAGAAGGTAAACACTAATATTGTGTGACCAAGGTGAACGTGGTGCTTGCTTTCCTCCTGTGCTTCTGCCAGCAGAGAAGCAAATGCTCACATCCACCAGGAGCCAGCAGGAAAACCTGCTCCTTCCCCTCCTGACAAACACTTGTCATCCCAGCTCCTGCTGAAAAGGCAGCCAGAGCTGTGAAACTGGGTGTCAGGAAAAAGCAAATTTAACCCTGCCTGTGGGTGGTGGAGCAGAGCCCTCTTCTTCAGCAAGCTTGATACCAAGTGCCATAAATAATTTGAGTGAATAAACAGGAGAAGATTCCTCTTGCTGGAGGTTTGGAGAGGTTGGAATAAAAGCAGGTGACTTTCCCTGAAGTATTACAGAATTATTAAGAGCTACAAGAGCATGGAGTCCTGTTGGGGAAGTAATATCAAAATTATATGAATGCCTAGCAAGTAGTTCTGAAAGAACAGATGAAATAGAAATGTTAGCAGTATTTGATATAGACACTGAAAATAGTTATGTTAAGGTTTGAGTTCTCTTCTTTTGTTTAGATAATACCAAATGGCACAAATACCAAAGAGCCAACAGACATCCTGCTTTATGCCTGTCAGGAAAGGTCTCAAGATAAGGGTTACAGATAAGAAAGCCATAAAACATGGTAATTTAGAGAATCCTATAGGTTGCATGCAAATATTAGGAAATTACTATATTGTATTAGATTGGTTATTAAAAATTGCAATATTCATTAGCGAAAAATACTTATTGTGTTGTAAAACGGAAAATCTCTCTCTTCCCTTCTCCTCTTCTCCTCTCTTCTCTCATCTCTCCCTTGCTCTAACCTCTCTCTAAGTTCTCTCTTACACCCATACCCTATAATAAAATACTAACCTCAACAATATAATATATTAAGCTCTGAGTCTGTCCTACGACCGTCCGACAACAAAAACCCCACAGAGTCCCAGCTGTGCTTGATCCCAGAGCACTGAGTGCCTGCCTTGGACACCTCCAGGGATGGGCACTCCAAACCTCCCTGGGCAGCTCCTCCCACTGCCTGAGCTCCCTCTCAGTGTGAATTTTCCCCCAAAATCCAGTCTAAACCTCCCCTGGCACAGCCTGAGGCTGTTTCCTCTGTCTCTGTCCCTGTTCCCTGGAGCAGAGCCCAATCCCCCCCAGCTGCCCCCTCCTGTCAGGGAGTTTAGAGTGACAAGGTCCCCCCTGAGCCTCCTTTTCTCCACACTAAACACTCCCAGTAATGTTAAATGAAGTTGTATTGAGTGAAGCCACCACACTGCTGGTTTCTTCCTCCAGCAGCAGCTGGAGATCCTGAGTGGAGCAGGATTGTGATGGGAGGGTCCTGACCCTCCACGAAGGATGATTTTCCTCCTTGGACCCCTGGGATGAGGTTCAGCTGTAGCAAAGCAAACTCCCTCCCTGTGTTTCACCTTTCAAGGGACAAGACATTCCTGGCATAACACATATCCTGATTTTTTCCTTGCCCTGCCAGTGATTTTCAGCTCTGGCAAACCTGGCAGCACCTTTCTGTTGTACCTGATAGTTCAAACAGACTTTTTTTGGGTTTAAAATCCAGGGAAATGTTTAAGCCTGGGTGATCTTTGGAGGGGAGATTCTCTAAAGAATGGAGATAATTCTCAGTGTCTCTTTTGGATTAGGGTTTCATTGCTAACCCAGGCAGGCTGTGTGGTTTTAAACTTTCACTGAAGTTTCTCATTAAAGAATTAAAGCCCTAAATACCTCCTGGTACCAAAAATCCTGAACCCAAGAGCTGGATTTATTGATACATTGCATGTTGGAGGCCACATAAACTGTGAAGCATCACTCTGATCTGCAGGAAAAAGTCAGAAAAATGGGTGGCTTTGCTTTGGGGTAGGGGAGGCAGAATTTAAATTGTCCTGTGCCATGTCATAACTGTGCAAATCTATTTTTGAATGGCCTGGCTGTGCTGGGCAGCCCTGGACTGGCCCAGAAAACCAGGTACAGGCACACAGGGAGCAGGGATGAGCTCTGTGATGACAAAAAAACTGAGTTAATTCCTCCTGTCTTTGATAATTTTGTCCTTTTGGGCCTCTGTTTCCTATTAAAATAGGACATGATGATTTTTTTAGTGGCTGAATTGTGTCCCTGGGAAGGCAGTGGAGAGGTTTGGGTTATTTTGGGGAGGATGGGTTTGGGTTATTTTGGCAGGGGTTGCTCTGTGCAGTAACTCCCAAGGGACAGAGCTGCCCATGGAGTCCTGTGTTTTCTCCCAGAGCAGCTCCACAGAATTCCCTGGGATCCAGGTGCTGTTTTCTCTCATGCCATTAGATGGTGGTGGAGGAAGCAGGACAGACACAATCCCAAACCAGGAAAATCAGAAAATTCCTTCAACTTCTCACAAGGGAAATATTTCTTTGCTGTCTGCTCAAGGAAATGAAAAATGGGGAGGGGGATGCCATATGTGAGGGATTGCTGGGGAAGCAAAGCCAGTCCCTGCTCTAGGAGAGGACAGGGAGCACAGAAACCTCAGGATTTGGGCACAGGAACCACAGGGAGGAGAGCAGAGGGGGAAGCTCTGCAGATTTTCTCCCTGGTGAAAATCTGGGTAGGAAGGTGGGAAGGGCTGGGAGGAGCACTGGAGGGAGATGAAGGAGGTGTGAGAGCCAGGCAGGGTCCTGGCAGCTTGATCTAGGGAACAAACCCTTCCTCCTAAGGGTTGTGGTGTGAAAATTCAGACCTGGAGAGGAACAGGAAAGGGGGAAAAAACAAGAAAACTCAGAATAAGCAACCGACCACACACACAAAAATCTCTGCTTTGCTCTCCATGGCTTTGATTGACTGCAAGGGGCTGGTTTAGAAAAATAAAAAAAAATCATTATGGCAGGGAAAGTCCTCTAGGGTCTTGGAGTCCACATTTGAAATGATGTCTTGTCTTCAATGTCCCTGTGCTGTCACCTCAGCAGAGGAGCCCTGGTGGGTACCAGGAACACCCCACTGGGAATTTGTCTTTCTGTGTAGAACATTTGTGCCCTCCTGGGTGCCTGGAATGAGGGACTAGAGCCTGAACACTCCCCTTTTTGCCCCTAGACTCAGCCTAAAGCAGCAGCCAGGATTTGTGCTGCTTTCCTCCTTTAACTGGTTTCACATCCTGTGACCCAGCAGGGCTGGATTTCCCTGCAAGGAAATTTCTCAGGGGCTGCACACACTGGCAGGGATTAGGAGCTCTAAATCCAAAGCATTTGGCATCTGCTCCTGCAAAACCCTCGGCCTGAAACTGCATTCTGAGCTAAACTGGTGATGGGAGGGATGGAGGCAGTGCCACAACACTGCAGGAGCTAAGTGAGCACAAAGCTCCAAGGAAAGGCAGGACCAGGACTGGAGAGAAGGGAACCACTGCAACCAGGATGTCCCTTTAGCAGTGAGAAACTGAATTAAAGCCTGAAAACTTCAAATGCTTTTATACAGAGAGCTTCTAGTTCTTCAGAGGAGAATTTTCTATCAGATATTTCCTTTTGGATGCCCCTCTCCAGCTCCCAGCAGGGAATATCCAGTGGAGTATCTCTCATATCCTGGGTGCAGCATGCTGTGTTTTCCACTCCTGTCCTTTCTGAGAGGTTTTTTGGTTTTTTTTTAATCTTGCTGAGGCAATAAGAGCCCTTCTCCTGTGAAGGACACAGTTGGTTTGCAGCCTGCCCTGTGGTGTTGGAAGCTGCTCTGTCTCAGTGAAGTGCCCTCAGAGCTGGATGATGGCCCTTGAATGCTGAGAATGAGGAACCAGAGAACTGAAAGGAATAAACTACATCAGATTCCTGGAAAGGATCTTCAAGATCACCCAGTTCCAAGGCCCTGCCATGTGCAGGGACAGTTCCACTCGACCAGGACCCCTCCAGCCTGGCCCTGGACACTTTCCCTGCTGCCTGAGGTGCTGGAAACAGCAGCACTGGGCACTCAGCCTGGAGAAGATGCTGATTTTGGCCAGTGTGAGCCCAGAAATGCCCATATTTCATTTAAACTGTTCCCTCTGAGAACTGTGTAATTGCAAAAATTCTTGTGTCTGGCTCCTGCTCTTCAGAGACATGGATGTCTCTTCTTGGGCCAGCCTGGGTTTTTTCTCCCTTAGCATTATAAAACTTACCTGGAGAGACATTTGGTCACAGGAGACCTCAAATCCATCCTCATTTCATTTCTGACACAGTTTTTCTGAGTTTCTCCCAAGAAAGGACAGATGGGTTTGAAAGACCAGCAGTCACTGAGCACTGCTGTGTGTGTGAGTGTGTGTATTTCTGTGTTTTGTGTTTGAGAGTCTGGATTTAATATCTGTCTGAGCAGGGCTCTGGCAGGGCCTGAATTTGCTGATCTTGAGGCTGAGACCAAGCTGTGACCATCACCCATTTCCCTGATTGCTCCCAGGAGTTTGCATGGCACAGCAAGAGGAAATGGTGCCACCAGCACAAGTCAGGGATAAATTCTGCCCCTGTGCTGCTCTGGTGGCCAGGGAAAGCCCAGGAGCCACATGCTTCACCAGCTGCCACTGGGTTAACCAGGATTTGCTCACATCTGGAGAGCTGGGAGCAGTTTGTGATGCTTTGCCCCAGAGGAGAAATAACTCAGTCAGGTGTGGCATTGCTGCACTGAGTAAATTCACCACCTCATTCCTTTTACTTTTTCCTTCCCTGTTTTGTAGGGAATCTCTTCAGCATGAAACACAATTGACCTCTGACTTTTATGAAAAGCACAAAATAGGAGCTCAGGCTGCCCAAAGCCATTAAACCCCCAATAAGTGACACTGCTCTGGCCCATTGAACATCCTGCTGCACCCAAGTGTGGGCTGTTTAAAGACAATGAAATGTTCTTTGTAGAATGCTTTGGGACTTTAAGATCACCTCATTCTAGGGGTGACCGTGGGCAGGGATGCTCCCGCCAAGATCAGGTTGTCCAAGTCTTGTAAAGGATTTTCTCACAGCTGTGAATCATCCTTGTGGTTTTCTTCTGAACCTTCTCCTGTTTTCTTTCATTTTTCTCTAGAAGTATTTTTAAAACATCTGCATCACTGACCTCTGCCTGCAAATTGTATTCTTCAGGCTATGTAAATGACTTCTTAGAGAGATTTGTGTTCCCTTTGCAGGTTTGTTGTGTTTTTTCCTCTTTCAAAAAAAAAAACCAACAAAAACAAAAAACAAAACAAAACAACAACAACAAAAAAAACCAACGCAAACCACAACAACAACAACAGCAACAACAACAAAAAAAAAAAATCCACGAAAAAAACAAACCAGCCCAGATTTCCAGGATGTGCCTCCCCCTGGTTATTTGGGAGAGCTGGTCTTGGATTTTCTGGGGACTGAGCTGAAGTCCATCACTGTGATAATGAATGGCAGCATTTTCACCTTCTTGGGAGGAAACTCAGAATCTGCCCTTGGCAAAACCAGCCCTAAAAGGAGGAACCTAGTGATTCCACAGGCCTGAAGTACCCAGAAAATGCCCAGTTGTTTGTACTCTAAATGAACAATGTCGATTTTCCTTGTGCTGTTACCACGCTCTGCACAAGCCACCTGTCAGGTCAAACAGTTTATAAACAGTGACTGTGAAGGAAGGGAATCAAATTCCAGCCTGAGCAGAGCTGTGTGTGCCTTGCTGGTTATTGAGTGTGGGCTCTCTCCCTGCCTGCCCCCAGCACAGCCAAAATTGTCACTTCTGCACAGCTTGAGAGGGGAGAGGGGAGGTTGAGCTGTCTAAAAACTCGTGTTGATTGACCACAGCTTATAGATCATGTCCAGGTGTCATGGCTTGGGGCATTCACTGCTGGGAAAAGCACTTGTCCCCAGCACTTGCGGCTCTGGAAATGAGTTAATCTGTCAGACTTTGCTCTACACTGAAGAGGAAGAGGATTTTCCTAGCTTTGGAGCCCTGGAGAGAAGCCTGGATTTCATCTTGTCTGGTTGGGAATTCAGAGAACAGCAAATGGCTGAGGGACAGATCATTAATGGCATTAAATGTCTGTGGCCAAAAGGGAAATCTTCATTTCTTTGGCTTTCTGGAAAGCCCTGTGTCCCACAGCACAGGAGGAGCAGCACAAAGGTGTTGGGGAGGACATAGAAAAACCTTGTAGATACAAGTGCTTAGTGAAAAGTTCTGAAACCATAAGTGAAATAGAAATGACAACGAAATTTTTGATTGTGAGGCTGAAAACAGTCATGTAAAGGTTTAAGGCCTCTTCCTTTGTTTAGATAATGCCAAATGCCACAAATACCAAAGAACAACAGACATCCTGTTCCAAGTATGGCAGGAAAGGTTTAGAGATAAGGTCTATAGATAAGAAAGCCATAAAACATGGTAATAGAATGATTCCTATAGGTTGCATGCAAATATTAGGAAATTAGTATTTTGTAGTATATTGGTTATTGGAAATTAGAATATTCAACATAGAAGAATACTTATTGTATTGTAAATGGGAAATTGCTCTCTATTCCCTATTCTCTATTCTCTCTTATCCTCTCTACTCTCTATGCTCTATTCTCTCTACTCTTACACTCTCTCCCTCATATACCCATGCCCTAATAATAAACTACAAACTTCAAGACCAGGACATAGAGAGCTCCTGAGTCTGTCCTGATGACTGTCCACCCGACAGAAACCCCCACACAAAGGTTTGTGCTGGGTTCCTTGCCTGGGGTGAAGGGATGCAGGGTAGGGGCAGTGCCAGGAATGACATTTGATGTGTCCTCAGGGATCTGATCTACCTCTGCCCCATGTTTTTGGGAAGTTTATTTATACCCATGCTGGGTAAGGAGCTCTGACAAGAATCACAGAATATCCCAAATTCCCACAAGAACCATTGAGTTCAGCTCCAATACTTGCACAGCCCCAACCCCAGTGGAGCTGCTTGCGCCTTCTACTCCCAAACTCGGCCTTCACTTGAGCATTTTTAAAAATTTCCTTATTCTCATTCAAAAGAGAAGATTCTTCCACTATCTTTGCTGCTTTTTTTTTTAATATTTTGATTCCACAAACTGAGTTGATGTAATCACTCCCCTTGGCACCCTTTGAGCTCCTGTCCTTACTCTTCTCACACCTCATTTGTTACAGTGATATAGGAAAAGGGACAAAAAATGAAGTCAGAAAGCCACTGAAAGTCCTGATCTTTGCATCACCCAAGTGTTCAATATTCCTGGTAGTATTTGATTTATAGAGCACCTTTTTTGCTGACATGTATCCCAAATTCCATAAATAAGTGCAGTGCTGTGCTAACGAGGTCTCAGCTCTGCCAAGGATGCAGCCCCAGGCTCTGTAATTTGATTTCTCATCAAAATCTCTTTGGCTTTTCTCTCAGCTTCATCCTGCAACCAAGTGCTTACAAGGCTGCCTTCAGCAAAGGTGGATGTCTGCCTGGGTCACTCACAGCATGGTTTGGGTTGGAAGAGACCCTAAAACTCACTCTCAAGCCCTTTCCATGGGCAGGGACACCTTCCTCTAGAAAAGGTCACTCAGAGCTCGTTGCTTGCCTGAGACAGAGGAAAAAGGCTGAGTTGAACTGAAGGATTGAGGAAAGATGTTGCAGTGAGAAAGAAATGCCTCAATCAACCCTAGGGATTAAATTTTTCCTCTCAGAGTTGGTGGAAGCAGAAGGGACTGGAAAGGAAATGAGAAAAAGAGGGCTGAGAAGGTGGAGGTTGTGGATGGAGGGTGATTTTCTGAGGGACAGGCAGAGGGATTATTACCTTCTTCTATTTATAGATGTAAATTTATCAGCCCCAGATCCAGAGATAAGGAGCAGGTTGCCCAGGGAAGCTGGGGCTGCTCCTGGATCTCTGGAAGTGTCTAAGGCCAGGCTGACAGGGCTTGGATCACCCTGGGACAGTGGAAGGTGTCCCTGCCATGGCAGGGGTGGAACTGGATTCTCTTTAAGGCCAACCCAAACCAATCTGGGATTTTATGGTGTGGGAAATGGGGATTTCCCTCTCTGGGTCATTTTAGGGATCAATCCCTATGGTCCATCACAGCCCCCAGTGATGGGACCACCTGCAAATTGCCATAAAGTAAAGGGCAAAGGAATGAGAGGCTGAGCTGCAGCAATGAGAGTTTCTCATTTAAAATAATGGAGGATTAGAAATCAAAATGTTATTGCTGCCATAAAGCTGATACATCTCCCTTGCAGTTTTCTCCCTCTTTTAAAGGCTGGCATTCACAGGAGCTGTAGTGGTAATAGCAGCAGCTTCCCACTTATTAGGAGCTCTCAGAAGGGTTTCTGTGAGCCAAGCAACCGTGATTTTTATTAGCACTGATGGTGTGTGTCAGTGGTTGGCCTCTCTTTATGCTGGCATTAACAACAGTTGAGAGAAAATTGTGTTGTCAAGCACAAGCCAAGCAGAAATAATGGCACTTGAATTCTTTCTCTGCACCCATGAAGTGACAGCATTTGTGGTCTTTAGCATCCATTTCATGTTCATGTGTCACAGCCAAATCCTGGCCTTGCAATATCCCCAGCTCTCTAGTATGGGTTTAATTTTGCCCTCTGTAAAGTTGTTTCTGGGGTTGAGAGCTCATTGTTTGCAGCCTCTTACCCAACATGTAAAATCTGGCCTCTGAGCCACATCTGGACTGCAGGGATCCCACAAAGTTTCTCCATCCTGCTCTCCCAGGGAAGTCCCACCGTGTTAGAGAGGCTCAGCTGATGTGCAACTGCATTTTCAAAGCAGGGATGTTCATGCTTCCTGCCTGTGCTGTGACTGCAGAGGGATTTATTCCAGGTTTCAGGAGTTCAGCACGTTTCAGGAGATCTTGATTTACCCCCATGTCCTGCCCCTGCCTCCCTGGGGAATCATACACTCCATCTGTGCCTCACTTCCCACTCTAGAAAAGAACATGTTCCTCTCAGTTTTTCTGCCTCATATTTGGATTTGGAGACTTTTGCAGCAGGAATTGCCTGTTTTTTTGTGCAGTTTGTACCTGCATCAGTGAGGCCTTGATCTGCCCCAGGGTCTGTAGGCAAGTGCCAGTGCCTGGGGGATCACAGCAGCTCTTTTCAGGAGATTTTCAGGAGGAGCTTTGAGACCTTTCCTGACAAAAGGACACACACCAGCACAGCAGCATCCCTGGCAATGCTGGGGTGACTTCCAGGAAAACATCCTTCAGGAGGAAATTGCAGTGGGCACAGTTGACTTCTTGCCCTAATCAATGACCACAAGAAGCACAGGATTTTTACTTCCTTGAATTTGTCTTGTCTCCTTATTTAACTTGAAAAGCCACAGTGTTCCTGAAGCTCTCCTCAGTTATTCACCCCCTGCTGTCATTCTCTGGAGAATGAACACAGTAGAGCCCTCACTTCAGTTCTGAGTATGTTTGAAATCCATCATGACCAAGCTCTAAAACCTCTTATTCTTGTCCAGCTGCCTGGCTGTGTGTCTGCCCAGACAGCTTGTACCTCCCAATGCATTTTTCTGCTGAGTTAAAGGACCTCAACACAATTAATTGCTCATGCCCAGGAAATCAGAGTTCCCATCCATCCTGCTGAAGGAGGAGAATTTGTCACAGAGGGAGAAACTTTTCTGCCTGCTGTCAGGTCACTCCTGCCTTGGGGGCTTTCCTTGAGCACAATTTCTTCAACAGATGTGAATGCTGAGCATTAAGGTGTCCTCATGGGTCACTCTGGGGTGACAGGGAGGTGCATCCTTGATGGGCAGGTGTCCTGGTTGGAAGGACAGGTGTCTGCCAATAAAGGCAGCAGCTTCTCTTTGAAATGGAGAATGTAAACCTCCTCCCTCCAAATTATTATAATTTTGAAATTAAGGGGCTCTCAGGCAAAGATATGGGAATTAGGAATAATAGTTCTTTACTAGGAAAGTTAAAATAGAAATGCAGTATTACAAAGAACAATCCCAAACCCTGCCAGAGTCAGAATCCAAGCTGACACCCGTCAGTCAGTCAGGGTGTTGGCAGCAGTCCCATTCAATGGTGGCTGCATCCTCCTGCAGTGGCAGATGTGGTTCAGCTGGAGCAGTGCTCCTGTAGAAGGTGCAGTTTTCCTCTGAAGGTCCAGGGATGATGTGGAAAGGTCTGGTTTTCCTCTGGAATCCAGTGGAAAGAAGGTTCCTTGATGTCCAAAATCTCAGTTTTTATCTGGGTAGGAAAGGCTTGGCTCCTGCCCTGGCTGGAGCATCTCCCAGTGGGATGATGGAATTTTATCAGCCATGCCCTGGGACTCCATGGCCATGAACAGGAGATATCTCCTGGAGGGAGGATGGGCTGTGGAAAGATAAAGATGATTGCCCCAGCTGGTTTAAAGCTGGCCCATTAGCAGATAATATGTGCCAGGAGATCAGGGTCACTGCCCCACCCGGCTGCAGCAGATGGGGACAGAATTCACATTTCTGCCACATCAATCCCACACAGCAGAGAAGCCAGGGACCTCTGCAAGCTGTGCTCCTCTCAGGAGGAGGAAAGACACTTTCCACTATCCCAGGCTGCTCCAAGCCCTGTCCAACCTGGCCTTGAACACTTCCAGGGATCCAGGGGCAGCCACAGCTTCTCTGTGCCAGCACCTCCCCATCCTCACAGGGAAGAAATTTCTTCCTCACATCTACTCTAAATCAACCCTCTGTCAGTTTAGAGCCATTCCTCCTCATCCTATCACCACAAACCCTTGTAAAATGTCACACCTCAGTCAACAGCCTGAGATGGAGGAGTGACATTTAGATTTGCACTTCTGGATTTAAAATGATTCATCTCAATCATGCTGCCATCATTAGGGCTCATAAGAATGAGTTACTTTGCATGCTCATAGCTATGTTCCTGTGCCTGAACAGGCAGGAGAAAGAGCATTAATTAAGGGCATTTAATTAATTTCAATGCCCACTGCACAATATTTGTGCTGGACCCACGGACAAGTTGCCATCACTCAGCTGGGTGACAGTGACTTGTCACAGGGGAGCTCTCAGCAGGAGGAAATTGTGGGGCAAGGAGAGAGAGGAAGAACAACTCACACTGGCCCAAGCCAAGAACACATCCATTAACCAGGGACTGATGGCTCCTTCCATAACTTGTCACCCATTAAAATATTGCAGCTATATTGATGCTGATGTACTGCCAGCTGCACTAAAAATAGGTGTGCAGCCTTTAGTCCCCCAGGAAAAAAAAAAAAAAAAAAAGTTTTCATGCATTTAAAACACTTCACCATGACTCACATTCCTTGCTTGGCTCTTCTGTGCCCTCAGAGGGAAGGAACATTTTGCCAGAGGTGTCTGGTGCACCCTGAAAGCAGTTTCTGCAAAATAAAATTAAAAAGCACTGCTCATCAAAGGCCTGTGATGTGAGATCCCATTGCCAAGGAGTCCCAGGAGGGGAGGGCAGGGTGTGAGGGTGTTGTCAGCCTGATCTGTGGAATTGGAAGCTGGACTAGAAAGATGATTTTTATCCTCCTTTGGACCCATTTATTGGGGATTTATTTATTGACAAAGAAGGAACTTGTTCAAACTCAGATGATTATTAATTCTTGTCTACATTCCAGTCTCACAAACCGTGAGTTCTGCAGCACTTCAAGCTAACAAGCTAAAAATGGAAATGTATCTCTCTCTCTACAAGGCCTTTTAAGGGCAAATTGTCCAATTAAAAAGTGAAAAAAAATTTACTTATATTATTATATTACTTAATTTATTTCTTACTTATATTACTTATTGAATTATTTAATTACCAAATTATCATTGAATTATTATTGCTATTAATAATATTATTATTACTATTATTATTATTGTTATTAAATAATTATTAAATTATTGTTACTTTTAACCAAATAATCAACCACCCATGGCAATGTGGATTTTTCTATCCAATTACAAAATATCACCTAGACCCATGAAGAAAAAGGTGAAGAAGAAAGACAAAACCTCCACCTTAAAATCTCCATCTTGCTTTATATATATCACTATATTCTAAAACCTTAAAATCTAAGTTTTTCCACATTCTATTCAAACTACACACCCATAATCCCAGGGTTTTTTTTCAATTTTGGAAGCTTTCTCCACAGCCTCAGGTGAAAAGTAGTGTTCTCCTGGGGGTCAGTGTCTGTCAGCACAGAAAGTTTAAAATTCTATTTCCAGGGTTCCAACAGTAGAAAGTTCTTGAAATGCACTTGTTTTAGAGAAAAGTGGTTTCATCAGTCTTTCAAGCACACAGGAGAGGTCTGGTGAGGGAAGACTTGATTTTGAAGCCAATCATGGAGCCAGTGAAGAATTTGGGTTGGAAAGGATCTCTAAATGTCATCTGCACCACCCTTGCAATGAGCAGGCACATCTTCAAATGAAAAATGTCTCATTAAGACAAAAACAAACACAAAAAGTCACTCAGAGCATCAGGGAGCTGCTCATCCTCCTCAGCTCAGGCAGCCCCAGCAGCCTCTGTGACAGAGCCATCATTCCTCTCTTACCTTCTGAAACAAGGGGGAAGAACAGTTTTGGTCTAAAATCAGATGTTTAAAAGAGACAATTTCAAATTAGTCACCCAGGCTCTTTCTACATCAGAGCAGAAGCTTCCAGAGGGCAGCTCATTTTCTGATGACCCTTTTTAGGCAGTTATGTGGCATCCAACCATGTATCAGCAGGTTTATGACCTTCAGATAGAATTTGAAGCAATAAACTGCATATTTTTGCAGATCAATGACCAGTTACTCTACATCCTTATTTTTAATTTTTCTTTTCAGAGCAGCACACACTGTTTGCTCCTCTGTTGCTGAGGTGCTGCTGCAGATCCCTCATTCCCTGGTGACATTTGCCACCTGTGCCCTGCTAAATGGTGCCCTGAGCCCATTCATTCCCCTGGCTCTGCCTCACCAAGCTCTTTGCCTTGCTCATTAACATAATTACCTCCCTGCATTAGTTTATGCCTGTAATAAAATCTCTGCTCCTCCTGTTGGAAGTCACAGAGGTTGAAAGCTTGGTAATAAAAACCATCAGTGACTTAACAAATTACTTTCCCTTCAACTATTTGGCTGAGGTTTGGCAGAGCTCCCTTTCCCTGTGCTTTTTTCCCAGTGTGGAGACACTAAAAAACTCCTTTATTAGTGAGCTCACCTTGATTGTGATGGCCAAGATGTGAGGTAGGAGGAAATTCCCTGCATTGCATGGAATTATATCCATTCCTAAAATGCAAGGACAGCATTCAGTTCTGGAAATGATGCTAGGAAGAACCAGAAATTTGTTTTTAAGAAGACTTTTTTGTACAATTCTGAGTCCTGTGAGTTCTCTGCTTTGCCTGGGTTTGAATTCTCTTCAAGAAACAGCTTCCATTCAAATTTATTTTTGCCCTGCTCTGCCTCCCATGGGAATTATTTCACAACTGGAAAGTAAATCTTGCAGTGAGACCTCCCAGACCCTCTGTCCAGAGGGGGATTGATTGCTCTCTTTAAAAGGACATCACTGACAGGGAGGGGTCGGATGCAAAATGGGATCTTTAATCTAAACAAGAACTCAACAAAGCCAGGAGAAAAACATGAAAAGTGAAAGCAGCTCACTTATTAGAGCAAACTCTTCAGAGAATTATGGTTTTCTCTGTCTCTTGAAGTTTGTGATCAGCTCTGAACATGTGTTTGGTACCTTCTCACACAGTTTGGGGTATTTAAATACAGGTATGGGACAGGCAGGATGCACAAGGTGCTCAGTGCCTGCTGCAGTGGAGCCCCATGGCTCTCACATAACATTAGAAACCTGATTTTAGGAGAACAAATTCTATCCCTGGGCTCTGATAGTGGATTTAGGGAATAAGCTGGTAATTTTAGGGAGCAATATGCTTGACTTATTTATGTGTGCTCTTAAAGATGAGGTGAATTGTCCCCTTGGTGGCTGAGGAGCTCAGGGAGAGGCAGCCAAACCTCAGGGAGACCCTGAGGGAAGAGCTGGAATTCAGCCCTGACTCTCAATCCCATCTCCTCTGCCTGTTTCTCAAGAGCAGCCAAAGCAGAACCACAATTTGATTTTATCCTGGCTGGGGAGTCGTGGTGACCTGTGTGCCTCAGCTGTGACTCGGCCACTTGTCACCTCCTGTGCCAGGCAGGCAAATTGCCCTGACTCTGCAATCAGGGAAATTAGGGAAAACAGTGTTTGGAGCTACTGCAGCCCCCGGAATAAAACATTGCATTTGCATCAAAGTGCTGTGATCAAAGTTGGAGAATTAAGATAACAAAAGAGCAATTAGGGAAATTTTCTAAATGAACAACTTGTGTGGGTGGAAATAGGTTCTTTCAAAAATGTCATCAAAACATCTGAACTCTTTAAGAATGCTCCTTTTCCTTTTGTTTGGGAATTGCTCATTTAGAGAACAACACAGGAACAGAGTGTGTCATAGGCTGGTGTCACCTGCTCTTCTCCACTCTTCTCCTTTGGGAGTGTCCCAAATCCCAGGGTGCTGGGGACAGCTCTGTGTGACCCACAGCAAGGTCTGAGTGCTGAAATCTTCCCAGAAATGCCCAAAGCACTTCTAGGACAAATGCAAACCAGCTGCTGTGCAAAGATTGTTCCTCGGGCTCTCACTCCTTTCTGGGGAGCAGGGGGTGTTGGAGGCTGGGGGTGTCCATGGGTGAGGAGCTGGATGAGCCCCAGCTGTGTGGATTGGGAGCTCTGGGAGCCAGCTGTGCCCTGGGCTGCCTCAAAAACACCTGGGCAGAGTGGGAAGGGTGAAATCTCACAGTGCTGTGTGCAGCTCTGGGCCAGATGGACCTGGAGCAAATCCAGAGGAGCCCATGGAGATGCTCCAGGGCTGGGAATGCTCACCTGGAGAGAGAGGGCTCCAGGGAGAGCTCAGAGCCCTTCCAGGACCTAAAGGAGCTCCAGGAGAGCTGGAGAGGGACTGGGGACAAGGCATGGAGGGACAGGACACAGGGAATGGCTTTAAAGTAACGAGGTCAGGCTGGATATTAGGAATAAATTGTTCCCTGGAGGGTGGTAAAGCCATGGCAGAGGGTACCCAGAGAGGCTGTGGCTGCCCCTGGATCCCTGGAAGTGTCCAAGGATGGGGCTTGGAGCACCTGGGACAGTGGAAGATGTCCCTGATCCTGGCAGAGGTGGCACTGCATGATCTTTACTGACCCTTCCAGCCCAAATCATCCTGTGATTAAAAAATAAACAGATATGGAAAGAGTCACAGAGGCTGAAAATTCCCTGATGGGCTCTGGCAGAGTGTGAATTGTCCCACTTTGCAGTGCTGCTTTGTGAAAAAACAACCTGAGGGTGGAAAACAAAGCAAACCGAGCCTGGAAAGCAGCACAGGCTGCACCTGAGCAGGCAGACACCTGTGTCAGGCTGATCAAAAAGCCTCTCACTGGCAAGTAAAGGGATTTTCCTGGTGCTGGGAAAAGAGATGAACTCCCAGTGAATGCCTCTGAGCACAAATGAGTCGCTCTGGCTTTGATTTGAGCTCAGGCTGAGATCATCCCCTGCGAGCAGAGGGACCCAGGGCTGCCACTGCTGGGATCCTGCAGCTCTTTGGATGGAAACTGAGCCAGCCAAGAGCATCTCACACACCTGAGCTGATCCCACAAACCTGTTCCTGCAGGCAGGAAGGAAAAGCACAGCTGAAACACCCAGGAAAGCCTGGATTCTGTCCTCTGTTCTGTCAGAGAGGGCTCTGGGGTGGCCTTGGGGAGCCCCAGTTGTTCAGTGGGGTGATCTGGTGGGATGCTCAGGCTCAGATTTCCCAGGAAGATGATTTTCTCCCAAAAAGCCTTGAACTTGTGCTTTTCTTGCTGGGGCTGAGCACCCATCCTCAGCCCAAGGAGTGGGGAAGTGCCTGATATTCCCTTCAGAGATGAAAAAGGAATGTTCCTTTGCACTCATCCCAGTCCTGTGATGTGGAAAAGGAGGGTCTGTCCCTCCATGTGATGTGCTGTGGAGGGACAGGGACCTGACCCAGAGGGAGGGTTTTATCTTCATTTTAAGAATCTCGAAGTCAGATGAGTTCCTGCACCTGGATTCCTCATCCTGGGATCCCACAGCTGTTTCAAGGGCTCTTGCTCACACTGACCTCGGCTTCTTATTTTAGGGTGAGGTGAATTCCCCTCTGGATGGGACCATTTTTCTCTCTTGACTACAGAAGGAAAATGGGGGGGGAGAATCTCAGGCTTAAATATCTGCATTTTAGCCATGTCACACCCAGAAGGAGGTTCCCACCCTCACCTTCCCTGCTGCCATCAGAGCTGCAACTCCCCCAGGCTTCCAGGAGAGCAATAACTGCAGAGAATCTGGTCCACAGCACATTGCAGGATCCAAAATATCCTCTGCAGGATCCAAAATATCCCCTGCATCTTTAATCTTTTGTATGCTAATACACGTCTAGACAAACCAGGACAGCTTGTGCTGAGCTCAGCTCCCTGCTGCTCCTCTGGGATACTGAAAATTACATGAGCAGCAGTGAAGAGGATTTAATTTTATTTTGTTTTATAAAGTTTTCTGAGTTTTCAACACCAGCCTTTCAACTTGGCATATGAAAATATACCTGGAATAGGTGAGGGTCTCCTCTGAGAGAGACTGTCATGATTTATTATTTACAGACACGTTCTATATCCACAAAAAAATAAAAGTTAAGTAGCCAAAACATAATGAGAGAGCAATGAGTGCTCATCTTGGAATGGAGTTTCAAGGTTTATATTTTTTCTGCCCTCTCCCCTTTTATCCTTATTTTCCCATTGGTGGAGATAAAATGGGAAAAGAAAAAAGAGGAAACCAAACGTCCAAACTGCTGAATAAGCTGCAAGCAGTTCCCCTCTGAGACCTGTAATCAGAAAAGGGATTTAATAGTCCCCATCCAGTCCTTCTCTGCCTGCATTTGGAAATTGTGATTATCCCACCAGAGGCACATCTCACAGTGATGATATCAATCCTGAAATGCCCTCCTCTGCTGGGAATACAGGATGGGCTTATCCATCTTCATCAAAATAAATCAAGAGCTTTGTAAAGAACATTTCCAGCCATAGGTCACCACATCGCCTGGAAGCTGCAATTTAGGAAGAGAAATGTGATCAAACTTCTCTCAGTTTCTGATATGGGGGTATGTGGGAGGGTGTTCAAAGCTGGGGAGTTACTCACGGCCTCAAAACGCCTCGAGGGAATGTTGTGTGTTCCCAGAGGAGAGGCAATAAAGCCAATTCACTTACTCCCCTGCTAATTGCATTAGAATTTGGTGCATTTTGCTGAGCCAACGTCATCAACAGTGATCAGAGACTCCTCAGCAGTGGTACCCAGGAGCTGGAAAAACTGGGAAAATTGGGAAAGCTGGGAAAATTGGAAAAACTGGGAGAGCCTCCTGGGCTATTCCTCTCCTTGCATCAGGATGAGAGGTCAGGGCAAAAACGGAGCTGAAGGAGACATCCCAGCTCTGACACATTACTGAGATGTTATGATATTGGAGCTGAAATTACACAGAGAAAATGAGGTTTCCTTGGACTCGGGCAGCTCTCTGAACCTGTCTGGAACTCTGGAACTCTCTGGAGCTGACTGGAGCTGCCTGGAACTCTCTGGAGCTCTCTGGAACTCTCTAGATCTCTCTGGAGCTGTCTGAAGCTGACTAGAGCTCTCTGGAACTCTCTGAAACTGACTGGAGCTGTCTGGAACTCCATGGAACTATCTGGAATTCTCTGGAGCTCTCTGGAACTCTGTGGAGCTGTCTGGAATTCTCTGGAGCTCTCTGGAACTCTCTAGAAATCTCTGGAGCTCTCTGGAGCTGCCTGGAGCTGTCTGGAACTCTCTGGATCTCTCTGGAACTCTGGAGCTATCTGGAATTCTCTGGAGCTCTCTGGAGCTCTCTGGAACTCTCTGGAACTCTCTGAAATTCTCGGGAATTCTCTGGAGCTCTCTGGATCTCTCTGGATCACACTGGAGCTCTCTGCAACTCTCTGGAGTGTTTGAGCAGCACTGAGAGAAAAGGAACACACTCCTGTAGGGCACCATGGAGGCTGAGACCAAGCAGGGGAAAGCTGTGATGTTCCTGCCAGGGAAACCAGTTTGGGTCTGGCTGCCAGCTCCTCCAGGAAACACCTGGCCCACACCAACCCTGCTGATTCCTGTGCAGTGATGGAGAGATGCTGAAAGCTGATGGTTCTGGGAGAGCTCAGGAGGATTTTGGGGCTCAAGCTGAGAAGCACAAAGAACCAGGAGGGTTTGGGGGCACATGGGGCAGGCGGGAGAGGGGGGACACTGGTGTTCAGTCAGAGGGGGAGGAAGAAGAGGAGTCACCCCTTTGCTGAGCACGGGACTACCCGGAAAGAGAAACCATGACAGAAGGGCCTGGAGCTGCACAGGTGTTACTTCAAAAAAAAGTTCAAAACTTTTGGGTCTCAGTGCTGGTAACTCTGAGTGCAAGTCCAGAGCATCCTCTGGCAAGAGATTCCTGCCTTCCACTCCTCTCTGCAGGTGGAGAGTTCTGCTTCAGGCCTGTTTGCATCTGACAAAACTCTATAACTTGTACATCAGTGCTGCCTCATTCATTGGGCCAAGCTTAACCAGGCAGTGCTGCTCAACTTCTTCTTGTTCCCAGCTTATCCCTGCCAGCCAGGGGATGATTTCTTCTCCTCAGTTTGCTCAGGGTGAGAAAGAAACCCCAAACACCCCAACACCTCATCTAAACCTGCCCTCTTTTCATTTAAAACAATTATTTGCTGTCCTATCACCATCTACACATTTTTATAGTTGTTTCCCTCCTTTTTATGATCTCCTTTTGGATTTGGGATGGGTCCAGCACATTTTCTTGCTGCTGGGAGTCAGAGCAGCACCCTTTTGGCACAGCATTTACAGGGAGCTGTGAGGTAGCTGTAGGAGGTATCTGTGTGTCTGTCTCCAGGGATGAGCTCCTTGCTGTGAGTGAGGCTGGTGGTGTCACCAGGAAAAGGACAAAGAGCATGAAAAGCATCCCATGGTGGAGAAAGGAGTGGTGCTGTCCTTCAGGGCATCCCTCCTCCCTCCTGCTCAGCCCAGGAATGGTGCAGAGGATGATTTTCACCCTCTTGGACCAACATTTGTACCTGTTTTAACCCAGACCTGCTCTTTGCAGAGCTGTGCCCCACCTCCCAGCACTGCAGTTTCTTTTGAGCAGTTTCATTTGTCTCTGGTTTCTCACCAAGAGGGTTGAGGGGGATGTGCAGACACCAGGCTGAGCAGCATTCTGAGATTCTGGGGGCAGTTACTATGACAAATGCACGAGGCTCCTTCAGATGGAAAGTGCTGCTGTGGATGTCACAGCGAGGGGTGAGTGCACTGCCTGATCCTCTTTCCCACTTATGGAGTGCCAGGATTCTTGAGCTTCCAATCACAAGGTTTGGGCTTTTTTCCATATCAGCCATCCCTTTTTGTGGACACTGCTAAAGGCTCGAGGAAAAATCCAACTCGGATCTTTCCCAGGCTGGGGATTTTTCTCAGAGACAAACAAAAAAAAGAAAAAAATTAATAACATAAATTAGCACCTGTTGTTGATGACACAGCCCTGTGTGTACTATGTGATGTTTTGCAAAAAGCAGGTTTTCAAAAAGGTGTTACCTTCTGGGACCAATGAACCTTTTCTATTTTGTATTACACGATCTATCCTATATAAGTGTGATGGCTTTTCAATAAACTGCCTCTTCTTGCTGCTTTGAAGAGATTGTGTGTGTTGCTGTATTATTCACCATTCCTAATCAGACAGCAACACCTTTTTGTCTTGGTTAGCAACCCTGGAGCCCCTCTGAATTTCCCCACATTTCCAGTAAAAAATCAAAATCTCAGGGCCAGTTTTGGGATTTTGGGGGCAGCTGAAGAATGAAAGTAGATGGAAAGATGAAAACTGAACGTGTTAAATGGTACCAGAGAGACAACCTGGTGTCTTACTCTTCTCAGAAGCTTGCTGTGGATTAATTTAAATGGGATTTTGGGAAGGAATTCTTCCCTGTGAGGGTGGTGAGACCCCAGCACAGGGTGCCCAGAGAAGCTGTGGCTGCCCCTGGATCCCTGGAAGTGTCCAAGGCCAGGCTGGATGGGGTTTGGAGCAGCCTGGGACAGTGGAAGATGCCCCTGCTCATGGCAGGGGAGTGGAACCAGATTTTTAAGATTCCTTCCAACCCAAACTGTTTGAAGGCTCCATGATTTCCCTCAATGGATCTGAGTGCAGTCTGCACTAAAATGTGCTTGAAAACATTTTAAATTTGCAGCCCAAGTTCAGCCATTGCTGTTGAAAACACCAGGGAGGCAGCAGATGCAGCAGTGGATTTTTCAGGTTTCTGGATCTTTCAAGCAATCCCTCAGAGAGAAAGAGTCTCTCAAATAAACAGGGTAGAAATGAATGTTTGCTTAAAATGCAAAATATATCCCAATTAGTAAATAAAGTGTAATTCAAATAAGGCTTAAGAATTCCTGCCTGACACTGTTATGCCACTTGTGATATTTCTGTGTGTAGTAGGAGAAATGGAAAAAAAAAGAAACCCACAAAATAGATGAAAATCAATGCAAAAGGAAATAAAGATTAAAAATGGAGATTTAGATTCAACTCCTTCTTTGAAGATCCTTTGGAATGAGCAGAAAATAAATCTCCCCAAACTTAATCAAGTCCAGTTTCCCAAGAGCAGGGTGTTTTTTACAGGTAGGAGCTTGAGCACGGACTCAGCCACAGCAACAGCCCCTATTTTATTATCACAAATAAAACATGACATTCATCTATTGAAGACAATTGTAGGAACACCACACAACCTTCACCTCTGGGCAGCAGATCCCCAGAGCTCTTTACAGCACTGACTTATCTCAGTTTGTACAAGCCAGGCTGTTAATCATTTATTTGATTCTGTGTTCTGACCTGTGACCAAGGAAAGTCTGTGGCTCAGTTTTCACTCCTGAGCCTTTTACCCCTTGCTGACCCTTTGCTGCTGACATTATTGAAGTCAAGTGGAGGTGTCTATTTTCTCTTATTTATGCTCCAGGGTGTTGCTCTCTGAAGCTTTGGTGCATTAATAAATGTGCTGCCACTCTTAATATACCCCATGCTGGTCATGGGGCAGGGCATGGCCTTGGTGAGAGCTTCTCCTCCACAGACAACATAAAAGTCAATTTATATCTCTCCAGGTAAATTTTCACCCCTCATTGCTGGGATGAAAATCAGAATCCTTGTTGTTGGAAAGAGGCCATGCTGGAAGGAGTGGTCAGGGACAGAGGCTGGGTGTGAACTGAAAGAGGGGAAATTTGGGTTAAATATTAGGAAGAAATTCTTCCCTGTGAGGGTGGTGAGGCCTTAGCAGAGGTTGCCCAAAGGATTTATGGCTGTTCCATCCCTGGAAGTGTCCAAGGTCGGGTTGGATGGCACTTGGAGCCTGGGATAGTGGAAGGTGCCCTGTAGGTTAAAGCTGAATTAAGTTCTCTTCCAACCCAAACCATTCTGCTCTGTATTTCATGGCTGAAGGCTCCAGGGGCTGTGCAGGGCTTTCATCCAGGGATGTGGGAGGCACTCCTGGAGGTTTCTCCCACGCCTGCACTTCCCAATCTGCTGTGACAAATTGCTTTGGCACAGCTCTGACAGCGTGGCACTTGTTCTGTGCCACCAGGTGAGCCTGCAGAGCCCCAGGGGACATCACAGGCTGTGCAGGACAGGGAGCAGGAGCACACCCACCCTGGCTTTGTGTGGCTTTTTTGGGCCATGTGTCCTCCCCGAGGCATCCCTGCTGTCCCAGGTGATGCTTTGTGCTGCCCTGGGAAGGGGAGCCCTGAACAAACCACTCCTAAATTAACTTCTCCCACATCATTTCCAGGGGTTTTTCTCCTCCTGTCCCACGTTGGACTCCACATCTTAAGAGTTTTATTATTTATGAGTCGCTATCAGCTGAAGGGAAGCAGATCATGTTTTATTGATGTCCTTTCAGAGGGAACACAGGCTGGATGGCTCTTGGAGCATTTCCAGTCCCTCCACTTTGTCAGGGCTTGCAGGGCTTGTACCAGCCCTCCCCACTGCAGAAAATCCTGCAGGTTTCCAGAGTTTTAGCTGGAAGTTACTACCAAGACATTCGCTTTATAAGAAAAAAACAAAACAAAACAAACAACAACAACAACAAAAAAAACAACAAAAAAAAACCACACCAAAAACCAAACAGAAAAAAACAAACCAAAAAAAACCCAGCACAAAACCCAAAGGCATTTTCCCTCTCTCTCTCTCTTTTTTTTTAATATAAGCTGATAAATACACACACAAAAGGAAGGTAAAAAAATAAAAAATAAGTAAAAAATAAAAAATAACTCAATTTGTCACAGATACCTTTTACTCTCTCATTTTTGTGTGTGTGCTGTTCCACCACAGGTGATCTTTGCATGTCTAATGGGTTACTTCCCTACTTTTAATCAAGGAGCAGTTGGCAAACTGGGGAAAATGGCACTGGGACATGCTCTGGGGTAATTTGGGCTTTAAGAACATTTTGTAAAAGCAGTTGTAAACTCAGAGACTTGCCTTGTACCTTGTCTTTATAAAAGTGGAGCTGCTGCTCTGGCTGTGTTAAGCAGTAAATATGAAATATGTAAGAAAGCAGCTCCAAAATACTCCAAATGCTCCAGTTTCTCTGCGGCTGCTGCACGTCTGATACACCCAATTACAGGCATATGTTTTGTGCTTATTAACATGCAGGAAGCAGCAGCTTCTGCTCTTTTCCTTGGAATGATCTTCTCCAAACCCAGGGCTGCAGTGGGAAGCTCCAGGCTCCCGGATTTCACAGGCAGGAGCAGCAGGATCTGGTGGCACACAGGGAATTCCTGTCCTCAGGGACAGGCACTGCCTGCAAACCCACAGTGGTGAGGGGGGAATAAATCCCTCTCCTTTTCCTGGGAAATTTGCAGCACTGGGAGCTCCCTTCCTGATTTTTTTTTTTAATTTTTTTTTTTTGCAGACTGACAGCAGAAGTTAAGCATGCAGATGATGTGCCTGTGGCTGCCCTAGTTTTTGGCAGCTTCAGGAAAATCTGGACAAGAGAGGAGAGATGGTTTTGCTGTGCCTCATCCCAGCCCTGCTTTGGATGGAGTCGAGGGTGGGATTGCTCAGCATCAGTTCAGCTCTAGGGAGGGTCCCCAAAGTCTGTGCAGGATAAGAGAATAAGAGGTGAGGGTGGCAGATTTTTGTTCAGGGTTACTCCCTGGGGAATTTGCCAAAATTTCTGGCAGGTCCCACCAGCCTGGAGCAGCTGCAGGTCAGTGGAGAGAGTGGAGAGCTGGTGGGGGCTGCAGTGGGTACAGCCAGACATCAAACCCTCATCCTGAGGCTCTTCCTGACCCCAAAAATACCAGCTCTGTGGGGCACAGCAGATAAGAAAGGTCTCCATGCAGAGCCTGGCCTCATCCTGGGCACAGCTCCAGCAGAAGGAAGCTCAGGGAGCTGGGAATGTCTCTCGGGAGGGCTAGGGCATCCAATCCAAATTTCTTCTCCTTTCTCCTGCCAGGACAAAGCTTTCTGCTCACTGCAGCTTGCAGCTCTGTCCAGTCTCATGTGTTGAATGAGAGCTGACCCTGACCCTCGGGGAGCTCCCACGAGAGCCAGCAGTCCTGGGAAGGGCACAGAGGGGCTGGACACAGAGGGACTGAATCACAGAATCATGGAATCATTCGGGATGGAAAGGATCTTAAAGCCCATCCTGTCCCACCCCTGCCATGGCAGGGACACCTTCCCCTATCCCAGGTTGCTCCAAACCCCATCCAGCCTAGCCCTGGACACTGCCAGGGATCCAGGGGCAGCCACAGCTTCTCTGGGAATTCTGTGCCAGGGTCTCACCTCCCTCACAGGGAACAATTCATCCCTGATATCCTAAATCTACTTCCTCCAGCTTAAATTCATTCTGGTTAAAACTGTGCATACAGCTCCTGTCTCTCCCTCTGGCCACCTGTGCCTCATCCCAAAAACCCCTCTAGGAAGACACATCCTGTTAGAGCTGTGCTCTGGGGATCTCCTGCTCTCAGGTCAGGCGGAATGTGAGGAGCCAGGAGGGTTTCATGCTCTGTCTGAGCTGCCTGTTGCTCTGGGATTAGGAAAATAACCATCCTGACCAACTCCCTGACTGTTTCTGTGGTTCTTTAAGCTCCATGCGCCTCCAGGAGGTCCCTTCTCAGAAGGACTTTGCAGTTCTAACCCCGGGCTCCTCTGGCACTCTCCAGTTCAGGGCAGGTTGATCTCCTGCAGGGGAGCCTGCCTTTGTGCTGAGCTGTGCAGAAAATCCCCCTGAATCCCCTGCTCTGTTAAAAGCTGGGGTTTGTATGAAGTGAACCCAGCTCTGGGATTTTCCCAAACACACCCAGCACTCCCTCTGACTTTGATCAGCAAAGAGAAGTCCTCCCAGGGAGGTGTTTATTATTTTTTATCTTGGGTTAAGGCTCGGATATCTTTGGTGGGCATCTTCAAAAGCTGCCCTGGCCCAGCTGCTGTGCAGATAACAAAGCTGCTCTTTGAAGCTGGGATCTGTGTGCCTGGTGTGTCAGGCCTGTGTAGCACTGAGCATCCTTGCTTTGGGGTCAAGGACTCCTCTGCCTCTGTTAAATTTCATGCCTGACAGGAAGCTGTGACTGGAAACAAGAGAGGCTGAACAGCTTGGACAAGGAAACTCCACAAAAATGAAGAGGAATCTGGGGCTCACTATTTTGTGTCCTGGTTTTTGCTGGGGCAGAGTTAATTTTCTCCCTAGCAGCTGGCACAGTGCTGTGTTTTGGATTTAGCATGAGGATAATGTTAATACAACACTGATTTCCTGGTTGATGCTAAACTGTGCTTCACCCCTAAGTCAAGGAATTTTCAAAGGAGCCATTAGACTGTATTTGTTATGTATATTAATTATATTAGTTGAAAAATTGCTGGTCCCAAAGTTTGTTTATCTGCTCTCAGAGGTGCTGTGCTGGGTCTTGGGGCTGTGCTGTGTGACACCTGCAGGGTGTGTTCCCTCTTGTGCTGCTTGTCACCTGTGGGAGCTGGGATAAGGTAATCCCACTGTTGACTTTGTAACCCTGACAGGATGGAATTGCTGGAAATAATCTGGTGCTTGTGCTCATTATTCCTAAGCAGACTTTGTGAGCCAGCTATTGGTAGTTACTAATTGTTATACCTTTTATATTTTCCCATTCCCCTTCCCTTTGTCCTCCCCTTGTCCTCCAGGCTAACTATGAATTTTGGATATCATTGGGATGCTCAAACCATCATGTTCCCATTGCTGTAACTCCTGGATGTGATCCAGGCCTTCAGCTTGCGCAACCATTTCAGAATTCCACGCAGAGATCTGCCCCAGGGCTGGATAATTCTGGGTGGCAGGAGGTGTGGGATGGGCACAGGACAGTGGGCACTTCTGGTGTTTTGGAATTTCACCTCTGAACAAGTGCAGAATCTGGCCAGAATTATTATCCTGGAAGAATAGAAGGGGGAACCCCATTAATGTCTTTTTACCTGAGGTATTTTGGTGCCTCCCTGGGGTGGGATAAATGGCCAAGCTTCATGTTTGAATAATTTTAAGGCTCTGCAGAGCTCTAAGAGGAACAGCTGTGACCTGCTTCTCCACATCTTTCACACGATGTCTGGTTTTCTGGAGCCCTTTTTACACTGAGATGGAGCTGGATTAAGAAAAAGCATCTCCTGGATGCCCTTTATTCATTCCTGATGGTGTGCAGGCCATCCCCTTACCCTCCCAAACTCATCCAGCCCATCCTGGAGTTCTGTGGTACCCTGTAGTTGTGGGGTAACACCATGTAGGATTTTGGATCCTTTGTATCTGGAAAGAAGGAAAAATGTGAAGAGCCCCATGTTCAAGCATGGCCAGCAGAAATGTCCATCATCCCAATCTGAAAAATGCTTCAGTTCTGAAAATCCCGACCTAAACCCCTGCAGGCATCAGCCAGCACAGCTCCAGAGGTTTCACTCTGGGGTTTCTGATGATGCCACCACATTTTCACTGAAGGAGGTGCTCCAGTTTCAGTTCTGGAGAAGATGAAGGGTGTGAAGAACAAATGCATGTGGCAGAGGAAAATCACAGAATCATGGAATTGCAGGATGGTTTGCCTTGGAAGGAACCTTCAAGATCATCTAGTTCCAAGGGACAAGACTCCTTCCACTATCCTAGGTTGCTCCAAGCCCTGTCCAGCCTGGCCTTGGACACTTCCAGGGATCCAAGGGCAGCCACAGCTTCTCTGGACACCCTGTCCAGGGCCTCAGGGAGGAATTTCTTCCTAATAGTGAATCCAAACCTGCCTTCCTTCAGCTTAAAGTAATTTCCCTCATCCTGTCACTCCATGCCCTTGTGAAATGTCCTTCTCCAACAGTACTACCTTGATGAAATTAATAACTCATTTGTGATCCTTCAGCCTTGGAAAAAGGTCAAAATTATTTTTCTACCAGCCACACATTGGAAGATTTCACACAAATCCTCATAAATCTTTAATGCTGGTAAAGAGCTCTACTCAAGCACTCTTAAAGCTGTGAGGAGCTGAGTTGGGTTCTCCTTTTCTGTGAGATTCTCTGCTCTTGCTGTGCCAGAGCTGCAGGCAAACCAGGATGCATTGGTTATTCTGAGCATCTGTGAGTGTGACCCAGTTACTGCCCAGGATCTGTCAGTGAGAGCAGCACAGAGCTCAGACGTGCCTGCTGCTGGAGCTAATTAGTATTTCCTTTGTAACTTCCTAAGGACGTGGGGAGAGGGGGGATATGTTGAAGAATATATTGGAAAAAAAAGTATTTCAGGAGCTTGCAGTAGTTTTAATTTCAAGCCTGGCCAGAGTTCTTTCTGCCTGCACTTTGGTGCTGAAGTTTTAGAACTCAAAACATATCCACCTCTATAACTATCCACACACGTGTGTGTGCATATAAAATGACAGAAATATATCTGGAAAATCTGTCAAGCTCAGAGTGCCAGCATATAATTAACAAAACTATCAATCTGGAGCATAATAGACTGAGCTGCTCTTGCTGGCAGTGAAGAGAGATATTTAACCTTTTCTGGGCCAGAAAAGTAACAGTGGTGGAAATATTCACTGTCAAGGTGATTTGTACTAAGGAGGGAATGAATTTTAACCCCTGGCAGTTCTGGGAAGGGCCAAGGGTTGTGAATTCCCACAATGTTAATGTCAGTGCTGTGCACAACTGGTTTCTCCTGCTGGAGTTGAACTGTCAGGGCCAGGGGTGCACCATGAATTTGGAATTTGTAGATCTGCTGTGTGGCAGCTCCAGAAAGAGGGGGTGTTGGAACCCTGAAGCCTGGGAGCTTTGAACTTTCTGTGCTTTCTGACACTGACCCTCAAAAGAACACTGCTTTGACTTGAGGCCTTGGAGAAGGCTTCCAAATTTGAGTGATGGAGTTGGGATCACTGGTGTGTAGTTGAATAGAAGTGTGTGATTTCACATGGTGAAGGGTTTGGAATTTGGGGTTTAGAATACAGTAATAGGTATGGGACAAGATGGATGTTCTTGGTCTGGCTTTCCTCTGGAATCCAGTGGAAAGGAGGAATCTTGGTGTCCAAAATTTCAGTTTCTATCTAGGTAGGAAAGGCTTGGCTCCTCCCCCTGGGTGGAGCATCTCCCAGTGGGATGATGTAATTTTATCAGTCATGCCCTGGGACTCAATGGCCATGAACAGGAGATATCTCCTGGAGGGAGGATGGGCTGTGGGGAAGATAAAGATGATTGCCCCAGCTGGTTTAAAGCTGGCCCATTAGCAGATAATATGTGCCAGGAGATCAGGGTCACTGCCCCACCCGGCTGCAGCAGATGGGGACAGAATTCACATTTCTGGCCACATCCTGTACTGCAACTTAAGACACCAGGTATGCCCAGGTGGCCAATGAGGTGATTTTTAATGTCCTTTCTGACCCAAACCATTCTGGGATTCTGTGATTAATCCAGGATTTCTGTCCAGTTTGGGTAACCCACAAAGAGAAGATGACAATTCTGCATTTGCATGGGTGGTGTTAATTAATAGTGACCTCCCTGGAGGGACCATAAAGGACAAAACACCCTGCAAAGTGCTCAGCCCAGTAGGAATTCTGCTTCTCAGAGCTGACACCACCCCAGAGATTTGATTTTTAACAGCAACTGCCACCAAAAAGCCACTTCTCAGAAGGAAAATGGACATTTGGCTGAGTTCTCCCACAAAAAAGTTACACTAAGGACCACGAGGGTCTTGACACAGAGTTCTGGCTGCTGAAACTTTTGCTGCAGTTTGGAAATTCTCACTGCTAAATAGAGATAATACTGAAAACACCTTTCTGTGGAAATGTCAAGATTGTAATGATTTATTTCTGTGGAGTATATTTGTGCTCCATTTCCAGTTCTGAATCATCCAGTTTGCTCAGAAAAACTCTTCTCTGCAGTTCTGGGTGTTGGATCTTAGAAAAATGTGTCTTCTCTGCAAATATTTCTAGGCAGGGAAGAGTGTAATGAAAAACTGGGCAACATTTTACAGTTAAAACTTCTTTTTTCCATGGGAGATATTTGATTTAGAGGCTAGAAGGCTTATTCTTCTGGTTTAATAATAAACCAGAATGTTTATTACTGGTATTTTCAATTCATTTCTGTAGAAATGGGACAAACAGCAATTTTGAAACGTGCTTGTATTGCTCTTTTCCTGCTTTTCAGAATTAAATCTTTCACCTTGCGGATTTGAATTGAATTTTGAATTTGTAATGGTGCCATTTGAGCAAAAAGCCCTTTACTACAGAATCCCTTAAAGAAAACATTTGAAGCCGAGACTGAGAATATTATTTACCTCCAAACAATGCTTTTGCACCATTTATTACTTTGTGGTTGTTTTGGTTTTTTTTAAAGAATGGGATTTGTTTTATCCTGAAATTATTTTTTTTCTGTCTGAATTATGCACAAGCTGGGAAAGCAGCTCTTGGAGCTCTATTAATAAGTGCTGTGAGAGGCCGTAGGCTGGAGCTGATGAAAAGCTGCTGCAGAAGTACAATTCCATATTATTCTATATATTTATTAAATAAAAGAGCTTTTTTCCCCCTTCCTTTGACTTATGCTGCTGCATTTATATAGGAAAGTAGCATATTTTTTTTAGGTGCTAGAAACTTCTGTTTGAAGACAAAACTATAAACTTGCTTTTCACTGCTGAAAACTGAACTTCCTCCTGCTGAAATTAGGAGGAAAAATAACTCTGGGAGGGATTTTGCCTGCAAAAGATACATGCAAATATTTTTTAAGATTTTCCAGGGTGAAGGGACTTTAGGACATAAAATGGAATTTTGCTGATATCACTCTGTAGTTGGGTCTGGAATGTTGTTTTTATTTTAGCCATGATACCAACATGGACATAACCCAAATTTGGGCAGCTGGGGGTGTTAATTTTCCAGCTGGGCACAAGGAACATCCTTTAGGGGAACAGGAATGGTCCTGTGCCATGGTGGCTCCTAAGGACACCTGGGCAAGGACTGGGAAGGTGCTGGTGGGAGGCCAAAACTGCAACAAAAGATTTTCTAAGGTTTGAAGAGTTTGGGTGAGCCTGTGACAGTGTTTGGTTGATGTTGAAGATGTTTCTGGAGAGTTGTCCCTGTTTTTTCTTAGGTCAGACTTCTTCAATGCACCAACCTGCTCTGGAGGGCTTTGTAGCTTGGAAAAGAGGGATTTGCTTCTAGTGACAGCACAGATCACATTTTGGAGAGATCTGGTGTTAATCAGGGTGTACACTTAATGTAATTGCCAAATTAAATCATTAATAATGTCTTCTGTAAGTTAAATATAATTAAATAATAGTTTTGTTTTCTCATCTCCTTTGACACTTTCAGAACAATCATCCCAAAACATCCAAGAGAGGATGGAAGCTGTGATGGAGATTCAGTGAGAGACCTGTGCCATTCTGGAACAGCATTTGGAGCCTGGTGAGATGCCTGGAAACTTCTCAAAAGGCAAGAGGCTCTTCTGTGTGGCCACCTGAAATGAGCTGTTCCTCAAAGTCTCTCAAATGGCCTCAAGATGTGCCTGGGAAGGTTTAGGTTGGATATTTAGGAAAAATTCTTCATGGAAAGAGTGGTCAGGCATTGGGACAGGGAAGTGGTGCAGTCACCATCCCTGGAGGGATTTCAAAGATTCAGAAATGTGGAGGTTGAGGAGGACATGATTTAGGGGTGAGCCTGGTGATGGTTCTGGGTTGATTCTTGGACTTGATAAGGTATTTTCCAGCCTTTCCATGATCCCAAAGTGGTGCCCATGCCCACGAGGATGCTGCCTGCAGGTGAGAATCAGGTGGGAATTAAAACCCTTCCAAGGTTTTCCAAGGCTTGCAAGGCTGGGCTGTCAAACCATCAATGGATTAGCTCTGAGGGTTATTCCAATAGGGCTGATGCCCTGAATTCAAGGAGCAAGAGATTGCTCTGCACGTTTTTCCCTACACTTGCAAAATTCAGCTTAATTCCAGAGCAGCTGGATTGGTTATTTCATCACAAAAGAGTCATGACAATGCATAATCATGGGCAGCAGAGTATTTACAAAGGCATAAAAAATGAGACCTTTTCCAGTGAATAATAGAGGGCAGGGATACATAGGAAATTATTCTGCCTTTCTTTAGATATGTACTTAAAAGAATCAGCTTTATCCCAGCTCCTTCAGCATTCATTTTTTGCAGGGGAAAATCAGGGTTTTGCTCAGGTTTCCTGAATACAGAACAGTTTCTAACACTTGCATATTGATGCCTGCAGCATTGCAAATTTAATAGATGCACCTCATTTGCATAAATCATTTAAGAGCATGGCTCCATGGGGGAACAGAGAAGAATTAGCCTCAATATTTGATCCAAATCCTAATGAGGCCAATGGAGAGACTCACCAGAGCCCTCCCAGACCATTCCTCCTCCTCTGGAAGCCCAGTGGCTGCTATGCTTGGATTGGGGTGGCAAAAGTGCAATTTTTATTCCCACTTTTGACCTCTGGGTAACCTTTAATTCCTTGTGCTGTTTCTTTATGGCTTTAATTCTTCTGCCTGATAAAGGAACTGTTAATGAAATTCTTGGGAAATTATTTGGGGCTGGTTCCCAACGCATCAGATTTGCTAATTTACCCCCAAAACTGGGGTCTTCAAAATGAATGCTTAACCCCTGCTGGCTACAGTCAGGTGCTGACAAAACCCCAGACTATTTCAGGCAGAGGTATTTCAGCTGCCTCATTCCATTTCATGCTACAGGACACAGTAATTTGTCATAGAACCCTGCTCCCAGTTCCATGGAGAATGTTTTTGTAAAGGCTCTTGTTCTGCTGATGGCAACGTGTTCAACCTACAAGACAAACACAGATCTTCTGGATTTGATCTTTGAGGTTTTTTCCAGTCTTTAGAAATTCTGTGATTCTCTGTAGGTCTCCAATTGGTTCCCATCTTTGCCCAGCCTGGTAAATTTGCTGGGAAACTCTTTGCTGGCTTGGGGCTCTTGTGAACAGCCAGGAAGGAATCTGGGAAGAGTCTTTGTGGGAAAAGCCCTCATGAGGTTAAAAGCTTGATCCCAGTCTAAAACCTTGATCCCAGTCTAAAACTTTGATCCCAGTCTAAAACCTGCAGGCAGCAACCTGAAAGCCCTGGTGTGACTTAACTGCCAGGCTTGGAGCTTGACAGTTGGATGGAAGTTGATTAATTATTATAAATATTGGAGTAAAAAGATATCAAGGGAGGTTTTAGACTTGCGAGGCGAGCATTTTTCTGAAGTGTGTTCTGCTGAGAGCTCACTCAAGGAAAAATTAATGTCCTTAATTCAATGAATGAAACCATGAATAGAGCAAGAAATGTCACTGCTAAATTTGATATCTGTATTGCCTTCCAGAGAATGACAGCAAAAAGGAGTTTTTATCTGGAGTAGAGACACTCAGCTGACTGGTTTTAAAGCACAGGAGAAAATCAACCTTTCCAGGCTCTTTCCCCCATAATTCCACTTTCACCATCACAGTAAAAATCCCATTTCTTCCCCTCTGCCAGAAATTTTTTCAGACATGAAAGGCTGAGAAGAGAACAGGGGCAGTACCAGGAAAAACTGCAGTGATCCCAAATGATTCCTGTTCTGGACCACTCACTGCTCTCCCCTGAGTGGAGGTAGGAAACTGGCCCCACAAATCTGCCTAAGCCTGTAACTATGTCCCAAACGTTTTAATAAATATAAAAAATGTTGCTACTTACACTACTCTCACCTCATTTTCCTGTTTCCCTCACGAACTGAATTTGGGCAAGACATGCTTTTCCATTCTATTTTTCCTGTTGGGATTGTTTTTATAGGGAATGTGCTTCTGGAATGGTTGAGCAAGTTCCAATGGCAGGGACACTTTTCCTTCCTGAATCTTGCAATTTGTTTCTTTGAGGGACTCCAGCCCTGCTGCAGAGGAGGGATGAGAGCCTGAAGGGTGATTGATGCCATGGGATGGTGTTTCTGCTCTTTCCATCCCCTTTTTTTAATGGGATATTACCTACTGAAATTGCATTTCAGAAATTCTTTTAAAACTGCAAAGCTGAACCTTCAAAAGTTGGGCAACACCAATGGGACTTGGGCAATCCTAAAGGGAAGTAAGGGAAAAAAATACTCTCACATCTGCCTGCTCATGCTGCCCCTGAGGTGAAATCCCAATAAACAAGTTACAAACCAGACCAATTCATTTGCATGGCTTGTCTGCCTTAAGGAGAGACTCACAGAAAAGAGGAATTACAGAGAACTGGAATGAGTCACTGCACTGCCTGCAAGGCTGAAGGGAGCTGGAATCACTGGGCCTGTGAAATATTTGCTGCTAAAAGTAGATAATAGGAATATAAATATCTAAGCATCAATTTAAATATAAACATAAATATGAAATAAGCATAAATATAGATATATTTCTTATAAATAAAACATAGAAATAGAAATATCCTATAAATTCAAAGCTGTACCAGGAGAACATCCACGGTCACCTCATCAATCCTGCAGGGAGCAATACATGAATTTTAATGCCCATTTCTGAAAAGTTTGGGGAGAGGAGAAAGAAAATCATAGCCCATGGAGAGCAGGGGTTGCCCTGAGGTCGGGTTTCTTCCTCAAGACTGATTTTGGTGGCACTGCAGACACCCTAAAGCCAGGCCCAGGGATGCTATTCATGCTATCCTGCTGCCCAAGCAATGTCCTCATGACCTGTAAGGTCTGACAGTGCAAAGGACTCAGAAAAAAATTGGAATAAACTCTAAGGATACAGCTATTGCAGTGGGTGAAATAGGTTTGGAATCCTTCTCTGGTATTGAGCCCTGCTGGAATGGCCCACTGCTATTTTATTAAACTCTGACTTTCCAAAATATGATATTCCATCCAAATGTTCATCAGGAATGACCCACACTGCTCTCCCCCATGAGACACTCCCAGAAATTCTTGGGGAATGTGCTATTTATCCCCAGCACAAGGCACACCAAGGAGCATTGTAGCAATATCACTATGGGGATGATCAATTTGAGTGTCTGGAAATGTTCCCTGGCAATTTATGTATATAATTTCAATTGTTCACAGGTCTTTCTACATGGTTAAATCCAATGTGCAAACCTGGAGTTATGGTAGCAGGGTCACAGGCCAGTGCACCAAAGTCTGTGGTCCTTCATGGAGCCACAGAATGATCTGGGTTGGAAAAGACCTTAAAGATCATCTCATTCCATCCCTTCCATGAGCAGGGACACCTTCCACTATCCCAGGTTACTCCAAACCCCATCCAACCTGGTCTTGGACACTTCTAGGGATCCAGGGGCAGCCACAGCTTCTCTGGGAACCTGTGTCAGGCCCTCACCTCCCTCACAGGAAACAATTCCTTCCAAACATCCCACCTAAACCTAACCTCCTCAAATTAAATCCATTTCCCCTTGTAAATGTAACAGAAGTCCAGAAAACTCTCCTTGGACAAAAAGAGACTTTGGCTCAATAGCAGAAGATGTTTTGGAGAAGGAGCTGTAGGACTTGAGTGAAAACTCATTGATTCTCTGTTTATTTCTGCTCCACTGTCCTGGTTTGAAGGACAGGTGTCTGCCAATAAAGGCAGAAGCTTCTCTTTGAAATGGAGAATGTAAACCCCCTCCCTACAAATTATTACTGTAATTTTGAAATTAAGGGGCTCTCAGGCAAAGATATGGGAATTAGGAATAACAGCTCTTTACTAGGAAAATTAAAATAGAAATGCAGTATTACAAAGAACAATCCCAAAACACTGCCAGAGTCAGAATCCAAGCTGACACCCGTCAGTCAGTCAGGGTGTTGGCAGCAGTCCCATTCAATGGTGGCTGCATCCTCCTGCAGGGGCAGATGTGGTTCAGCTGGAGCAGTGCTCCTGTAGAAGGTGCAGTTTCCTCTGAAGGTCCAGGGATGATGTGGGAAGGTCTGTCTTTCCTCTGGAATCCAGTGGAAAGAAGGTTCCCTGGTGTCCAAAATTTCAGTTTTTATCTGGGTAGGAAAGGCTTGGCTCCTGCCCTGGCTGGAGCATCTCCCAGTGAGATGATGGAATTTTATCAGTCATGGCCATTAACAGGAGATATCTCCTGGAGGGAGGATGGGCTGTGGGAAAGATAAAGATGATTGCCCAGCTGGTTTAAAGCTGGCCCATTAGCAGATAATATGTGCCAGGAGATCAGGGTCACTGCCCCACCCGGCTGCAGCAGATGGGGACAGAATTCACATTTCTGGCCACATCCTGTATTGCAGCCCAAGACATCCACCCATGCTCAGCTGCTCCCCAGGTTTAATGCAGGGGTGCAGCAGAGCTTCCAGACCAGAAATCACTCAGGGCTCCTGGAGGGAGTGCAGCCCCTCCTTTTGCACAGAGGGAGACAGGCTGGTGCAGAGGTGGGGAAAAAGCTCCTCTGAACCACATCCAAACCTGCTCCTCAAGCTGTGTCCCCATCATGGCAAAGCACAGAGAAAAAGAGGGATTAATGGAATTTAAGAGTGGTTTGTGTTGGAAGGGACCTTAGGGGTCATTCCTGCAGTTAGGAATAGTTGCTTGAGGTATCTTTCAGGGAAAGAAAAATAAAGTTTTTTCTTCATGCTGTGGGAATGGGGAATGGGAGAAGGACAATGGGTTAATATGCTTTGATCTCTTTTCAAGTGCCTCCAACAGCTGCCAGGCCCTTCTCCCTCCTCCTTTTGGGCTCCCTGCCAGTGCCCTGCACGTCTTGAGCAGGGAGAGAGCAGCTCCTCTGCATATCAATATCTTACAGCCCCTACAGGGCCAGGACACACCTCTCACAGAGTGTTTTTAATTTCTAGGATGCAGAAAGGACGATGTGCTGTGCAACCCTCTGGGACACCCCTTGGTGCATCCCCCTCAGCACAAAGGCTCCAGCCCAGCCTGCAGGAAGGTGCAAAACAGCAGCACACCCAGCACACACCACAGGCAAGGAAATCCTGCTTCTGCCTGGACATGAAATCCTCCAGGTGCCACTTCTGCAGCTGGAAAATGGCCCATGAGGGCAGTGAAAGCAGCTGGTTCTTACCTGTTCTCACCTGTCACACATCACAGGCGTGGCACCTGGGCTGTCACTGCAGGAGTTCAGGTTGTGGTGTTTGGTAAATTAATGCTTTTGGTAAAAGGAAAATTTGTCTGAGGTTATGTACTAAATCAGAGGGTCCACATGCTTGTTCCTTCACTTGGGATTTAGCTCCTTCTCTGATTTTTACTGAGGTTCACTCTGGAAAAGCCATGGGCAGTTTGGCTGTGCAGTCTGTCCTTGTGCTAAACAGGAGTCAGCTGAGCTCAACCATACGTAAATCCTCTTCTGTAGGAGAGAATTTCATTTCAGGATAGAGCAGAAGTCTTCAGTCCCAAGGCACACACACAGGACTGTGTGCATTGACTCCAGCATCCCAAAATCCCACCTGACCATCCTAGACATGGATTCCTGAAAGGTTTGGGTTGGAAAGGACCTTAAGGGTCACTCACGTCCAACCCCCTGCTCATGGAGAGTGTTGGAATTAGATGATCTTTAAGGTCTTTTTTCCAACCCAAACCATTCTGTGACTCTATGGAAAGCCACAATGACATTAATACATTGACCTGTGACCCTGCTACTGTAAAATAGTTTGCAGATTGGATTTAACCACGCAGACAGACCTGTGAACAATTGAAATTATGTCCACAAAGTGCCAGGGACCATTCCCAGACTCTCAAATTGATCACCCATGTTGTGAAATTGTTATAACTTTATAATTATTATTGGTGTTTCTTGGGTTTGTTTTTCTGCTGCTACTGCTGCCTGCATAAAAATTGGTTACAAAAATAAAATAAATGAGTGTGATCAGACCCCTGATCAGCTTGAGAAATTTCTCTCACAGCTACACCAAGTAAAACAAAGCTATTTTAGGATAGGAAAAATTCAGAATGAGTGAGTTTGAAGGCCTTTAGGTAGCAGTGCAATACTCTTACATGATATGGACCTTTTTTTCCTTAATTTCCCTGTTGGAAGCCTTCCACATGGCTTATCATTGATGATTTTTAATCAAAACAGACAGTTCACAGAGGTCAGCTGCAGGGGTGGCACTAACTGGAGCCCTGGCTGAGCTTGGCAGTGATGGCACTGGCAGCTCAAAAGAACATTTTGGCCAAGTGGAAGCTTGGAAGCTCTCAGCAGACTCCTCATTCTTGGTTTTGATCCAGGAAGGGTCATGATGGGGAAGCTTGTCACAAAATATGAACCACAGACCTGTCTGGATGGAGAGGTGGCAGCAGGCAGGGAGATCTCCCTGGTGTGACCCACACATGGAGATGTGGAGATCTCCATCCACGGCCAAATTCCTCCTCTCCAACACGCTGTGCTAACAGAAAACCCCATCCCTGCAAGTGTCCAAGGCCATGGAGCAACCTGGGATGGTGTGAGGTGTCCCTGCCCAGAGGGTTGGAATGGATGATTTTTAAGGTTCCTTCCAACCCCAACCATTCTGGAATTCTGGGATTCTCAGCATATTTTGATTACTCTTTGTGATGCTGCAAAATCCTCCTTGAACATTTTGTTTTGGCTGCACCCCAAATTCCAACTCTCATGTTGTTCAATTAGCACAATTCACTCTCTGGAAGATAATTCTGTGATTCTACAGCAAGATTTCTTGCAACAGAGGTTCTCCTCTGTTTTTCAAGCTCTTTTTCCTCCACTTTAATTCACCTTCTAGGCAGACAAAAAAATTCACTATTGAATGCTTTTATTTCAACAAAACGATTTAGCCCATTTCAGGGAATGAAAAAGGATGGCTTTGCCTGTCTCCATGTGCTGAGATCATCCCAATGTCCATGGATCAGAAGGCTTCAGTATTAAAACATGTAAATGAATTAATAAAGAAAACTTCAAATGCACCTTTGTGATTGTTCCAGGGGTAATAGTGCTGCATTTCTCAAAGTAAACCAGGTATGGCAGAGAGCTCAGGAAAATTAAAAACACCTACACAAAACCAAACTTCCCCTATAAAAAGCTGCCTGATATGTTTTCACATGAGGTCCTATTACCCAAGCTGCCATGATTTAGGCAAATTTGATGAGATTTTGCACAGAAAACAACACTGGTCTGGCCAGTGAGCAGAAATGTTCCTCTGTGATGGTGAATAGAACAGGAGAAATAAAATAGTTTTTGCCTCAAATACTCACTTGTGGTTATTTTTGGGGGGTGAATGGAGATCTGTGAATGCCCCTTCAACATCCTTGTTTCTCTGTGTTTTTTTTTCTTGGTTGACAAATATCAAGCATTCCCAAAAATTCTGTGAGAAGGTTCCTGGGGTAGAGGAGATATAATTGCAGCAAGAGAACAAGGTCAGGGGGATGAGTGAGAACAGGGACAAAAAGTGGTGAAACATGTTTGGCATTTTTAAAATTTTGTTTGCAAATTTGCTTTGTGCTTGGAGAGTCATTGTAATCCTTTTTCACATTGGATTTCAAGCTTAGCTCTACCAGCAGCTGTGAGTCACCCACTGCCTCCTACCACTGGCTCAAGGCTTTACCAGCACTCCTTGAATTTCTGCATGATCTAGAAGCTGCTCTAAATCCCACCAGAAACTGAGATTTAGGGAAACTAAATCTCAGTACTCTGCCTTCCAGCTGGATTTCATGGGGGGAGTGCTTTTGGAAGCCAGTATGGAAAATGTGATGTTTTCCTCCAGAGCCAGAAAGTTTATCTGTAAGGACACGAGCTGTCCTAAGCCACTTCTCCTAGGGCCAGAGAGAATGAGTCTTTCAGCCTTCTGGTTAGGGCACTGGTGAGGTTGTTCAGTCAGCTTCCTCCTCAGCAAGACCACCTTTCCCCAATTTTCCTTCCCTCTTTGACATCCTGCAACTCTGTGGACACCTTGCAGCTACTGTGATGTATTTTTGGAGTTAATTTGGAGAAGCATCATCAGCACCAACACAGGCTGCTGTGAGGAGAAGGAGCAACAAAAGCAAAAAAGGATTCCATCCATTTTTTAAAATCAGAAGACACTGAGGTGGATGACCCTTTTGCATACCAGATTCCTAGATGGTATGAGGAACTGAGCCAGGACAAAAACTCCCAGCAGCAAACTCTTCCTCCTGTGTGGAGTTCTTGGTGTTCTGATGACTCGTGTTTGCGAGGTCACCCTGTCTGGGAGCTGCTGTGGGCAGTGACATAACGTGCAGAAGTGTTCACTTCCTCCTGGAGAGCAAGAAACTGGAAATAAAACGTGGGAAAAATGCAATTCTTGCTCTGCCACTGGAGTGCTTTGATAAAAATAAGCAAAGATGTCAGATAAATACATTCCTAAGTTACCAGGGAGGGATGAGGCACTCTGAAAACCACACTGCAAATGCAAGTGGGTAGTGGATAAACATTCCCCATGATATCCAGATATAACATTACCCATTCCATTGGTGTCAGTTCCCTTTTCCAGACATTCAGATAGTGCAGGAAAACAGTTTTGAACCTTTCTAAAGGAGCTGAAAGCAGGCTCTTCATGCCCAGGAAGATGGAGGCACTGGAGAAGGTGGAGGAACATTCTGAAAGTCACAGATTTTGGCTCCATCTTTATCTACAGCCCTATTTCTCCCACAGTGGCAGCTTTATCCAGAGTTTGATGCAAGTTTTTTTTCTGTTTGGGATCTTGGAAGCCAGAGTTTTGCCCTTGGACTGTACTGGCTTGTCCAAAACTGTCCCAAAAAATAACTTAAAATTCAGATCAATAGATTTTGTACCCAAAGAAAAAAAATCTCCTTGTTTTGTAGCACTTGCAGTAAAAATCACAATATGCAGCAGTGAATGAATTGTCCTGGCCAGGCATCAGACATTGCCACTGCTGACATCTCCAGCTGGGACAGTCCCAGGGAATCCTTTATTCATGGAAAGAAATGGGCACTTTGAGTGAGGTTTTCAATTGACCAAAAACAGGCTTGGAGAATCATAGCAGATGCTGGGGAATTTGAAAAGAGAGTAGGTCTAGGTTGGATATCATGAAGAAATTCATCCCTGTGAGGGTGGTGAGGCTCTGGCAGAGGGTGCCCAGAAAAGCTGTGGCTGCCCCTGGGTCCCTGGGAGTGTCCAAGGCCAGGCTGGACATTGGGGCTTGGAACAATCTGGGACAGTGGAAGTGTCCCTGCCCATGGCGGGGGGTGGAATGAGATGAGCTTTGAGGCCCCTTCCAACCCAAACCATTCCATAATTCCATGGCACTGACCAAGTCTCCCGTGATTATAAAGAGATTCACTGTGAAAACACAACCCAGGAAATGAAAACGTTTTTTCAACCTCAATAGATTCATGCCAAAGTTGAAAAATGAGCTTGAGACTCTCCAAGTACAGAGCAAATTTGCAATCAAAATTTTAAAAAGGCCAAGCATGTTTCACCTCTTGTCCCAGTTCTCACTCATCCCCCTGACCTTATTATTTTGCTGTTCTCTTATATCTCCTCTACCCCAGGATGCCTTCTCACAGCATCTTTTGGGAATGCTTGATATTTGTCAAGCAAGCAAAAACCACAGAGAAACAAGGAAGTTGAAGAGGCATTCACACATCTCCTTTGGTACTGACCAAGTCTCCCGTGATTATAAAGAGATTCACTGTAAAAATTTCACTGTTAAAATGCAACCCAGGAAGTGAAAACATTTGTTCAACCTCAAGAGATTCATGCCAAAGTTGAAAACTGTGGACACTGCTCGTGGAGAAACCTAATCTGTTTTATTCCCAGGCTGTTGACTTTGCTCAGCTCCAGCTTGGATCTTTCCTAGGCTGGGGATCTTTATCAGAGACAAAACAAGGGAAGGAAGAAAGAAAACACAAATAGACACCTGGTGTTGACCACTGAGCCATATGTCTTGTGATATTTTTGCACAAAGCATGTTTTCAAAGAGATGTTGCCTTCTTTGACCAATAAATGTTTTCTACTTTGTTTTTCATCATCTATCCTATATAAATTCCATGGCTTTTCCATAAGTTGCTCATTCTTGCTGCCTGGAAGGAGTTTTGTTGCTGTGTTCTTTGCCACTTCCTAGCCTTGTGTGTTGGGTTGATGTGGCCAGAAATGTGAATTCTGTCCCCATCTGTTGCAGCTGGGTGGGGCAGGACCCTTATCTCCTGGCACATATTATCTGCTAATGGGCCAGCTTTAAACCAGCTGGGGCAATCATCTTTATCTTTCCCACAGCCCATCCTCCCTTCAGGAGATATCATCTGCTGCTGGGCCATTGAGTCCCAGGGCATGACTGATAAAATTACTTCATCCCACTGGGAGATGCTCCAGCCAGGGGAGGAGCCAAGCCTTTCCTACCCAGGTAAAAACTGAGATTTTGGACACCAAGGCACCTTCTTTCCACTGGATTCCAGAGGAAAGCCAGACCTTCCCACATCATCCCTGGACCTTCAGAGGAAAACTGCACCTTCTCCAGGAGCACTGCTCCAGCTGAACCACATCTGCCACTGCAGGAGGATGCAGCCACCATTGAATGGGACTGCTGCCAACACCCTGACTGACTGACGGGTGTCAGCTTGGATTCTGACTCTGTCAGTGTTTGGGATTGTTCTTTGTAATATTGTACTTCTATTTTAATTTTCCTAGTAAAGAACTGTTATTCCTAATTCCTCTATCTTTGCCAGAGAATCCCTTAATTTCAAAATTACAATAATAATTTGGAGGGCGGGTGTTTACATTCTCCATTTCAAAGAGGAGCTTCTGCCTTTATTGGCAGACACCTGTCCTTCAAACTGGGACACCTTACAGCAACAGAAAACTGGGCCTGAGAAGTTTGTCTGAGCTGGTTTCATGGCCGCTGAGCTGCATTTTTCACAGCCACGAAATGAACTCGTGGAAAAAGCCGCGATAAAACTGCGTTTGAGAAGAGCTGGAGTCAGCAGAGAGCAGCACACGCCTCTTGTCACACATGCAGCGGGATAAAAGGAACTAGTAAAGGTCTGATTTGTTATTGCTCCCATCTGGAGGGTAAACCTGACATTTCTATCTGCCAATAGCAATTTATTGTGAAGCAGAGCTGCGGGGAAGGTTTCCTCACGCTAAATCAGCGAGCGGAAGAAATGAACCTTGTGTTACAACCAAATGAGAAGCTTAATCACAGCCTACATGTCTGGCTGCATAAATAATTCAAATACATGCAGCTGCAATTTCAATATATTAAACACAAACTTCCTAAACAGCCCCGTGAAAAACAAAAATTAATATTCCATTAGGAAAGAAATGGAATAAATTGAAGTTCAGGTTTGTTCTCATTTTGTCTTTGGGGAAGGAAAAAACTTTTTACAACCCACAGGGAAAATAACTGTATTAATGATCATCTGGGGGTTATTCTATCCCAGTTAACCTCTCTTTGCTGGATCCATGGTCAAATTCTCTGTGTTGAACCCCAAAATTTATTCCTGTCACTGAGCCAAGGTCATGAGTTTTAGGTGCATTATTGGAGGTAGAAAATGTTTTCTCTACTTTTCTTAAAAGCTCTGAATTTATATTTGTCTGACAAATGGGAACATTCACTAAGTGCTAATGTAGTAAAGATAATTATGCTCTTAACAACAGCAGCGTCCTTTTGGTGACAAGCATTTTTTAATATTGTAATATTCAAGGTTTCCATGAGCATTGCTCACCAAAAAATTCTTATTATAAGAATTTGGTTTCAATATTAACATAGAACAGAAGCAAACCCCAATTATTTCTATAAGGAAGACAGTACTGGACATCCTGTGAGGTGTGCAGGTGTGAATTTAAGCAAAACTATAATTGTTGCCACTTTCCTCCCCCTGTTTTGAAGTGAAATGGGTTTGTGTAATATCTTCATCACCTTTTTTACTGGTGTTATTTCCTATGATGCACACCTTCCTTCACATGAATTTATTAGTTTTTGTATTCACTAATCTGAGAAGGCCAAAGAGTGGTGTGGATGCTGGTGATCCATCCATCCATCCATCCATCCATCCATCCATCCATCCATCCATCCATCCATCCATCCATCCATCCATCCATCCATCCATCCATCCATCCCTCCCTTGGATGTCCTTGTCCTTAGACCTTTGCAGAGGAGTTCACATCCATCAGCACTCCCTAAATCCCTCTTTTATGGTTTCCATGCAATGCATTCAGCAAGAGGAGCACTTTGTGTGGTGCACATTTTGCCACGTTTCAAAGAAAAAAACTGGGAATTTCAGTGTCTTCTCTGTCTTTTAGTTCCCAAAGTCCTAAACCAGACAGCCTGGGGTTATTTAAGTATATTTAAGTTGAGTATAAATGTATCTGCTGCACCTGTACAGATGAATTTCCCCCTAAACTGAATTAACTACATTGACAAGAAGTCTCTAGAAAGGAGTTCCAGTGAGTGGCTCTGGAATTAATAGCTGCTTAATTGATGCCTAAAACCAGGTGAGAGAATTTTCCCCCAGAAAGCCAATATTACAATAACTATTCTCTTTGTGTTTACAAAGCTGGCAATAGCTTTTCACACCCTGTCCCACCTACAGAGGGAAACCAGCTTGCTTTATGTGCAATGAAATGTAGGTTTTCAACTTCTCTCTGGAGAGACACTTTGTTTTTTTGGACATAAATATTGGGTGAAAGGTTTGTCCACATTCTATGGCTGAATTCTGCCTGTGGCATCTATTCCTGATGGGAGGATTCCTTGAATTTGTACTCACCCTGTTAAAATTGGGTGAGGAAAGCAAACCTACTCAGCTGAAGTGCTTGCACCTGGAGAAGGTCAGAACAGCTTAAAATCAGTGTTCAGAATTAACAGGAGTTCAGAATAAAGGAAATTCTCATTGTCCACCCCACCAGGCTGCACTGTGTTAGTTTAATTTGGTCTTTTTTGGTTCCTGAAATGTAAAAGCTTTGGTAATGAGTTTCTGCAGCTAGGTGACAACAGAGGGACTCTCATTTTCTTCATTGCTGAAATGTTTCAAACCTCTGTGTCAGCCTGCACTTCTCCAGCACCTTGCCAGCCCTTGTCTTCTCAAGGACTTGTTTATCTCCTGACCAGAGGTGTGTTCTACCTGTGTGTGGGACCCCATCTCAAAACTCCCTGGACATTTCTCCCTTGTTGGAGCAATTGCTGCTTTAAACTTTACTTTAATAACACCCAAAATGCTTTTTCCCTGTGAACACACTAGAGCACTTGGTGTTGAATCTGAAGAATTTCACTCTTGTTCAAGGCTTGGGCAACTTCCAGAGCTGGCATATTACTATGGATGTGAGCAGCTCTCCAAAGAATGTTGCATTAATTTACATTTTGCACTGCAATTAGATTGGATTTGAATGATGAGAGTTGCTGGATTCTAGACATCTTTTGTTGATGTTGGAAAAGGTGCTTGTTGACTCTTGCCACTCCTGAGCTCTACAGAACCCTTGTGTTTCTAATCTGCCACAAGAATAATATATATAATATATATATATATGTACTATAACTACAGAAAAATGAATCATCCTGGTCATAGAAGAAATGAACTGATGCAGTTGGATATTAAATCCCAGAATGGTTTGGGCTGGAAGGGGCCTTAAAAACCACCTTGTTCCACCCCACTGTCATGGGCAGGGACACCTTCCATGTCCAAAGCAAGGACTCAGTCTTGATCTGAATTGTTGCTCTCACTTTATTTAGTTGCTTTGACTAAGATGAGTTAGTGGGAGGGAGGCAGTGACGCCCTCTTTGCAAGTCCCTCTGAGTTTACCTTGACTTTTTCTCTTTTATTTCTTTTTTAAAAAAATTTTTTTAAAGTATTTTCAAATGGCTGAAGTGAGATGTTCAATTTCATGTGACAGTAAAATTTATTTTCCAAATGGTATTTTTATAACTCTTTTCAGGGGAAAAAATCCTCCATAGCATGTTTGTTTTAACATTTTGCTCATAATAAAGCACTGTCAATTTTGTCTGGGTCCGTTTCTTCCTTTTCCTTTCCTTTCCTTTCCTTTCCTTTCCTTTCCTTTCCTTTCCTTTCCTTTCCTTTCCTTTCCTTTCCTTTCCTTTCCTTTCCTTTCCTTTCCTTTCCTTTCCTTTCCTTTCCTTTCCTTTCCTTTCCTTTCCTTTCCTTTCCTTTCCTTTTCCTTTCCTTTTCCTTTCCTTTCCTTTCCTTTCCTTTCCTTTCCTTTCCTTTCCTTTCCTTTCCTTTCCTTTCCTTTCCTTTCCCTTTCCTTTCCCTTTCCTTTCCTTTCCTTTCCTTTCCTTTTCCTTTCCTTTCCCTTTCCTTTCCTTTCCTTTCCTTTCCTTTCCTTTCCTTTCCTTTCCTTTCCTTTCCTTTCCTTTCCTTTCCTTTCCTTTCCTTTCCTTTCCTTTCCTTTCCTTTCCTTTCCTTTCCTTTCCTTTCCTTTCCTTTCCTTTCCTTTCCTTTCCTTTCCTTTCCTTTCCTTTCCTTTCCTTTCCTTTCCTTTCCTTTCCTTTCCTTTCCTTTCCTTTCCTTTTCCTTTCCTTTCCTTTCCTTTCCTTTTCCTTTCCTTTCCTTTCCTTTCCTTTCCTTTCCTTTCCTTTCCTTTCCTTTCCTTTCCTTTCCTTTTCCTTTCCTTTCCTTTCCTTTCCTTTCCTTTCCTTTCCTTTCCTTTCCTTTTCCTTTCCTTTCCTTTCCTTTTCCTTTCCTTTCCTTTCCTTTCCTTTCCTTTCCTTTTCCTTTCCTTTCCTTTCCTTTCCTTCCATGCAATCAGCTGTTCACCCAAGCCCTAATCACCGATCCAGCTGATTAATTCCAACTCTTTCCTTGGAGATGGGGGAGCTGTTGAGAGCCCAGATTTGAGTTATTCTCTATAATTTTGATTCCAATCTTTATCCTTGCCCAATTCTGGCCAAAATTACAGTAATTGTCTCAGAAACTAAGAGTTCCTGGCCAGTAATGGAAGCGGGGGAAGATAAAATGGTTCAGTCTTCTCTAGGTCAGGAAATTTGCAGAGATCATTGGAAATGTGACCACGATGAACTGGGGAAGGGCTGAGTTCACTCAGCCAAAAGGGACTTTCTCCTATCATGGACCAACATGTTTGGAATTTTTTCAAGAGCCAGAGAATTCCTGGAACCCTCTGTTGAGACTCCTACCTGTGAACTAAACAGGACATGAGGAGAGCTGGAATTTAGTGGCCGACTAGATCACACATGATGGAAAATACTTGATGGGGTGGAATGAAAACCTGCATGCATTCCAACCCAAAAATCGCATTACACACATAAATCTATTACATGCAATAAGTTCCTTCATCATTGCCAACTGAGGCCATATTTCTACCAGATCCCCGTATTTTTTTAGCTGGGAGCAGAAAGGACATAATGAAATATTATGGATTTTAGTGGCTTTATGCCAAAGAGCTCAGAGTTAAGTGGCTGATAAGAAGCAGCCATTGAATTAGGTATCCCAGAGCAATAAATTTGTAAGAGCTGGGGGAGGCAGATTCTTGGCAGCAGTGCCCAACTCAGTGTTGGAGTCTTGCTGCTGGTATTTTACTTCCTTTGTAAAATAAGATTCACAAGTGGATTCAGGTAAAAAATGACAATAGGGTACAGACACTTTTCAGGAGAGTAAGACAAATATGTAGGTGTTGTTCAACTCTAGTTTATTTCACATCAAATATTGGCATCCCTGTGCTTTAAAAGCCACTTCCTTGATTTGGAGCTGATATTAAATGATAGAACTTCTCTTTGTCACCCAGGACACCTAATTACCAAGGTATTGAAGTTCTGAGTTGAATTAATTGTCCTTGGAAATGTTCATGGGCAGATTGAACTGAGCTTGGAGAAACTTGGTCCATGGAAAGTGTCTCTGCCCATTGCAGGGGGTGGAAAAAAATGTGGTTTTAGGTCTCTTCTACCCCAAACCAGTCTGTGATTTTATGATTTCTTCTAATGTCTGGACAACAAAACGTGCTTTAGAGTGTCCTGTCTTATCCAACATCAAACCACAGGCTTGCAAGCCAAATGTTTTCCTTACTTTTTCCTCCCTCTATCTCAGCTGTTGTACAAGAATTATGTATATTTGCTCTGCAAACCAGGGGCAGAGGTGATATTGGCTGGTTTCAGCATTCCAGTTACTTAAAGGTGATGATCTATCCTGGGAGGAGTGGAGATGTGCCCAAGGGGAGGGGCTTAATCAGAGCTGAGGGGTGGGGATGGACTCTAGGAGAGGGGTTCTCACTTGGAACCAGAGAAAGGGATCTGGTGCCATGTGCAGGAAACTTCTCTGGGCTTTGGATGCAAGCCCAGTTGAGTTCTGAGCTTTCCACACCTATACCTGGTAGAGGCCCCACACCTGGGGGTGTCCAAGGAGGGGCTGGATGTGGCTGGTGACAAGATTCCCAACTTCAGGGATGCTGTGATTCTGTGACTGGGAAATGGCAATTTTAAAGGTGACACTGCCACTCACCTGCCTTTGTTCTTGTGATCCAACAAAGCAGTAAATGCCTAAGGGGTTCTACAGTAGGGATGGCTTCTCTGTGAGCACTGTCAGGGTCAGAAGAGTGTTTTTAGACTTTCAGAAAGTGCAGTGTTACATCTGTGAGACCCTGCTCAGGCTCTTTGAGCCACATGTTCTTGGGATCCTCGGACAACCCAGCATCTTTCTGAGCTGAGCACTGCCAAATTCCCTCTGAGAATTGCACTGAGTCATAGTTCAGACTTTATATCACCTTTATATCCCCTTTACACGTGTAGATACAACCTACATGTGGAGTGATTTAACCACTAGGATTGATCCACTACATGGGAAATCACTTTAATGTTATGGAGATCACAAAATTCCTCATCCTGGTATTTTGCCATGGAAACCACAGGGGATCAAAGAAAGAAATGTTATTTGGCATCTTTAAACATGATTCTTTCTATTAGAGAAAGGTGTTTTTGCAGTCAAGAAAACTGAATCCACACAGAGAAGCCCTAAAAGCCAAACTCAAAACCTTCTAGAGGTGGGGGTTGCATGTTCCATCAAATCCAGAATAATGGTGTGTACCTAAGAAAAGCCCTGCTTTGGTCTTTGCCAGCCAGGAAGAACACAGAGAACATACAGATGGAACCAAAGAGGGCTGGGCTGGGTTTTTTTTTTATTTTTTTTTTAATTTTTTTAAATTTTTTTTTTCCCCAGACTTCTCAGGCAACCTTCATCAAACCTACTTACATTTATTTCTGAGCAGTGATTGGAGTTCCTCATGTGGAAGATGACTTTTTGCTGGGATGGGATTATCCTCAGCTCTACAGACACAGAATAAGTGCAACTGGCTGGTTTTCCCTTTCCCCAGCCCTCACAACTTGTTTTCCTGATTTCTGGCTCAGCCCACAGAGAGATCCAGTGGAAGTCAGCACAAACAGCTACACCTCTCAGAATGGCCCAGAGCATCAGACCCCTTGTTTTTAAATTAAAATGGTTAATCCGTGCAGAAAGAGGGACAAATATAGCCAAGACTTATCATTTCAAGTTGTAGGTTTGGCCTTTATCAGCAGTGTGAACACTGGGTGTAAATCAGTTTAAGAAGAGGGTGAGTGGCCAAACTGGCCCTATGGACATGGAAAAGCTCACTGACCTCTTGTTGAGATCTATTTTCACTCCCTGCATCAAATAATGTGTCTTTGAGATGAGCAATAGTTGTTCACTTGTGGTTGCCTGCCTGGCTTTTCTCCAGCACAGAGGAAGGCTTGTGCTTTGTTGTGAGCAATAAAGACATTTTTTATAATGTCAATAAGATATTTGTTGGACAATAAAGATATTTTTGGAGGATATTACAGCAACAATCAACACATCTATATTTGTGTGTCGGGTTGGACGTTCCTGTAAATGCAAGAGTCATTCCACACTTGTGGATGGTGACAAAACGACAGTGTTTTTGTGATTTCATGGTTGTCACCTCCATTCACCAGTCCTGCCTCCAAAGTGCCATCCATGCACCCAGCTCGTGCAGTGGTGGAGGTTTTGGGGTCATTTATGTTGGATTTGGTACTGGGTCTTCTACTGGCACAGATGTTCTCAAAGAAGGTCTCCTCAGAACTCCCACTGAAGATGTCCCTGCTCACTGCAAGGAATAAATGGCCTTTAAAAGTTGTTCTGGCAATGTAAAGATGTGACCAAAAGCTCTGTGTTCTATCATCATCTACTGAATCAGGTGGGGCAGTGATTCTTAGTGGGAGATATCCTCTGTTAATGGGCCATCTGTTAAAAAAACAGAGCAGTGTTTTTTTATCTTTCCCACAACCCATCCTTCCTTCAGGAAATATCTCCTGCTAATGGGCAATTGAGTCCCAGTGCATGACTGATAAAATTACATCATCCCACTGGGAGATGCTCCACCCAGGGGGAGGAGCCAAGCCTTTCCTACCCAGATAAAAGCTGAGATTTGGAACACCAAAGCAGCCCTTACCCACTGGTTTCCAGAGGCCAAGAGCTGCCAGACCTTTCTACAGGATCACTGCTTCAACAAAACCACTTCTTCTGCACTGCTACCAGCACCCTGACTAGTGGGGTGTCAGGCTGTATTCTGACTCTGTCAGTGGATTTTCCTTTGTACTGTTGCATGCATTTTATTCTTCTCCTTTTTTCCTATTAAATTGTATTTCTTACTTGGAGTCTCTCACTGGTTTTGCTTTCAAAACCACTACAAAGGTCCCTTCCAACCCCAATCTTTCTATAATTCTCTGCTTTTAAGAGTGATTTGGTCTATCTGATTAATCTTTAAAAGTATGAGGTCATTATGCTTAACTCTAACCAAGAACCTCCCCAGCTCACAGCTTCCTTCTTATTTTTTCTTCTCTGTATCTTCTCTAGGACTGTAAGGAATAAATTAAAATATCAGGTGCAACACCTAAGACACCATGTCTTCACAATGGTTTTATTGCTTGTTTTCAGCAGTGTCAACCACGAGAAGAACCCCCTCTGAAGCAAGGAGGTGAACCAAATACAAAGGAAAAAAAATTTTAAAAAAAAATAGCCATTTCATTGCATACATACACAGTCAGACCAAAAATAAATAACATCAGGCAAAAGGCCATGAAACAAGGCAGAGATTTCACCTGTGCTGGGCAAGCAGGCCTGTTCTTGCTGGCATGGAGGATACATCACAAGCACCTGGTACAGAGAAGTGCACAGAGACAGAGATTCTCTGCTCACAGCCAGTCCCCATCACCCTCTGCTGTCAAAGCCTATGTACAGGAGGGCAGAGCAGAGGTGCTTACAGCTTCAGTGAGAAGGGTCAGTTGGCACCAGCTGCTGACCCACAGCTTGAGGTGTTTGAAACAGGCTCTGAAAATGCACTTTCGAGTTCAAAAATGCCTTTTCAAACTTGATTTATCATCATTATCATCTGATTATAAAAAAATGTGGGTTTTGGGGGTTTTTTTTGTTTGTTTGTTTTTTTTAATGTGCTCTTCAGATTTTCTCTATGTACAAATGTACAATATCCACAAAACTTGGGTATAAAATACTGGTATTCTGCTGCTGCCAATGTGTGTGTGCTCAGGGTCTGGCCCCCAGAACACACATGGGCATTATTTTCCTTACAGACATGTAGCCTCCAGTCCCAAAGTTTGTTTTCTCCTTTGTGATTTCACAGAATTCTAGAAATAACCAGAATTTCAAACCCAGGACTCTTCAGGATATAGCACAGTTCAATGCAAATCAGGACACTCAGGAAGAGGTGGGAAAGATGGTTTGTGTTCCCAAGGAACTCCTGATTAAAAGCCAGTTTACAGCTGCACAGGTCTCCAGGGGAAATAACAAGGTCAGTCACTGAAATTATACCTCATCAGACTGATATGCACATTTGAGAGGCTTGGAGAGGGGATGGAAAGCTGACTGGCTGAAAGGAAATTGATTGAAATCCACATTTTGGGACATCTGACTCCAGTGCCAGTCTGGGACTCGAGTGTTTTCCTCATTACAGCAGTTTAGTGCTGGAATGATGCCAGCAGCCACTCAGGATGGATGTGGGTGTGTAGGGACCCCCTGCTCCTCCAGGTTCATCTCCAGTGAAGCAGCTTTGTGGTGCTGGCCCCACCAGCATCGGGCTGGGAAAAGTGCAAATTCACATTGTGAGCCAGGGAATTCAGAACTGCAATCCCTGTCCCCAGGAGTTTGGCACGTTCATGGGTGCAGAGATGCCATGGGAGGGAACCTGGGCTGTGCCAAACATCCAGCCTGAAAGCAGGAGGAGTGTTTTATATTTATATGTTTCCTGTTACAGCTGGATTCACCTTCCAGAGAAGGGACCTTGCTTCTGACCCACCTGTGTTTCCACAGCTCATTTATCAAACCCAGATGTGCCTGTGTGGTCAGAATAAAATAAGCTTCATGAAGACACACATTGGCATTTCCCAGTTTGAGAGATTCCCTTTTAGTCAGAAATTATTTTGTATTTCCTTTCCCCTTGTTTAAACCCTGGGGTGAAGCTGGAAGGGAGACAGAGGAATCCCACCAAACCCTTCAATCCCTGCCATGGAGCCAAGTGGTGCTCATTCACTCCTGAGCTTTCTCTGGAACTTCATTTTGCTTTGGAAAAACTACCAGCAATCTTTCACTAGTCAGCAGGTGTGTTTCTGAAAGCATTTCCAGCAGATTGGAGCAGAGATTTGGGGTTAATCCCTCTGCCCACAGAGCCCTGTGGCACAGACACGACCCTCATTGCTTTTGAGATGAATGGGAACCCAGTGGGATACAGAGAAAGAAAGAAATCTGATGATTAGTTCATGTGCAAAATATCTCCAGCAACACCTTCCTGGAGAAAAATATAACTTGTTTCCTAGCAAAAACACCCCAAACAAAACAAAAATAAACCAAAGTGCTCAGATCTTTCATCTTCTGGCCTTTCCCCCTTTTCATTCCACCAGTGCAGTAATGATGCTGCTGCACACATAACTCTTTTAAAATGATTTTAAAAACTTGTTTGACTTTAATGCCCCCAAAATTCTGCAACAGAATTTCTTTTCTAAAACCTTAACATGGTCATATTCTCATTTCTTGCTGTTTTTGAGGAGGGTCACAAAGCAATACAGGTCCCAGCTGAACAGAAATAACTACAGTCTAATGGTAGCATTGAACCTGGTACCTCTAGACCTTGAGACAATAATTTACTGTTTATATTTTAATTGTTCTAAACTTATTAATATTGTTTAATAATTCAATCACTGAAGTACAGGAGGGGCTTACTCTATCCCTGATGCAAAAAGGGAATAAACAGCTCCAGAATGAAGTAAAAAGAATCATTTTGAAGGCAAATCCCAATTTAATGCTGGTGTAATTCAGGAGCCACTGCAGTGAACTGATTGATCAGCAGGATCAGAATTTGACTTTATTTCTGTAAAGAGTTTTGGAGCCCAAATTAACGATCCTCAAACATAGCTGTGCCTTTTAATAGAGGCAGAAGTTGTTTTAATGCCTTTTCAGAGGCACACCTCTGATCTTATGCAGCCAATGGATGCAGCTGCCCTGCTGGGGTCAGTTCTGTGCTCCTCTGGGGCTGGGGGTCAGGCTGGAGCTGGGAGCAGCAGAAGTGCTGAGCTCTGCTGTGTGCTCTGTGTGGGGCCAGGACAGCCTGCTCCATGCTGTCATCTGCAGTGAAGCCCTTGAATTCCATTTTATTGATGAGTTGGACAAAAAACAGAGCAGACAAGGCCAAGTCATGGAGCCAAATCCCTGCACTAAGCCAGTTAAACAGGGCCCAGTCCCAATGTCATCATTCACTTGATTGCTCACGTCCCCAGGGTGGAAATTCAGCTCTGATCTCACCCCCAGCTCCTCTGCTTTCCTGGAACAGGAGGCAAGGCAGCTGGGCTGGCAGCCCTGCATGGCTGACATTGCCATGCCTGCCTCAGCAGGTACATCCATCACGTTCATTTAATCCCTCAAACACCCCTGGGAGCAGAAAAGCAACGTGCCTGGATGTTCAGCAATGAAATAATTGTGAGTGGGGTGCCTGGGGGCACAGTTCTGGCATGCTGATGTGCTCCACACTTTTTGAAGGAGCCCCTCAGCCTAGGGAACATCCCATCTTCAGGATGCAGAATAGCCTGGTGGGGAATCAGGCTGTGGTGAGGGGAAATAACCAGCTGGGGATTTTTCCTGACATATCTCCAAAAGGCAAACCTTTCCTGGCTGTCTTTGGCACAGGGCTGGAACACCAGAGAAGCTGCAAACACCCAGCAGAAATCTCTGCAAATGGAGAGGAGCAGGGAGCACAGGGAGAGCAGAGGGAAAATGCTCAATGTGCCTCAGAGTGATGGCTCTTCCCCCAGCAAGGCCTGGAACAGATGGGAAGGGATTCCCTCAAATGGTGCTGCACTTCTGCTCCACAGCTCTGTGCTCCAGCTGCTTGTCTGGGACCTGAAATTCTAGTTCACACCTCAGGCACCTCAGTGGGTGCATTCCCAGGACTGGGCAGTGCTCCTCTGCAGCCCATCAGGTTTTTTTGGGTGTAAATATTCACCATGACAAGTGAAAAGGGGGAATGGCTTTGCAGCCTGATGAATCCAATCTTTCCCAGACTGGCATTGCTTCAAAACGCTGAACCAGTGAGACAAAGCATTTTGCACCAAGTGGAACAAGTTGGAAGCTGAGACAGAATTTTCCCTTGCTTCTTCTGGGCTTCCTTGAAGTTAGTTATTCACCTGGAAAAATGCAGGTCAAATCCTTGCTTTGAACCAGCCACAGGAGAAGAATGGGTGGTACTGGTGGGATTTCTCCAGTATTTCCTGTTTGAGTCCTAATCCAGGTCTGAAAATGCTCAGCAGAGCAAGACAAGCACCAAACACAAAGAGAATCACAGAATATCCTGAGTTAGAAGGGACCCACAAGGATCATCGAGTCCAACTCCTGGTCCTGCACAGGACAACCCCAAAAATCACACCAAGTGCCTGAGAGCATTGTCCAAACTCTTCCTGAACTATGACCACGACTTAAAAGGTTCTTGCCTCTGAGAACCTTGTGGATTTTAATGGGATATTGAGGGCATCAAGGCATAAGGGCTTCAATGCAAGAAAAGTGGGGAAATTTTGAGCATCCCCTTGTTTTCTCTGCATTTTGGGAATTCAGGGAGCTGCATTTTGATGATCTTACAGCACATCAGTGTTGGATCCTCACTGTTGATGTGGGCTCATGTCAAGGAGCCTTAACGAAAGCTGGCTCACACCTGGCCAGCCTGGGGTCACCAGCACTGTAATTCCAGGGATTTTCACATCTTCCTATCCTCTGCAGGCTGGGTCTACACTCAGGACTGGCTCCCTGCAAACTCAGGACTGCAAGTTTGCCCCCTTGGTGTATCACAGTTTCTCAGCCCCTTCACTGACCCCAGCCCCCCACGCTGTTCTCAGTCCCACACCTGGAGAAATACTTTGGGAACATCCAGCTCAACTGGTAACAGGCTCTGGGAATGACTATGGCATGGAACACTGCCCTGTCAGGACTCAGAAAGGAGCTGGGTCTGCAGTTCTCCTCCTGGGCTCAGTGGGGTTTGCTGGCATCCTTTGTTAAGGCAAACCACCCCCAACCCCAGCAGGCTGCAGTGAGCTGCATTTCCCTGTGCAGAGATCAAAACTGGTGAGATCTCTGAACTCTTTAAAAGAGGAGCTCACCTCCCTCTACCTCCCTCTCAGGTGCCTGTGCTGGTGACCCAGACACTCCTTCACAAGGACATGATTTAACAGGATGGCAGCAGCCCAATTACTGAGAGTACACATGAGCTGGGCAGGGATTTCCCACCCACAGCATGAAACTTTTTCAGCCCAACTTGATGCACTTGAGTGGGACACAAACATGAGCATCTGTATCTGTGTATTTTCTGTCTTCTTACTGAGTTTGGGACTGTGGGGTTGCCTCAAATGAGCAGGACTGGGCTTTAACATTTCTCCTTTGCATCTCCACATGAAAACAAGAATTAAAAAAACCCTACTGCCTTGGTTTTCATGGGATCCATGTGCATTCTTCAAGTAGGAACTGCTCCCTGTATGGAAGGTGTCAGGCCTTCAGAAAAGAGGTAAAATGCACACACACATCTTAAATATCTAACAATGCCTTCATATAGGGTGAAAGCTCCCCAGAAAAGCTGAAGAAGAAATCCATTTAATAGCTCCTTCACTCCTTCCTCCCTCCTGGAGTGCCAGTTGTGTGCAGAGACAACCTTGTTCTGATGAAAGCAATTTTACCTGCTGCTGTGACACGAATTTTTTTTCATCTGCAGAGTGGCTCCTTATGGTGGCTCTGATTCAATTAAGGATTACAGGGCCCTATATTTCCCTTTCCTGACAGTGTGTGCTAAGCAAGTGCAAATGAATTACAGCCCAATTATTTTCCCCTGATCCCTAATGATCCTGGGTGCATCCATGCACCGAGATCTATGGGAGAACTTAAAGAGAATGAAAAAAACAAACTACAGCCATGCTCTGCTTTTGGCACCTGGCCTGGTTTTTATACATGCAAATCGAGTTTCCTGTTCATGGAACACAACCAAGCGAAACACCATGTCACCAACACAGTGCAGAGAAGGGTGTCCTCACACTGACCCTTGCCAGGGATCTGCTCTTCCAAGGGGGCCTGGAAAACTTCTGCTCCCAAGGATGGTGGGGAATTAGCAGAACACACTGGGGCATCCTCCAAGGGGCTTTCCTGGTGCTGCAGCTTCATCTCCACCTGCGTAAAATGTGGGGGCCATGTGCTGGCCTCTCCCTTCCTGCTCATGTTCCTCCTGTCCCTTCTCCCCCTGTCCCCAACACTGTCTTTGGTGCTGTACCATCACCTCTTGTCCACAGGAATTTTGGCACATTCATATGTTTGGATTTTTTTTTTCTGCTTCCTGCCTCTGTCTCTCCTTTACTGGCTCATTTAAAAAAAAAAGAAAAAAAAAAGTGCAATTTGCCTGTTTCAGAGATGCCAGTTCTGGTAAAGCCACCGAGGACCGAGGCTCTCCCTCCCTTACCCCCAGTACTTCATCATTTATGACACATCAGCATCTCCCAGGCTGTCCTCAAGCAACTTGGACAATTCCTCAGAGTTATCAACCCCTGAGGGCTTGAAACTGAAGAGTGAAAGGCCTGAAAAGAGGGAGAGCAAGAGTGCTCCTCTGCCTCTTGGCTTGTCCATCTCATCCTGGGAGCCAGCGGCTTTTCCAGTTGTGTGTCCTCTGTTGGCTCATGTGGAGCAGCTCATTTCACAGGGGTTTCTCATGGCACCACTGACTCCCGGGGCTCCTCGTGTGTCAGTTTTGGATGCTCAGTGCCTGAGGAGCCTCTCCCCATCACACCAGAGAGAACTCAGCCTGGAAGCTGGAGCAGCGGCGCGTCTTGGGCGAGCACTTGGTCAGCATGGAGATCTGGGTGCTGAAGTTGGTGCCATTGCTGCCCAGGGAAGGGTGGTGGTACTTCATGTCCGAGCCCAGGAACCTCTCCAGGTGCCACCTCCGCCACTTCCTCTTGAGCTCAGCTTGCACCTGGGCGTGGGGAGGACAGGAAAGGCATCAGGGCATCACTTGGTGTTGTTCTGACCTGATTATGTGAGCAGCCATGGGTAACTCACCCACCACTAAACTTGGCTTGGCCAGGACTTTTAACCACACAAAGGGGAAAACTGCAGAAGTGTCTTGGGCTGCAATACAGGATGTGGCCAGAAATGTGAATTCTGTCCCCATCTGCTGCAGCCGGGTGGGGCAGTGACCCTGATCTCCTGGCACATATTATCTGCTAATGGGCCAGCTTTAAACCAGCTGGGGCAATCATCTTTATCTTTCCCACAGCCCATCCTCCCTCCAGGAGATATCTCCTGTTCATGGCCATGGAGTCCCAGGGCATGACTGATAAAATTACATCATCCCACTGGGAGATGCTCCAGCCAGGGCAGGAGCCAAGCCTTTCCTACCCAGATAAAAACTGAGATTTTGGACACCAAGGCACCTTCTTTCCACTGGATTCCAGAGGAAAGCCAGACCTTTCCACATCATCCCTGGAGCTTCAGAGGAAACTGCACCTTCTACAGGAGCACTGCTCCAGCTGAACCACATCTGCCACTGCAGGAGGATGCAGCCACCATTGAATGGGACTGCTGCCAACACCCTGACTGACTGATGGGTGTCAGCTTGGATTCTGACTCTGTCAGTGTTTTGGGATTGTTCTTTGTAATACTGCATTTCTATTTTAATTTTCCTAGTGAAGAACTGTTATTCCTAATTCCCATATCTTTTCCTGAGAGCCCCTTAATTTTAAAATTCTAATAATTTGGAAGGAAGGGGTTTACATTCTCCATTTCAAAAAGAAGCTTCGGCTTTTATTGGCAGACACATGTCCTTCAAACTAAGACAAGAGGATAAATTACTGGAGCATAAATCTCTGAGCTTCATCAGAAAGGACATTGGGTAACCCACCTGTCACAAGGCAAATAATTACTTTATAAAGCCACTAAACTTGGCTTGGCCAGAATTTTTAACCACACAAAGGAGACACTACAGTGGGTAAATTATTGGAGCAGAAATCCCTGAGTTCATCAGAAAGGAATTTCTTATTGGTACAGTTAAGGTGCCAGACTATTTAACTTCAATGACAACACTTTGTGAGTATATTTAAAATGGTTTCTTTTTCAGTGCCCTGTTTTTGGTCCAAACAGAAATGTTTAACTACAGCTTGTTTGTAAAGCTGTCAATACAGCTGTGGGTTTTTTTGTCAGAATTTCATTGCTGCTTCTCAGAGAGTTTACAGAAATAACCTGGTTTACACTGTCCATTCAAATCCTGAACAAACCTGGCCACTGTCCTTGTCCCCTCCTGCAGCCCTCCAGCACAAATTTTTAGGTAATAATATGAATTAGATGAAACAGGTGTGTGAGAAGGGCTCTGGAATAAACAAACACAGGAACAGGACAATGCCAGGATGAGAATGCCAGGACTAAAATGTGGGAAAGTCAAGATTATTCCTGCCAGGCAGAAACACGTTCACTTGCACTGCTCTGTGCTCAACAAGTCCCACCAGTGCCTGTGCTGGTTTTGGCAGTGGGTTTGATCCTTGAGAGGATCCCTGGAGGCACCAAGCATGACCAGGGCTTAGATGGGATTTATCCTGCCCTGCTGAAGGTGATCCCTTGGGATCAGGGATTGTGCAAGTTCACACAGGAGTTCTGCTGATGCTGTTTAATGAGGAAAGGATAGGCTCAGCAGCAATGCACCAGTGCACACACAAGTCCTGATGTGTTTATTAATTGTTTTTGTTCATTGTGCTGAAAAGTGTCAGGCAAATGGTTGAATTGTTTTCCTGGAGAGAGAGAGGTGATTTGGATGCTGCCCCCCAATATTGTAACATCAGGATCAGGAATGGGACCCTTCTCAATCCACTCTCCACATGCATTCATTTTGTCCTAGCTGCAAACATTAACCAAAGAAACACTGAGGGTCTGGTCTTACCTCTCCATTGAGAAAGCAGTACAGAACAGCCACCACGAATCCCTGGGGAAAGGACAAAACAGGATTTTAGCACTGCAGGCAAGGAGAGAATGCAGATCCATTCAGCTCTCAAAGGAGAGATCACACAGTCACAGAATTGTTCAGGTTGGAAAAGACCTCTAAGGTCATGAATCACAACCATTCCCCCAGCAGAGCCAAATCCACCACTAACCCATGTCCCCAAGTGCCACATCTGCAGAGTTTTTGAACACTTCCAGGTGCCAGATGTGCAGTGATGAAGATGTAGACAGGCATGTTAATCATTCACCACCAAATGAATCTTGGGGCTCAAAGCCCCATCCACCCTGGCCTTGGGCACATCAATAATACAAAAGCTAAATTGTGGTGCTTATTTTTCTCCCTAAAGTACGAAAAAAACACAGAGAGGAACATTTTCTTTTCATTTCCTTAAATGAGGGAAGAAAATCTCCTTCTGGAAAGCAAAATATAAATTTATCTTTCATCCTGGCCAGGCTGGAGTGAGTAGATTTTCCACAAAGGTACAAGAGCAGGATGGGGCATGCCCAGGAAAAACCCATGCCCAGCTTGTTGCATTTCTCCCTGGTGACAGACCTGGTGACCCAAATTCTGCCTTACCTGGAATGACCCAACCACCAGCTCAAAGACCAGCTTCACTTCTGCTTTGAAATTGTCGGGGAAGAAAGCAAACATGATGTAGTGAATGCCAAAGAGAGGGATCAGCAGCAGGGTGGACTTGGCCAGCCTCCTGTTGGAAAGGCAAACATGAGCCATGAGGGGAGAGGGTAGGAGGCTGAGGAATCCTGCAGCTGAGCCCTGTGCAACCCCAAAAATGTATTATTTCTCCTTGTCCCACAGAATGCAGATGGCTGGTGATTTCAGACCTGGTGGCATCATAAAATGTGACATTTTTATTCCCTGTAGCTCCACTGGAGGTATTTCTTTCTCCCTCCTCTCTTCCTTCCCTCCCACCAGAGATCTTTTTTTCATCTCCACAAGCTAAATCATCATCTAGCAATGTCTTTGTTTGCCTGGGATTTCTGAAAATTACAGCTTCTGGGAGAGAAATGGTATGTTTAGCTTGGAATAATGACAGGCTACTGCACAATGAATGTCTCCAAAGGAGGGGGATGAACAGTATTAGTGCTTAATGGCATCATGCTGGGTAATCAGGGGTCTAATTAGGATGAGATGATAATGTATTAAATGTAATCATTATTAAAAAGTAGCTGGCAGAAAGAAAATGAAAGCAAGAGTCTAAGGATGCTTGTGGGGGTTTTGTCTCCCTTGGTCACTTGTAACCTGTGACATCTTCCCCTCTCTCAGAGGCCTCTGGAGGAAATAAACCTAAGGCTGGGATGTTGGAAATATTCATTTTCCACCTGCCACCCCTCCACCTCCAAACCTCATCAGGCTCAGACCTCTCAGACCATCTTCATTTATCTGCCACCTGCACGAGCCCACTGGGAGGCTGATGTGGCAGCTTTGTGCAGAGGATGCTCATCCCTGTGTCTCCCAGAGCTCCTCTGTAGCTCTCCTGGGCTTGGCCCAGAGACAGCTCAATTAAGGCTGTGATTAGAGGCTGTGGCTCATCCCAGGTAAAATGAGATCCCAATCAGCCCAGGTAAAATGAGATCCCAATCATCCCAGGCAAAATGAGATCCCAATCAGCCCAGGCAGAATGAGAGCCTGCAGCAAGCTGAGGAGCTTCACAGGAGTTTGCCTTTCCCACACTCCCTGCCCATAGGGATCCAAAATCTGAGTTCTCGTGGATGCCTTGCTCTGCCACAGGACTGTCACTGTCACTGCAGTGTCACTGGTGATCATCAATCAATCAGTGTTCTCTGTTCCTCACTCCCAGAAGCAGCTCTGGCCAGTGGGACCCATGCTGTATCACCCTAATCCCCCCAGCTCCTGGCAGGTGAGAAACTCACTCATTTCCCCAGCAGTTCAGTGAATATCAACAGTGGCTTTGCAGAGATTTCTCCTCTCTCCTCATTTTCTGGGGAACATCAGCCTGGAGGAGATGTGGTGCTACCTTTGTGCACTGACAGAGATGCTGCTTGCAACCTCCAATGGGTTAGAAAATTTTATCTTATTACAGACAACACTGGGCCTTAATTGCAATATTTTCCCTCCTGGCTGGATTGTGGTAATGAAAAGGACATAAGTGACAAAACTTGAGCCCTCTCCTCCAATCTGCACACCTCACATCACTCTCTTGCTCCCAACACTGAGCTTCACCAGATACTGAGTTTTAGATTTTATGTTGGCAGCAAGGCAAGGGACTCTGTGATTTTTAAAAGACTCCACCACTTAAACAGTGCACTCAGGAAAATCATCACCCAGTCACAGTGTAATTTGTCCCAGGAAGCTCAAGCCTGGCTGTGCAGGAGGCAGAACTGTTTGGGGGATTGTCTAAAGCTGGGTAAACCTGCTGGAAGCCATGGATTCTCAAAACTCTCATTACTCTAATTCCCAGCACATCCCAGACCTCCCCTTCTGACAGATACACGTGGTCACAGGTAAGTTTGGGAAAACTTGTGTCCACTGACCTGCATGGAACCTGCTCCTGCCCTTGGAGATGGGCAGGGGTGAACCAACATTTCAGTCACACTCCTTGAAATCATAATGGGAAAGTTGCTCAGAGGGCTTTGATGGCAATATTGATCCACAGACATGGACAGAGCTGGAGAGATGAATTATGCTCAAGTTTTCTGTTGCAGAAGACAAATTCCATTTGCCTGAAATATTGCTGTCCCATTCTTGCACATGTCCCTGTCATTTCCAGAAAACTGGTTTGGGAGACTCCTTTTTAGAGCTTCCAGCACATAAAGCCCAGCTCCCTGTGAGCAGCATTAATGAGGGAGTCAGCAGCACACCTGAATTTCCAGCCTGCAGCTAAACTCAGACCCTTTGGAGCTGAACAATGCTGTCAGCATGTCAGCAGGCTGTGTTTGTAGAAAATAAACCATATAAAAATACACATGAGAAGGAGGGAGAAATGCAAATGAGATATCCAGGATGCTGCTAGTTTAAAACAGATTTGTCTCAGATTTGGCAGGAGGAGCCCACACAGAGTCATTTGGTCAGGAAAACCCTCCAAGAGCACTGAGTCCAAGCTGTGACTGATCCTCACCTTGTCACCAGCCCAGAGCACTGAGTGTCACCTCCAGCCCTTCCTTGGGCACCTCCAGGGATGGGGACTCCAAACCTCCCTGGGCAGCCTCTTACAATGCTTCACAACCCTTTAGGTGAAGAAATTCCTCCTGATGTCCAACCTGAACCTCTCCAGGCACAGCTTGAGGCCATCTCCTCTCATCCTGTCCCTTGTTGCCTGGGGGCAGAGCCCCATCCCCACCTGGCTCCAGCCTCCTTGCAGGGAGTCCTGGAGAGCAATAGGGTCACCCTGAGCTCCCTCAAACTTTCAGCAGCAGTTTTTTGCTAAGACCTGTTGGGTCCTGCAGTCACACCCCAGAAGGCTCCACAGATTGCTGTCTAAAACTAAAAATCTTAGGATCATGCTGAGAACTCGCCTTGGAGGGATCTAACCTTCAGTTTCAGACAATTAATATTTGTTCCCATAGGAAAGTGTGGTGTCTTGTACCTACTGCAGTGAATACAGTCAACAGAGATTTCCAGCTCTGGCTGGTGGCTGGGTGACAGGAGGACAAGTGTCCCACAGATCCTGTGTCCTGTGTGACAGGTCCATGCAAGAATTGAAGTGTCCTAAAGAACCCCACATGGCTTGGAAACTTACAAAACTTTAAGGTCAGGTTGGAAGGAGCTCTGAGCAACCTGGGATAGTGGAAGGTGACTCTGCCCATGGCAAGGGGTTGAAGCTGAATGAGCTTTAAGGTCCCTGCAAACCCAAAACTTTGTGGGATTCTATGATTCTGTGAAGTGAGCAACTGATTGATTCCCTAATGGAGCTGAGCTGTCTTTGCAGTGGTGAAGGAGGATCTGGAGATGTCAGGATCAGTTTTCCTTCAGCAGAACCCCCTGTTGGGAGGTCAGTGAGGGGAACTCTGTGTTTTACCAACATGCCCTACGTTTGTTTACAAGGCAAAAAAAAACTTTCCTGGCAGCTCCCACATCACTGGAAAATGTGTCCTGAACCCAAAGCCCAGCATGAGATAACCTGGGCATAACTCTACAGATGGCAGCATATTTGCTGAGGTGAACATGAGTCAGCAGTGCCAGTACTAGAACGTATTTAAATATTCTGATTTAATCTGTGCACCTGCTGCAAACCTGGGGTAAAAAGATAAAATTCCCAGTCCAGAAGGGGAGGTGGTAGAAAGCACAGGGTCTGCTAATGTTGGTGTGTTGTGATGACAGAAAAATAGGTAATTGGCTTTGGCTGCTGCCAGGAAAATTAAGGTCAAAAACTGGCATTTCCTTTCATAAATCTGAGAATCTCTTGAGGCAGATTAAATGAATAATTCAGCATCACCAGAGAGAAAGTCTCAGTGCCGTGGCTGGGCAGGATTTAAGGAACATATTGCTATTGTTTTCCATCCTGCAGGAAGATGAACTGAGAATTTTCAGGGTACCCAAAAGCACAGCTCCCTTCTGAAAGACAAAGATTTACAAGCAGTGACCGTGCAGACACTGGACTTTTTGAATTTAATTTTTTTCCAGGAAATGTTTAATAAATATCCAGGATAGCTGAAAAGCGGAGCCAGAACAGTGGGAAGAGTCAAAAAAATAATATTTTATTTTTTATTTGCATTGAAGCCTGAATAAACCCATGGAGAAAGACATTTCTTTCACTCTTAAAATCCTGCAGCTGAGACCAGCCTTGGCCACTGAGAGAGATGTTCATCTCTCCTGCATGTTGTTCATTGTATGAAAGCCCCATTAAGGTCAACCTCATATCCCCAGAATAAAAGCATTAAGTCAAGTAAAACTTCTAAGGCAGTGATCCTTCTCAACAGAGAAGAGAAATGTATTGAGTTAATCCAATCTTGTTTAGAGATCTCTTTTAGGATAAGGAAAATTTGTCATAAATCCCACTTCTAGATCTTTCTTTAAAACTGAGGGTGAGGGGAAAAGAAGCCTGTACACCGTGGTAAGCAACTTTTTTGTTTTTCATGAGGGTCTTTCTGCCTTCAGAATCCAATAAATATTAAATATTCAATGAAAAATTATATCTGGCTTCATAATCATTATTATTACTCTCATTTCTTCATCATTAATCCCAGGAGAAATCCCTCTCACCTGCCACAACTGACATAAAACCTGCCCAGCTGTTTTAGCAAATGCTCCATTTCCTGATTCCTAATCTGCTTTAAGCAATCAAAATTAATTGATTTTGATCAGCGCAGGCAGACACAATCACGAACCAAGACACAATCATGAAGCAGCCAGGCAGGTTTCCCAAAAAGCACAGCATAGGGCTGGAAAAGTCTGGGACTTACGAATATTGGCTGGTTTCGTTGTGCCCAACGTCTGGGGAGTGCAGCTTCTGGACCAGGATACGGATGATGCAGATGAAGAGGATGAAGTTCACCTGTCGAGATGAGAAGGGAGGGGTAAAACTTCAGTGTTTTTCTCTGGGGAAAATAGCCCATCACTAGGGGGGAATTCCCCTCCAGGGAATGTTTTTGCATGTGTCCTAGGTGACAATGTAAAGATGTGCCCTAAAGTCTGGATTCTGTCACCTTCTGCTGAAACCAGGTGGGGCAGTGATCCTTTATCTCTGTGGAGATATCCTCTGCTAATGGGCCAGCTGTTAAAAACCAGCTGGGGCAATGTTCTTTATTTTTCCCACAACTCATCCTTCCCTCCAGGAGATATTTCCTGTTAATGGGCCATTGAGTCCCACTGCATAACTGATAAAATTACAGGGGGAGGAGCCAAGCCTTTCCTATCTAGATAAAAACTGAGATTTGGAACACCAAAGCAGCCCTTACCCACTGGTTTCCAGATGACAAGAGCTGCCAGGATCACTGCCAGGATTTCTACAGGATCACTGCTTTGATAAGACCACTTCATCTGGACTGCTACCACCACGCTAACTAGTGGGGTGTCAGGTTGTATTCTGACTCTGTGAGTGGTTTTTCTTTTGTACTATTGCATGTATATATTTTTTTTAATATTAAATTGTACTTCTGATTTGGAGTCTCTGACTGGTTTTGATTTCAAAACTGTTACACCATGGAACGAGCTGCCAGGGGAATTCCTCTCCCTGGAATGCTTTTTGCCATGGAACGAGCTGCTGTTTAACAAGCTGTCTTGGGGTAACTTTATAATGCTTGTATTCTGATGGTGTTGAATATTGAGCTCTGCAGCTTTAAGTCTGGCTCCAGGAATGAAGGGGGAGAGAAGAGGTGCAGAGTTTGTTATCAGAGACTGCACTTGCTCCCTGCTTGAATCTGTTTCCTAAAGGAACCCCATGCTGAGGTTTTTTCCCAAATTTACCCTAAACCAGACACAAGCCATGAGCAGAGAGCCCCTCTCAGGGGTGGGGAGCACATAGAAAACCGACACAGGATGGCATCTTGGGCCTGACATCAGCCTGCTTGGGACTTCGTGTCATACATCCCAAGTATGATGATGTCAAGCCCATCGAGCACAGCTCCGCACGACGTCCGGGATGGAGCCCTGGGACACGGGCCTGGCTGCTGAGCGTGGAGAGCCAGGGAAACCAAACCAGACCAAACCAGACCACACCACGAGGCAGGATCCACTGCAGCAGGCCTCTGCTCAGTCCTATTTGATGCCACAGGATTTAGCTTTTGTACTTGTCAGGTCCTGTGCTGCTTTAGTGTATAGCTCTAAAACTCCATACCTGCCAGCTGCTGTTCTCCTGTTTTATTCAGATAAAACAATTCCTCCCTAGGCCTGAAACTCAAGGATATCTTACTGTCTCAGGCCCCCCAAAAAATAAACAAAACTGGGGGATACATGAAGCAGTAACTGGAGGATTAACCCAATATGTAAATAGACCAAACTTATAATTGTATGAAAAATGTGACCATCATCCACTTTGGGTGTAGCCCCTCTCCAAGGATTTTGACTGCCCAAGGTGCACCTATAATAAATACCCACTTTTATTCTCTTCCTCTTGTCTAGCCTCTGCTTCAGGTAGTCTCTCCAAGGCATCATTTGCCATGTCCTGTCTGGAGACCTTGTGCAGCAAGGACTGATCTCCCCAAGGCAGCAGGGAATGTTCCCTCCTGGCATGTTACACCAGAGCAGTCTGGCTGACACCCAGATTTTAGGTGCTTCTTGTCATCCCAAAATCTTACAGTGCCCTACCAATGTACTCAAGCAATGTGAACCTTGTTTCATAGCAAAGGTGTAGAGCTGAGAATGGGAATGTCCTGATGGCATGAATTGGATAAAAATCTGCTTCTTTCAAGGTCCTCTCCATTGAGTCATCCTGTTACCCATGCAGCACAGACAACAGAAATGCAATGACAGATTTCTGGGGACTTAGTTCAGTTTTAGCTTGGCACACAACTCCTTTCTTTATCCTTTCATGGTCAGTGAATGTGCAAATGATTCTGATTTTTAGAGGCTCAGCAGCTGGAAGGGATTGTGTTAAACCAGCCAGTCTGATTCTTTGCAAAAATAGATTGTAAGATTTCTTCCAGCAATTCCTGCACTTATCACAACAACAGATGAATAAAACAGACTGAAGCCCATCTCTCAAATAGACACTCTTTTTCCAAAGCCTATGAGTGATTGAATATTAATTTCATTTCTTGGTTATGATGCATTGCTTAATCACTTCTTACCTATCCTGAGCCATTTATCATAGTTTCTGTTTGTATTTATTTCCTCAAGTGAACAGTTTGTGTGTCTGATTTGGTGGCAACTGAGATTTATTAATCCAAACCAGTATTATCTAGATCAATTACACTAATGAGCATTGATAACACACAAGCTGCTGCAAGGAAGGCAAGGATGGAGTAATTTAATTCTCACTGTGTTGGCTTGGAGCAGTCAAGAGCAAACATGGAGTGGAATGTGATATATGGGCTTGGTATAACCTTGGGATTCCATGGCAGAAGATAGAGGAATCAGAATATTGGAGAAGTTGTTTTGATTATTTTTTATCCCTAGGGTATAATCAAAGGTAATCAATGTGTTCCCAGTGCTTAACATCTTGTACACAAGATATAACTCATGTACCATAAAGGTCTTATAGGTCTTGTATATTTTCTGGTAGATCTTGTATAATATATTTTCTTTATAGATCTTGTATAATTTCTTCCTTACACTGGGATATCAGCTGCATTCCCTTGGATTTGGGGAAAATATTGCACTACCCCCTGGAGAAACCTGCTGTTCATCAGCCAGTGGCTATAAGCCCCTTCCTTTAGGACAGATTTATAGGATATCTGCTGAAGGAAAATCAGGAACTGCTGGGTAAATTCTGTTTGGCAATGAGGAGAAGATTTATTGGCCAAAAGAAAACACAGACACATTGATCTGAGGAGAATAAAAGGGTGTGTTTTTTGACTGAAAGCTTATCTCAGGAAAGGGAAAATACTATCTATAGCTTTCCAGGATGATATAAATATTTGGAGATGTGTCATCTAACTACTGTGTTTCTTTCCAGTGAGGTAAACAGAGCAAGATGTCATTATTGAAACCTTCAGTCTGGAATTCTTGCAAGATAAATGCCACAGAAAAAAAAAATTCTTATAAAGGTCATAATGTACATGGAATAAAAAGAATGTCAAAGGAAAGATTTCTGTGATTTCTGTTTAGAAGAGATATATTTGATTTCATTTGTGTTTTTTGTTTGTTTGTTTTCTTTTTTTTTCTTCCCTTCCCTTCCCATATGTATTACTTCATGTAAGAAAACTCAAAACTAAGTTTGACTCCAGTTCATTTGATTTTAAGGTTTGGATCCATGCCCAACAAAGCAATGTTCAACAAGGATGGAATGCCCCAGAATTTCTCAGAAGTGTCCTGGTTTCTATGGTCAGGATTGATCACATCCAGAGAATAAAAATAAAACACTTCTGTTGATTTTTCTGGAAATTAGCCAAACTCCTCTAGAATTTACTCCAAAAATACACAGCTGGAATGCAACTCTGGACTCTGCACTGGGTGCAAGAGGCAAATTCCTGAGGGAATTAATCTCTTCCCTTTTTATCTAAGTGGAGATTCATGGTAGGACTCATCTCATGTTAATTTGTAATGTTGACATCTACAACTGAACGAGTCATCCTGGCCAGTTTGGAGAAACAAAACCACTCCTAGCCCAGATCATCTGATGGAATTCAGATGATCCTCAGGCAAAATGAGTCTTTCCTGGATGTCCAAGCCCATTCCTCAATCTCCTCTCTCATGGTCACTCCACCAAGGAGATGGGGGTGGTCAAAGCTACACCAAGTGAGCTCCAGTGGCCTGGTCACTCAAACTCCTCCCATGGTCAGAGCTGCAGGTCAGGGTGTTTATCTGGAGGAGAATTTCCTCACCTGAAGGCAAATGTTTGATGTACAGTGGGATTTTACCTGGCAGTGCATTTTCCATGGACCCTTCTCAACACCCCTTCATCCCTCCCCACTTAGGACCAAAGATGGCTTTGCAGCCAGCAGAATGTGCTGATACTTTACCAAAATAGACACCAAAATAGGAGTTTTAATGATCCACCAGAATGGGGATTCCACTACTTCCTCCCAGCACCTAAAGAAAAAAAAAAAACCAAACAAAGCCAGACTTAAAACATCAAGCAAATCAAGCAAGCAGGTCTGTAACCTTCTCAACTTTCCCTAAAAGCTAAGTTTTGCTAGGCTGGGTTCTGTGAAATGGATTAAACCTCGTGTGCACGGACTGATAATGGCCAAAACTTGGTTTGCAGTGGCTGTGAGCACTGGTAGGTACCAGATATCCCAGATGATGGGATATTGGTGATGCCAATTTTTTTTCCCTTGACCATGGAATGGGCTGGAGGATGTTAGGAGGATGTGGGGGAGGATGGTGATTTTCTTAATTTCTCCTACACTGAGCTCTGCTACAAGGGAAATTCCATAGAAACCATGAAAATTGATCAAAATCTATGAAAAGATTCCTCAGGGCTCCAGTGCTCTGCACCATTCTGTATAGAGGGGTGTTGGATCCCACAAACCTGGGGTTTTTGAGCTTTCTGTGCTTTCTGGAAAACACTGCTTTTGACATAAGACCTTGGAGAAGGCTCCCAAATTTGAGTGATGGAGTTAAAATCACTTGTGTGTAGTTAAATAAAAGGGTGATTTCACATGGTGAAGGGTTTGGAATTTAAGGTTTTTATAATATAGTAAAAAGTATGGGACAAGATGGAGGATTTTGGGTGGTGTCTCTTTTTGGTGTTCATCTTCCTTTTTCTTCCTGATTTCAGGCAGTAGTTTCTGGTTGGACAGTTAGTGCTGCACTGAGGGTCACAGGAGTTTGGTTATTGGGTCAAAAGTATGAATAATATAGGTGTTAATTCTCTATTGGACTGTTGAGCTTTAAGAGACCTTGTAGCAGCTGAATTCATCTCCATTTTGCTCATTTTTAGCTGGTAGTTAGGAGTGCTGCAAAACCCTCTGTACTTTAGATAAGATTTAATAAACAACCAAGCCCAAACATGAGAAAATTCATCTCCTTCATGTTTTTAATCCTGGCTCTGAGTGAGGACAGAAGAAACTCCAGACAAACCACTAATTAAGTGCAAAGCACCTCCCTGTTACAGAGGGGGTTTGATAAGCACAGAGAAATTGGCACCAGGAGGAAAAAAAAAATAACATCCTTCTGAAAAACAAAAACAAAAACAAAAACAAAAACAAACAAAAAAAAACCAGCCAGTGGTGGGATTAGTCCCACTAAATCCAGCAAGCTGCACCTAGCTATGGATTGAGTTAGCAAAGTCCACAGGGTCCAGGTGGGATTTATTTGCTCCTGAAGGCAGAGCTGGCTGCTCACACCCCTGCTCACCCGGGACTGATGTGAAAAGGACTGATACTGCTTGGGACACATTTATCTGCACAGCCAGGTGACAGAAGGTGCATTTTTAGGAAAACATTCATGGAAAATTATGTAAAAATAGATCAGTGGAGCCCACTGCAGACAATTTCACCCAGATTCAGCTCCTCTGATTCCAAATGTTGGCAGTGAAGGCAGCAGGAGATGAAGAGAGGCACTTTTAGGGCACAGCTCCTGACACCTATTTTAAGCACCAAATTTAGGAGGATAAAAATTGCACTTTGTGAACTACACTGACTAAATCTGCCCTACAGAGAGATGGAGCAAACTGCTCACATACAGATGCTTCCAGTAAGGTTTGTGCTGCCCTCTCATTTAGAATTAAAGTGGCACTAATCATGTCTAGTGCACTTCATTTTTGATATAAATTGAGACAGTCTGAATGAAGGTCACTTTCATTTGAAGCTGGAATGTTTAAATAAAAGCTTAGTGTTTTTTAACCAATCTTACCTAATCAGGGTTTATTTAATCTGGATTAATTTCCTGTAATTTTTCTCTGCAGGTATTGAAAAAAAATCTGTGTTAGGTATTAATATATTCTGTAAATTCTTGTTCTGTTTTACTCAGCACAAAAATGTAGGGCTTTAAAGCTCCCAGAAAATGCAAAGAATTTTGAATTTTTATTAAGAATGGGAATATATATTAAGGAAAACTGGTACCCAGAATGGTTAAATCCTCCTGTGTCTGTCTCATTTAGAGGCTATTTATTAACAGAGTAAATAAGGTCAGTTTTATGCAGATAGAGTGAAGCCATAAAGGAAGTAAGTAGCCCTCAGGAAATGTGCTGGCCTGACTGTAAATCAAAAATGCAGTGAGAAATCTGAGCTGCTTCTGGTACTGAAAAAAGGGCAAATCAGGACACATTTGGAGGGGGAGAATGCAGGGGAGAAAATGGACTTAAGTCCAGGATGCAAATGCAAGAAGTGAGGGAATGCACACTGAGGATGGAATAAGCACTTGATTCTGCATCTCTCTGGGGTGTTTTCCTATAAAACCCTTTCCAATTACTGCAGTCTGACTGCTTGGATAAAGGCAAGAATGAGGATTTCAGGATCAAATCCTCTTTACTTGCACATATCCTTGGATAACTCTGCTATCTGCCTCATTTTCTTAGCTGCATTCTATCTGCTTCTCCTACAAAATATCAAAAGGCTGCTGCTAGGTTAGAAAGGATGGAGAATAGATCCTAAAATCTGCTTGAGAAAAAAAAATTTAGCCTTTTTCTGTGGGAGAGAATTGGGTTTATTAACCAATTGGGTTTATTATTATTGGTGTTTATGCATGTTAAATGTCAATTCTGCCAAGTGCAGCATCAACACAGCAATAATACAAATTATAAAAATAATACAAATTATACAAATAATACACATACAAAAATACAAATGCCCACAAATTCCCTGCAAATATCCTGACCAAAGCACTGGGAAGCAAAGAGGGCAAGTGACTGCCCTAAAATGACATTTCAGGGAGCCCTTGGAGCATTTCCTGGTGGCAGGGGAGAGGAGGGAGCAGCCACTGCTGCTGCTTTTGGGTTATTAAGGCTGCAGGGCTTTCCTTGGCCATAAAGGAAAGCAGATTTATAAAGGAAAGATAATTGAGTGCACAGGCTTACCCAACATCAAAAAAGTAAATCCTGACAATAGTCCAGGCAGTGATGAACACAGAGGGGGCACCTGAGGAGAGAAGAGAAGGTGTTGCTGGCAGAAATCATGAGCCAATGGTTACCTGATTTCATGAGCAGATTATTTAAAATCTGCCTCCTTTCTCAGGGCTGCTCTCCCTCTCTCCTGAGTGACTCAGGGGTGAGAAAATCCTGCACATTTTCCACCCTCACATGGCAAACAGGCAAGGCTGCCTTTCCCTCCCTGTGGCCATGCAAGATCAGCTCTCTGGAAGTGCCCCCAGCACGTTGATTTTCCTGCTGCAGTGCCTAGCAAAAACTTCCAGGGGTGCAATGAAGGAATAAAAGATAATTTGAGACACCCCCAGTGTGGACATAAGGAGGTCAGCACAGGGTCTCTTCAGCACCAAGGGGCAGAATTATGTGTTTCTCACACAAAGGTCACCCAGCTACATTAAATGTTTGATTTAAACAATAAATATGAAATATCCCTGGGCTCCTTTGCCTGGAGTGCCAGGTTCCCACACAGCTGTCTGCAGCTGGCCAGGTGAAGCTGCCTCTGCTCCTCACTCCATGATCTTCCAGCGTGGCTCTTTTCTCTCTCTTTGAGTGGATTTAGGTGGGAAATACTCCAGGAAGGACACATCTCTTTGCTCTGTGTTACTCACAGATTATGTACACTTTATAACCAGTGATTTCCAACTGCAGTCATACTAAAGTCAGTAAAAACTGTAATTAGAGCATCCAAATTATTAATTCATGCACAGTCCATGCCAGACCCATCCCTGATGCTCTTGCAAATGATGGATGACTGAAAGGCCAAAAGTTCCCTCAAGCTCTTGCCATGTTCTGGAATTTCTCTTCTGCACCCAAGCAACCTCAGGACACATCAGGAGTGCAAGAAATTTCCTTTGATTTAAATCATTCCCTTTGTGCATTTTTCTTTAAAACCTGCCAGCTCTCCAGTGGTGAAATAAAGAATATCTGGAGCTCAAGGTGAGTTTGGAGAAGGTCTGACCTGAGTGACTGAACCAAGACCTGCTCCCATCACCCCTCCTCCTGCCCAGGGCACAGAGAATCATCTCTCCTCTGCAGTGTGGGCCCAGTGTAGCTCCTAGCACTTTCTGTGGGAGTTACTCATTGGATAATTGATAAATCCTGAGCCCAGGCAAATCCCTGGACATGGCACCATTTTATTTTCAAGATTCTTCCCCACTCCAATTATTTCTGTTTCAGCTATTAAGAGCAGGCAGTAGAAAGTCATTTGCTTACTTAAATATAAATCTTCAACTAAACAGCATGAAGGGGAAAAAAAATCTCTGTTTCCTTTTTGGAGAAATAAAAGAAGTTGATCTGGTAGAAATAATTTGCATAAGTTAGCAATTCAGTTGTGAGTTACTATATGAACAGCTTAATTCTCCCTTACCATTTTTCTTATTTTACTTTGTCTTGCTTTGCTCTATTCATCTTATTTTATTTTATTTTGTTTTATTTTGTTTTATTTTTATTTTATTTTTATTTTATTTTATTTTTATTTTTATTTTATTTTAATTTTATTTTCATGACATGATTTTAATTTAATTTTATTTGATGTGTTTGAGACTGGATTTGCATTCAGGCTGGAGAAATCAGCAGTGCAGTGAGCAGAAAGTTACCAGCATTATCACACAGGTGATGGGACTCAGGCTGGTTCAGTCCAGGAGTTCAGTTTTGCTGGGATCCATCCTTACAATTTAAGGTCAATGCATGATTTCAGATTAAGGATCTCAGTCAGGATCAAAGAATTCCTTCCCAATATCCAACCTAAATCTAGTCTCTGGCAGTGGGAGCCATTCCCTGTGTCCTGTCCCTCCATCCCTTGTCCCCAGCCCCTCTCCAGCTCTCCTGGAGTCCCTTCAGGCCCTGCCAGGGGCTCTGAGCTCTCCTGGATCCTTCTCCTCTCCAGGGGACCATTCCCAGCTCTCCCAGCCTGGCTCCAGTCCTGGAACAGCTCTGGGGTGTCCCCTGGAGCTGTTCCAACCACTCCACATCCCTCTGATTTTGGGGACCCCAGGCTGGATGCACCTCTGCAGGTGGAGCCTCAGGTGAGCAGAGCAGAGGGGCAGAATCACCTCTCTTCATCTGCTGGTCACATTTTGATGCAGCCCAGGACACAGCTGGGTTTTGGGGCACGTTCTGAACTCATGTCCAACCTCTCATCCACAGCCACCCCAAATCCTCCTTGGAACTGAGTGATCTGGGTGCTGTCTGCCCCAGCTGAGTGCCCAGCTATGTGTGCTGAACTCCTGCCCCAGTGCCAGTGGGGATCCCCCCTGGCATCACCTACCCCAGCCGATCAGGATGTACCACCAGAAGTATTTCCTCTCCGAGAAGAAGGAGATCACCAGCAGGGTGTGAAGGTACAGCCCCTCCACCAGCAGCCAGAAGAAGTTGGCCATGACACAGTACTGGAAGAAAACCATCATGGCCTTGCAGCCCACCTGGAAGAGAAGAAATGAACAGTGGTGAACTGCAGCACATCCCCACAGGAGAGAAATTTCCAGCAAATTACCAGCAACCCTTGCTGTGGGGCTGTCTTTGGGATTGCTTTGTGCAGCACCTTAAATCCTCATGGAAAGAATTCTGTGCTGAAAAGAAAGCCTACAAAAAGTTGCTCCTCTTTAGGAAAAGAAGGACTGGGATATGTATTTTTAAAATAAAGCAGGGTAGGCACACAGATGCATGCACAGCTTTTATTGCTCACTTGAAAAGAGAAGGTGAATTGTTTACCTTCAGGAAATGAATAATTAAACACAGTAACTTGCTGTGTGGAGATTTCACTGCAGCACATGTAATGGGAACAGTTCCCTTAGCAAAGAAATAGATATAAATGGAAATTCTGACACTTAAGGGAAACTTTGCACCCACTGCATCATTACACATCCTCGAGATGTTGACTCAGCAATTGCCCTGTTGCTTTCAGTGGCTCTGCCTGGCCCTCCCTGCACTTTCTGGGACAAGTGCTCTCACTCCCTGCTTGGTGGCACTTTCCTGGTGTCCTACATGTGTAGAATATTTAATTTTCATTTTCACCAGTGACAAGACCCCATTTCCCCCTCTACTCCTCTCCTGCTGAAAGCAGCTGTTATAAAACACTGGTTAAAAGAAGTGTGGAAGGAGTTTTTTCAATGCCACACGTTTTGGGAGGGACTGTCCCCACCCTCATCCCTCCCCTCAACTCACCAGTGTGTGACACTGGGGACCCTGGTGGGCTCCTGATGATCAACTTCTGTGCACATCAGCTCCCTCCTGGGAGGCACAGCATGAACACAGACCTGCTGAGGGGTGGTGGGGAGCCAGAGCAGGAGGTGAACTCCCTTCCAACCCAGCATGTTCTGTGTGTGACTCCAGGGACAGCCAGGCAGGGCTGTGGCATCACCACACACTTGGATTCTCCCTGATTTTGTGTGCACGAGGCTGTTTGACATTGCCACCCCTCCTTCCTTTCCCCCAAAGCCTGAGTGCCCTGCTCTGTGTGTCTGCAGCCAGCAGGGACCTGTGTGTGAGTGAATCCCTTCCTGTTTGGCTCTAATTCAGCAGCTCCCAGGTGAGACACAAGGTGTTTTAGGGGGCAGATTTGATTCATCTCAACCAGCTGCCTGTAAAACAAGGATTTCCTTTGGGGATTGTACACCAGGGGATCACTTCTGGATGGTTGCACAGAGCTCCTGGCAGAGGCAGAAGCTGGAGCACAGCACAAGGCTTCACAGGACAAAGGGAAGGCTGCTCACAAAGAGTGCAGTGATTTCTGCCCAGCAGGGACCCTCAGGAAGGGATTTCCAGCCTGACTTTGCAGAGCTATTGCTGTACAGAGAGAAAGCTGGGCTGAACTCAGGCTGTGACAGCAGAAACTGCACATCCAAACCCATCCCCTCTTCTCCCAGCACTGGCAAACATCAATTTTCTGTGGCAGTCCTGGCCCTAATGCCTCCCTAAAGTGGTGGTGCCTTGTCACAAAGCTGAGGTGGGTCATGGTTAGCAGCTGGATCTGATCATCTCCAAGGTCTTCCCCACCCTAATGATTCTTTTATTTCTCCATGCACGTGGGCAGCAGCTGGGTTTTGGCAATTTCTCTGCAGGACCTGGAGCAGATCAATTCTTTGCTCCCTGCTGAGGGGTATTTGCTTATTTGAGCAGTTCTTACCACTCCTGGAATTTTTTGGTTTTACTTGGAGAAAAGACCTTTTTGAGCTTAAATATCTACTGAAGACATCCCATGCAATCCTGGTCAGTGATGCAGCTCCTGCAATTATTTATGGAGTTGGGACAGTGCATGCAGCAAAAATGAGGGCTCAGATTTGCTTCAATCCATCAATCATGAAACCTTGAGACCTCAAAATCCTCCTTGAAGGTGCTTTGGTAACAGCACTGCAGCAGGAAGAGATTTACACTGAGATTCCTGCAGGTCTCTTCCATAAAGGACTGATAAAAACTCATTTTCCCAGTGACAGATTTATCCAGCACTTTTGTTTTATGTTGCCCAGAAGACATGACCTGTGGGAAGGGCTGCTGAGTGACTTGTGCTGCTTTTGCACTGATCTCCTCCCCAGCCTGGTCAGAGAGGCTTCCCTGACCTTTTTTAAAAGCTTTTCATAGATCCCACTCATGACCTGGAAGATGGGACAGCACTGGGCAGGTATCACCTGCTTTGGAGATGCTGAAATTAAGAATTTCCAGCACAGGGACTGGCCCAACTCTACACCTCCATAAAGTTCCACTTTTAGACACTCATAATCATAATTAAATTCAGGAGTGCATCACTTTTGAGCTGTTCCCACCCCACCCCTTCTGCTGAGACATCCACTTGAAGCAAAGCATAATGAAATCTGTAAAAATGATCCAATAACCAAACAACTGCTCTGATTGTAAGGTTACACAATGTGATTAATTCCCCATCTCACCATTGTGGCACTGGAATTCATGTAAGTGTCAAATTCCCAGTAGTTTTATAATCTAACTGCTCTGTCCATGGCTAAGCATGGCCCATTTATTTCTGTTCCTGTGGCATGGAGATGTCAGCATGGACTTGGCTTTCCAAACACTTGTTTTCGATTTTCACTGGGGATTTTGCTCTGCTTTTAACTTAACTTTTAGTTTACAGAATGAAAGAATAATTTGGTTTGGAAAATACTTTTATTATCATTGAGTCCTACTGTAAATCCAGCACTGTGAAAGCCACCAGTAAACTGTGTCCCTAAGAGAGAGAAAGAGAAAGAGAAAGAGAAAGAAAGAGGGAAAAGAGAAAAAGAGAAAGAAAAAGAAAAAGGAAAAAAAGAGAAAGAAAAAATAAAAAAGAAAAAAAAAGAAGAAAAAGAAAAAAGAAGAAAAAGAAAAAGAAAAAAGAAAAAAAAGAAAAAGAAAAAAGAAAAAGATTTCATGTTAACTTAGGCTTAGCACACCCAACCTTTTGTGTAACAACAGAAAAAAGCAAATTATAAACAAAAGCCAGACTGCCTGGCCAAAAGCCATCAGTTTAATTTCTTCCCTCAGTTTAATTGCAGCTGTAGACCAGATTCAAACAGGTGGGCAATAAAAAAGCCCCACAAAGTTTATGTCTGATAATGGACATGAATTGTATTCAAATACTCAAATGAGAAAACTCCTCCTGAATCAGCTGGGTGCCTTTGACTCCTTCCCTGCCTCCCTATCACAGGGTGTGACCAGGGAATTTCAAACAATAAATTGCTGCACTAGTGGGTGGCTCTGCAGATTTTCCTGGAAGATGCACAGAAATTCAGAATGTTAAGAACAATATATATGAATAAAGAATGTGATTCAAGAAATTCTTAGAAGGCCATCTTGACAGGAGCAAAGTGGCTCTCAATGGAAGCACATGGACTAGTTTGAAAGTCTGTGTTAAAGCAATTTATGAGCTATCAGGACTTATGAAAAATAAAAAAAGATCTTCATGGGAAGAGTAATCTTATGTCTTGATGATGAACATTTCAAATATATTAGAAAGAGTACAGACAGATCAATTTAAATGGATGCAGGCTCACTGTCAGTCTCAGGCACAGGGAGAAGAGTTCCCAAACCCACATTTTCCCTGTTAAATTCCTGCTCTGCACCCATGGTACCCCAGAAACATTATGCAAGTGTCCTCTAAAGCCCTGGCAGTGGCTAATTAATTCAATTTATCTTAACCTCTTTCTATTTCTTTCCTGTGCTTCTTGCACCCACAACAAGGTTGGGCCACTAATGAACCTGGGTGGAGCATTGTATCCCTTCTTTAAGAATTATTTCTGCAGAAAGAACTCAATCCAAAGTCACACAAAATCCAAAGAGATAAACTTAATTTTTCTCTGTGCTTTCACCTCCCCAGTGCCAGCTGAAAGCCAGCTGAAAATGGCATTTATAGAAACAGAATCCCTGAATGGTTTGGGTTGGAAGGGACCTTAAATCCCAACCAGTGCCACCCCTGCCATGGGCAGGGACACCTTCCACTGTCCCAGGGTGTTCCCAGCCCCTCCAACCTGGCCTTGGACACTGCCAGGGATGAGGAGGATTCACAAGGAAGTTACATGAGACAGTTAACAGAGACTTTGCTCTATTTCATGTGCAAAGCATGGCAGGGGCTGATCTTGCACTGCTTAAAATAAATGGAGTTGCACCAGTGAATTTTGTATTAAAACAAATGGAATTGCACCACTAAATTTCTTATTAAAACAAATGGAGTTGCACCAGTTTACATGAATTAAAAACGTGGTGCACATGGCTGCACTCATGCCTTGCCCACTTCCCATGCAGGCTTCTCCAATCCAGCACTGTCCTGCTGGATTCAGGAAGAAACTCTGATATCTGCTTTCCTTCACATGAGAAGCACTTTAAGCCCCATGACTGAGATCCTCAAGGCTATTTAAGAATTTCTCTTTGCTGGTTTTAACAGGAGTTATGTAACTGCCAGCCTTGAAGGACTCAGCCTTTCTATTTTGTCTCTAAGGAATTCTTGTTTGATTTTTGGGAGCTGTCTTGTGAGTGTTTCTGAGATGCTGATTAGCTCTGGCTGCTCTAACCTGGGTGTCAGTTGAGTTCAGATGTAAAAACAGAATTATCTTGGTAAGTGGATTACCTGTGCCTGCTTTGTGCTCATCAGTCACATCAGTGGCACTCATGAGCACATCTTCAGTGATAAGCCAAGTCAACCACAAGGCAGCAACTCAAAAGAGAAGGTGATGGGGGTTTTAATAAAGCCCTTCCTCACACTTCTCCCATTTTCCCACTTTTTTGGTGACTGTGGTGTGTTAAGGTGCCAGCCCATGATGGAGGCACAGGATTATAGAGTCACTTAAGTAAAGAAAATTCTCCTCCAGAGCTCTGCCAGAGTCTGATCCTCTGCCTCCATTCCTGGTAATTTCCAGGGTTCCTCCATCCCTTTGCTTTGCTTTCTTTCTGTTCTTCTGCATGATTTACAAAACATTTCTCTAGGGCTTGTTTGGGGTTTTTTGTTTTGTTTTATTCTTTTTTTTTCCTTCCTCTCTGTTTTGTTGTAAACCTTAGATTGTAGCAGTGATCATCAGATATCACCCAAGGAAACAACTGACTCTCCAACTCCAACTCTTGCTTTAACACAAGTGCATAAAAAACCTTCCACTGTTGCATTTCTCCATCAGCCTGCAAATTGTGGTGCTCCCACGTGGATCTGAGTAGCCTCACTGGTGGAAATGAAAATGCATGTGTCTTCAAATTCCATAAATAAAATTCATTTAGGGGCCTGTAGCTGCTATCAGTTTGTCCCAAGGGAATTAAAGTAAAAAAACCCACCAATTTTCCACTCTGAAAATATGAGACATGCATGTAAATTCTCAACTGCTGAACTCCCACTCTGCTTTGCAAAGAATAAATTTTGTGGTGGAATTTTATTTTTCTGGAATAACACAAAAAGGAAAAGATAAATTATGTGATCTCCCTTGGCTGAATCTCCAGCAAGGGCAAATTTGCAGAGCTCAGAAAAAGAGTCAGGCAGAATTTAATCTGAAGAACCTGATCTTTGTTTACAGCAAACTGTTGGCTTTGTCTTCAGCAAGGCTGGAAATGTAAGTGGCTCATCATTATTATACCACCCAGATATGACAGTAATGAAACTATATCAAAACCTATCCCTAAACCCACAAAAAATTAAATAAAACAACAATTGAAGTGTTCAGTTCAATCTTTCTGTCACACTTGTTGTTTTGACTGTTGTTTTTTACAGGGTGTTCTCCAGGGAGAGAAGGAAAGGGAAGATAAATTGTGGGAATGCCAAGAGGGAAGGGCATTAACCTAAGGAAATCAGTGTGAAAAGCTAAAACTTCTAAGGAGGCCTCTTGAGTCTGGAAGGGAAAAAAATAAAAAAACCAAACCAGGAATATGGAAGGCAAATCCAGACTGCAAACCAGTGCCATTTTCCACACACTGTGAACAATTTGCAGATATAACAAAGCCACAAGTGGCGAGTTTTCTGTCAGAAATGACCAATTAGTGAGACAGATCATAACCTGGATGAGTCAAAACCAAGTTACTGAAGAATTCTGAGTGGGTGGCTGCACAGAGATCTCTGAGCCTGATCATCTCCACATCCAAGTGCTCACAGCCCCAAATGACAAACACACTCGAGCTGGAGCCTGGTTTTAATCCATTTAAGCCAACAGGATGATTCAGTTATGTGTAATTACAATTTAAAAGCTACACAAATGCTTTATGAGAGGGAGGGGGGAAGTGGGTTTGGTCTCCTCATGGTACCTTGAGGCTAAACCTTGTGTCTGTGTGTGGCCATCACACCCCTGTTTGCACCCCTCTAGAAAATTCAAGGTGCCTGCAGCTTTTTTTTTTGGTTGTTTCTTACTGGAAAATCCCACAAAAATCCACTTTTGGAAGAGGTCAGTCTAAGAATTCTCCATGAGCCAAGTGAGCCCACATTGAGCCTAGAAACAAACCTAACAGATTTGGACACCTGGGAAGAGGAGGAGTGAGGGACATTTACATTTATGAGTTTCCTTGGTGTGGGACCTTGTGCAGGTTCTGGGTTTAAAGATAATTGAAATCTGCTCCATTTAATCATAAAAACAAGCCCTGCTTATCAACCCAGGGTTTCTGCCCAATGAAAACAGGTTGATTTTTCTACCCAAGCATCAAGACTTTTCTTGCCCCTAAGAGTGAGTTTATCCATAAAGTAGGACCAAGGAACTCAAGGAGGCTACAGATGCCACACCTCACTGCAAACATCACCCAGTGCTGCCTCACACCATGGCTCAGTGATGCTCATCACATAAATTTTGGCTGCACTGGCCCTGAAATGCTTACAGGCACATTCTCAGGCACTGTGGCCCATAGAAATGCTCAATAAATTCATTTTTAGGATGTTTGTTCATGTTGAAATCAATGGCAATCCAAAGCTCTTTGAATTTAAAACAGTGGAGAGTTAATACCACACCTGAAGATGTCCCAAACTAAGTAAAATTAAGTGAAAATGCAGAAAAGCCTATTAAAAAGAGGGTTTTTTTACATATACATCTTCCTGTGTTGGAGTTTCTACTTGATTGAAACATTGACACATTTGTTGGTGGAGAGCTTAACATATTTTTGTGTGCCTGGAGCACAAAACATAATTTAAAGTCTTCTTATTGCAGCAGGTAATATCAAATTGGGGATTTTGGTGCTTTCATCAGAAATGCTGGGAGAGGTTTCTATTTATTTGGATTTTATAGCCCTAAATCTGTTCTGGAAGGGGATGTCTTTAACCTTTCATTCCCTAAAGGAACCAAGTGTGGTACTTTCTCCTTTAATGAAACACTTTTATTGCTCTGGGTTTGCCCTGCTCTAAACCAGAGCAGCAGTGAGAGCTTTCAGCAAATTGTTTGTTCAAATCTCTCCCCAGACTGAATGAGCTCAAGGCCACCTGCAGCCATTGCACACACAACCTCCAGTGAATTGTGTGTGAAATCCTGAGTGCATCAATTAGCACCAGGGCTCCCAAGCCAAGCTTTATCCTGCAAGTTCAAAGCACAAACTTAACTCAAGGCAGCCTAACCTAATCCAACCAACCCCATGGGAACAAAATGAATTTTATAACAATTTTTCCTAACAGGTGCACATTAGGAGAGACATTTTGTGTCAGTGTTTTTACACTGTGACCTAAAAAATTGTCCTAAATGTTGGTTCAAGACTGCTGGGTGCAGATTTTGCAAGGGGTATGATCAGCCTAATGTGGTGGAGGCAGATTTGTCCCACATAATTTTATAACTGTAATGTATCATCCAGCCATTCACCCTGAGCTGGCAATTAACTCAAAAATCTTCTGATAGGGAGAAACAAAAATGCTGTAGCCATGGGGCTACCTGGAAGTGCAGGCATTCTGGATTCTGCAGGAAAACTCTGTATTTACACCCAGAAATGTTTTTGGATGGATGAGAAGCAAACACTTCTCACTCAGCTCTCTGCAACTGTGCCTCAGTTCCTGACCCAGCAAAACCCAGAGCAAACTTCCACAGGGATGAGAGGCTGGTTCACACTCCTGTCTTGGCTCCTCTTCCAATTGGCATTGACAAATAATCTGTGGCAATTTATTCCATGTCTTTCTACCCATTCATGGACCTTCACAAGAAGATCCCATTCCAAGAGGACAGATCCTGGTGAGTCACAGGGAGGAAGAAGCACACAGGGACATTCCAAAGGGAACAGGTCACACTGCACACAGTTCTTGGGAAAAGCTGAGAGGAGGCTGCTCTGGGTTTCAACTGAGAGATGCTCAAGCAGAAAGATCATTATAGCAGCAGGGACAGGACTCAGGGTAAGGATACAGGAAAACCAGCTAGCAAGGAAGAAACTGGGTGAATGGAAAAGAGAATCTTTTTTTTTCCTGGTGCTGTATGACATGAAAAACAGATCCAGAGGGGTCTGCTGGAGTGCTGTGCCCAGTCCCTGTTATTACCAGCAAGCAGCTCATCTAATGCTCTGAATTTACTATAGAGGGTTCCTGTTTTTCTTTTTTCTTTTCTTTTTTTTTTCCCTGGATAACTTCTGATCACATCTCTTCATATTGGTGATTTCAATTTCCTGCCTAAATTTATTCATGGCTGGTGTCCTCTTACGTCAGTGTGGCCTTTAGATAAACAGCCCTTCTCCCTCCTTAATGTTTGCTCCAGCTGATAACACTGAGTCTGAAAGGCAAGAAAATAACCCAGCACTTTTTATTCCCCTTATTTATCACCCCAGCAGGGAAATCTCACAGTTGCAGACAGCGAGCGTGGGTTACTGACTCAGATAAAAAATGGATGATGATGCCTGCACATGGATTTCCTGCTAAAGTCCTGCAGGGATCTGGTCACTGGAGCCCAGAGAATCACCCACAGGCAGGTGCCTCCTCCCAAAGGATTGAGGAGCATTCCAGGCTCCAGGGAACAGATTAATTACAGCCCAATACCTGTGGATGCACTTCACACACAGCTCATGTGCAGGTACTTACCTCATGGAAAACTAAAATTAGTTATGTGAATTTGGATCTGACTCCTGTCCTCACTGAAGGTAAAGGTTTCATTGAATCCCTAAACAGAAATCTCCTCTGGAAATCCAAGAAATCAGCATGTGGCTGGGAGATGGACACAGGACTGACAAGAGCCCCAAAATCCTGTACAGCCTCACTTGTGGGTTTGACCTGATAAAATCCTTAAGGTTCAAAAAGATCTCTAAAACCATCAAGTACAACTTCAGAAAGAATCATTTTTATATATAAAATATAAATACATATGTATTGGACTGTGATAATCAATTTATTCCTTCTCCATAAATGTCAAATGGCAACAATCAAAGGAAAAAAGGATTATTTTTACTTCTCAAATGAGGAAAGGATTTAAAATCTTCCCGAAGTAACACCTCACATGCATTTGCAAGGTGATTTTTGGTGCATTGCTGAAGAGGGGCAACACAATGAGGTGGAAATTTCAAAGTGCAAGGCTACTTACTGAACTCACAAAGCAGTGCTCAGACTCCCCACTCTCAAACAGGATGACATCCTTTATGAAAACTGCAATGGCTCTCATGATGAAGGACATGAAGAGGTGCATGTGAATGTAATTTCGAGTACAGTGTAGTTTTCTGTTGGGAAGACATGAAACATTTCTGAATAACAAATCTTCTCAAAAGCATTATTTTTATATTTATACGTTTCTCCTACCATGACATAGAGTCCCAATTAAACATCAGAAACCCTGAGACAGGCTCTGGTCTGGTGAACATCACCACAAATCCACTTAAGCCTCTTTAATTCCACAGAATGTGGCAATCCACGTATCTGCAGCAGTACTGCTGCTTTTTCAATCCTCAGAAAAACAGGAAAAAACACAGGATGACAGAAAACAGGTCCACCCCACTGCTCTCCTCTGGAAAAGAAATGTTTTTGACTGAGCAGACTGTGCTCATGATAAACATTCTGTTTTCTACAGAATGTTTCTGCTGCAATAATTATTTTCAAAGTAAAACGTCTCTTCAAGCAGGCAAATAAATTCTTAGCATCTGTTGCCAGAATTAACACATATTACAGGTTTTCTGGAGCAATATGAACTATATTTCCACTTTAAAATTACTGTTTGTTAATGACACTGAGAGCTACACCAGAGCTTTTCTATCCCTTGCCTGATAATATTTTGAAGATGAATTCTGATCAAGCAGGAGCTTTATTTCAAGAGAAACTTCATATCAGATAAAGTGAAAAGCCTAATAATCTGGAAAAGGGTGCTTTGTGCAGACACCAGAACCACACCAGATCTCACTCAGCAGCACAACCAAGTTACCACCCCTTAACAAACCACTGTGCACTGGTGGAGGTTGTGCTCCTGATCTCCCATGATGGCAAAACAATGGGGCTGAGCTGAGTCCTCTGAGCCTGCAGGCAAAGGCAAGTCAAGCTGAGCTGTTTCCCACCAAGGAAAAACAAAATCCTCAAGGGTTTCGCCTGGCTGGCACCCTGCACCTTGTGCAGGTGATTTGCATGTGTCTGATCCATTCTTCCACTGTAAGAGGAGTGGGGAGAGCACATGGGAGAAGTGCAAAGTTCCTGAAGGGTTGGTGTGAGAGTTGCCCTAGGAAATGTGCTCTTACATGAGGAGATAGAACCTCATCCAAAGGGCTCTTCCATACCACACAGGTCTGCTTTTTGCTGATCTCCCTTTACATAAATTAATTTATAATAGGAGATTACACATATGCAGACTTCTTCACTGGAGACACCCAAATTTAGATGCCTGAATGTATTACAAGCAATAGAGAGCAAGAATGAATCAATTTTCTGCAATCTGGGATTCTAATGCAGTTGGTGAGCTGCAGACTGTCCATCCATTCACGAGGCCCTGGGTCTCCTGAAGGCCACACCTGTGCAGATCTCAGGGACACCAGAAGCTCTAAATGGCCCTGGGTGTCTCTGTCTCACCACAGAGTGGCAGCAGAAAGTGTTTTTGGAAAAGACTTTGGGAGGAAACAGGGTGTCCAGAGAAACTGTGGATGTTCCATCCCTGCAAGTGCCCAAGGCCAGGCTGGATGGAGCTTGGAGCAACCTGGGATGGTGGAAGGTGTCCCTGTCATGGCAGGGGCTGGGATGAGATCATCATTAAAATCCTTTCCAACCAAACCATTCTGGGATTTTGTGATCCTGGATATTTTTGGATACCATTTTGAACACCTACTTTAGATAGAAATTCCATGGTATCCATGTACAACATTCTGACTAGGACTCTGTAATAGAGATCCATCATAGAATGATCTGCCTTTGGTGAGATGAACCCACCTAAATAATTGGATTTCGGTTACAACTCTCACACAAAGGTCACAAATCACACACCAAAACACAGTGACACTGAAAGATGAAGGAACCTTCCTCCCCAGTGTGGGAAATGGGTTTGTAGAGAGCTCCTAGAGCCTGACAGAAGGCTCACACTGCGTGCATCTGGGTGCAAACTTGGAGATAAGGAATGCTGATTTAGAAATACCATGGAATTCGACAGATATTGTTGAGAGAGAAATGGAGACAGAAAAAAGTTTCAAAGGATGGCTTTACAAATAAGACTAGATACTTTGGAGAAATAGAACTATGAAAGATGCATTGTAGTAGAACCCACGAGGGGTGATGTAAAATGATTGGCTTCAATGCATTTTACAGCATGATGTGACAAAAGCAGATACAGGAAACACTTGTATTGGAATTAGGAGATAGTTGGCTTCTGATTGTCATGGTGTGAATGATAATTATCTGTATTGTCTCACCCTTCATATGAGACTGAAAATGGAATAAAAGTTTTTAAAACACCTCTCAGTTGCCCCATCTCTGGGTCAGAAAAAGGCAAAACCCAACACCCTATTTCAGACTGACAGAAATCTCGGGCATCTTCCTGTAACACTCACAGCCCATACAGCCTGGAAATGAGCAGCCTCTGAGCCATCCCCTTCCCTGTGCTTCTGCTCATGCCTTACCTGAAGAGGCACAGAATGATCATGGCAGCCGTGAGGGCGATGAGGGACAAGGTGTGCCCGATGGTGTAGCCCGGTCTTGACCGTCCCGTAGAACGCCGTTTGCTGGTGTGAAAGGAAGGAAACAGGGCTTTCAAACAGGTCCAAAAGGCACTCCTAAACTCGGCATCACTGACTGCTGGGACAAGGAAATCATCCTTCTCCAGTCTCTTGAAACACCTCTGGCTCATTCATTTGAAATCCCATCCCGAGATGGGATTGAGATGAGAGCGCACCTGGTCACAGCAGGGCTTGGGGCACTGCAAAGTCAGTGCCAAGCTTCTCTGATCTGCCTCACGACCACCAAGAGACTGAGAGCCCCACCCCACTGCTCACTCTGGACCTGAGTTCTGGCCTGGCTGAGGTGGATGCTCGCCCAGGACTGTCTGTAGCTGTGCCTGGTGCTGCCATGGCATGAGCAGGGTACTGCTAATAGCGCCCTGTTCCAGCACCCGTTTCTTGGAGCAATGATCTCTGCATACAATAGTCCATAAATCTCCCCACCTTTTGGCCAGAGGCCACTCACTTTGGACAAGGAGTATAAAAAGTGACTTTCCTAAAGAGACTCTGAGATCTCTTTCTCCCCAAAGGATCGAAGACGCGTCTATCGTCGGACGACCACGAGGATGCGTCCCTTCTATTGGCAGCTATATCCCATCCTTTCTCTCTCTCTCTCCCCTTTTACTTTGTTTCCTTTACCTCTTTCTCTGTCTCTCTCTTCTATCACAAAACTGCATTGCTGCTTGCTGCTGAATAAAACTTGACTCTCCTGCTTTTTGTCTTTTGCACTCTGGGGTCGAACGAACCATCACGACTCCCGCTCGGGTTGAGCAGATCGTGACAGACACTCCAAACCCGGGGTAAAGTCACTCAGGGGAAAGGTTCCTGCTGGGAGGAGACTGATTTGACACCTGCAGAGACAGCTACAGCCTGAAACCCCGTGGAACAGGAGTGACCAATGTTCAGCTAAAGAGCGCGCGGCGCTGGGTCTGACGTGGGCAGAGATTGATTTTATTAAAGAGCTCTGAGGGCAGAACTGGGAAATTGGTTTGCATTTGTTGGAATTTACACTGTGTTCAGGCAAGTAAAAGATTAAAACATTCTCACTGTTAGCTCAGAAATGCGTGTGAAGTTGGAAATTGGTTCATGGTTTTTCCCTTTGACAGCAGAGAGGGAATCTCTGAGCATGGGGCACCACAGGGCTCAGATGCAACAGGGGATCCCAGTCTAAATAAAATGGGCAAATAAGCTCTCCAAAGCTCTATAGGAACACCCTAAATCAAGAGATTTTGATTTTCAGCTTTAAAAAAAAAAAGAAAAAAAAAGGATCCAGAGGTAAAATTATTTAGGCATTTAGCAATAAAGAAAATAATCTATGTTTTTATGAGATTCTAACTCAGTTTATGGAAAATTTTATTTTTTCCAGCTCTTGATTGACCCTCCTCTGCCCTCCTTGTCACCATCTTCTATAAACAACCCAAACAACCAAAACCACAAAGAGCAGGTTAGACAGAAAATCTAAACCCAACCTTGTTTGGAGAAATGCTCTTTCGTAACACTGAGAGTTGACATTTTTAGTGCTATTTTCACAGGCTTTGACAAGTATTTGGTACTTTAGAGAACCAGTGAGGCTGGGATGAGTTGCAATCCTTTAGCATTTACACAAGCCAGCTTGGAGGGGTGTTAAAATGAGAATTTTCAGGGATAACACCAGTCATATCTTCAACCACAGATCCCAGATGTGGTTAAAGCTCCGTGTCCTCACAGCCACAGCACTGAGAGCTTTGGGTCACTCTGAATAGATGACTCAAAGGTTTCAGGACAGTTTGTCTGTCTGGTCTTGCCCAGATAAAGCTGTGCAGAATCCCTCCTTTCCCTGCTGCCCAGGCTGTGGGATCATCCCAGGACACAACTGGATTTCTGGTCAGCACATGTCCAGCCTCTCATCCACCAGCACCCCCAAGATAAAGACTTCTTTCCAGCCTTCCTGGAGTTTGGGATCCCAAAGGCAGCTCTGACTTTTCTAATTAAAGCAGTCAACACCTTCCTGTTGATTTCATCTTTCTCTGTCATCTCTATTTTTGATGGCACCAGAGCAGAACTGCTTCACAAAAGACTTGGCCAGCAGAAGGAAGGAGTCGTGGTAGGGGACTGTAGGAGGAAGAGGTCCCACACTTCATTTAGGAGAGCAGAAAAAAGGTTATACACAGAAAGTTCCTGGTTTTATTCAACAAGCAATTCCTTGCTTTCCCCCACCATATTTTATGGTGACTAATCTTGTGCAGGGAGGGATGGATCTGCATTCAGCTTTAATGCAGGACATGGGGTCATCTCTATTCTGGAAACAGCACATAATGACTTCTCACTCTTCACTGCACTTGCTAGTGACAACTGGTTCCTGTTTTATAGATCTCAAAGTAGAGGATTTGACCCAAGATCATAAATGGAATTGAAATTTCACTCAGGGTCCAGATTATAAAATATTCTTATTAGAAAAGGAAGGGATGTAGATAAGTGAAGGCAATGCATGCCAGGATGGCTCACTGATTTACAGAATGAAATCAGGCAACTTCATCACTGTCTCTCTGACTTCTAAAAGTTTCTGCTTAATTACACAGGAGTGTGATAATAACAATTATTTGAGGTAGGTGCTAAATTGAGATTAACTGAGATTTATTTTCCTTGGCTTCTCTTCAGTTATGTCAACATTTTTCCCATGGTTGGCAATGGGAAACATTTAAAGTCTTGAGAGAAAAAGAAGAGAAATACTGATATGAAGTCTTTCAGGAGCCAAGTGTTTTGGGGTTCATGTCATCCAGCCCAAAATTATCATCTGATACTTTAGGGACTGCCAGAATTCACACTTAAAATCTTACACACTGCCCTTATTTATTTTTCATATTTTTTCTTGCTGTTTCTGACCTGAGACCAAAAGTTCATGAAGTGTTTTACTCCTGGAAGCTTATCAGCCTTTCCTGAACCTCATGTCCTGTACACCCTGCTGGATTTTTTCTACTCCCTTTACTTCTTGCTCCCCAAACTCACTGCCAATTCAACCACAACAACAAAACAAAAATCTATTCTTCTTCACAGGCTGCTGCTGCATGTTCACCCCCCTCAGCCAACTTTCACACAAACTGGACTTTAACAGCAGGAAAATACTGTGGAAATCAAAGGAAAATAATTAAGAAAGAATTAAAAGCACACAATAGAGGTTCTCCTGGTAACGTGGCACTCTGCAATCCACTGCCAGAGCACGTCCCAAATTCCCAAACATTCACTAACACTGAGGCATGTCTTAAACAACAACAAAAAAAGCATGGGCAGAGGTTTAATATAAACACATTAACTTATTATATAAAAATATAAACACTGCAACATGTGATTGCAGTGAAATATAACTTTTCTTGCATAAGCTTTTTCTTGTTGACTGTGGGACTGCTACAGGTGATTAGTTTAGATTAGATGCTGAACTTTGAGTTAGGTGAGGTGAATCTTGCTTCTAACATTTGTCATCTCTTTAGACTTTACCCTTCATGTCTCAGCATGCAGCAAACCAGTAACAAACTCCTTCCTGTGGAATGACAATACTCTGTAAAGCTAACTATGCCTAGGTCAGTGATTGCTAATTTATACACAAACAAATCCCAGAGAACTTTTGGATTTGCTATCAAAGTTTAGTAAAATTTCAGGAGAATGTGTGTTCCTTAGAGTGATCTAGATATTTAGCTAGATGAGATTTGCAGAGCAGCAAAACATAATTTTTACCCCTTAAGAGCTTTTGATGCTAGTGTTGCCATAGAAAGACCATATCTACTTAAGCATCAATATAAACATGGGGGCTTGTTTCAAAGTGTACTGTGGAAAATAAAACAACTGAAATTATGTGTGAGCATCACACAGGCAATGGTCTGATCTTCTCAGATCCTGGAAATTTTGGATGTGCCACCCCTGGAAGTGTTCAAGGCCAGGTTTGGAACAACCTGCTCTAGTGGAAGGTGATGAGATGGAATGAGATGATCCTGAAGTTCCCCTCCATCCCAAGCCATTCCACAATTCTATGAATCTGTGACATCAAAGGGAAGATCATTTCCTTGACCAAACCTTTGAATTCTGCTTCCAAGAGGATCTCTCTCCCTCTTGAGGAATCAGAGGGAGAATGGGAAAAATTTGGCATGGCAGGATCATACAATTCTGATATTGATCTCTGTTAAATCTTGATTATCCAGGTTTACAAACCTCTTCTCCTGGAGTGCTGTTGGAGTCATATCCACAAGCCACAGCGTAGGGTGCAGGGTACACATCTGACCAGCCCTGGCTTGTACAATTCCTGGTCACATTCCCTGGAAAAAAAGAAAAAAACATGATTTAAAAAAACCCTTCAGCTCACTGTTAAAACAACTTCTGCCTTTTGTGGTATAAATGTCAAAGCACAATTCTTGTAACACTTAGAGTAAAACTCTCACACTTCTCCCCTGTTGTTAATTTTTCATGTTACAAAAAACTCATAAATGGAAGGAATTCATTTTGTTTTAAAGTCCAGACCTCAGTAAAAAAGTACATTTTAATACAGAGGTGCACACAAAACATCTCTTCTAGTGCTGCCACACTGCCAGTTGTACCCAGACCTTTGGTTGCTGGCACTGCACCAGTATTGTTTGAATGTTTTATTGTCACATTGACTTTGTTCCTGGAAAATTGTTATCTAAACAGAGCAGTGAAGTATTTATGCCTCTCACTCTGGCTGTGAGAAGCCAGGACAGGGATAGAGAAAGTGCTCATTTCACACAATGGAAATAAGGCTGGGGGTCTGGGAACTAAATCCAGTCCTCCACACCCAGACCTTGCCTACAACTGAGCCTTGATCAAATGGGATTCCTGGGAAGGGTACTGCACTCTTATTTGTGAACAAAACACTTCAAAATTTGGCTGTGAAGGGAGAAAATCCACACACTGACAACCTGTATTGCCTGTTTTAACTTGTGTACTCCAGGGCAGGAAGATTTCCTGCACTGTGAAGCTCACTGAGTGCCTGGGGCCTCTGACCAGCTAAAGAGAGTTTTAATTAACACAAGATCATTTCACTCCTTCAGCCAAGCTGTCAAAACTGAGGTTCACGTGGCTCTTTGGCACTCAGAACTGCCTGATCCATCCAGGATTGCAAGTGCAAAGCACTTCTCACTTTGTAAAACATCTCTGCTCCCTGTCCCAGCTGGAGCTCAAACCCACATCAGCTTAATCCAGCAAAAGGAGGAGAGGGCAGCACTCAGGATAAACCTTACCCCAAGAGGTTTGTAGGTTGAAAGGATAAGATATGGGTTTGTCAAAAAACAGCAGAGAAGAACACACCCAACAGCACATTGTAAATTCCTCACCCTGCCCACCTCACACAGATCCCATTACTGGGGCATTCCACTGGTGCCACTCACCAACAAAGCTGGAAAACTGGTCAATATACCAGGAAGAACAAGCAGAAATCAAACCTTGCCTCTTAAAGGAGAAAAAATACACCAGTGAAGCTCTGCAAACATTTTCAGCAACAGAGCTCTTTGCACACAAGAGTAAGAAAACTCCTGCAAATGGGAGCAAATCACTTCTGCAGCTGTGAGTCACAGAAGTATCTGAGGATCACCTCCAGCAATTTCTGACTCTTGATTCATCTGAGCATCCTCCCAGCCATGCTCTGCACTGAAACCAGCAGCAACAATCCCCTGCCTGAAAGCACTTCTCCAATCCCTGTGACAGGTGGATTTTGACACTAAAACTTGCCCCTTTCATCTGTCCCTGCTGCAGATCTGAGCCTGGGAGGGCTCTGGAAGGTGCCTTTGCTCATTTTCACAGCAGCTCCAGGAGCAGCAGAGCACAGCCCCATGGGCTTGCCCTGCACTGTTTGCAGCTCCTTCCACCAGGCTCCACCTCGGGATCAGAAAGGATCTTGTGCAAACAAATCAAGGACATGACTGCTCAGGGCTTTCAGCTTTTTTTGAGGTGTTTTGCAATTTCTGTTATTTCTTCTTTGTGACAATGGATCCCATTATCTGAACTTCACTGCTTCCCATTTCCTGCTCAAAACTCCTCCTCTCTGTTTGGGGATGGCTTAAGATTTCACGGTGGTTTTAAAATCTTTGTTTCTTATTCTCAGTGAGGTAAGATGTGCTTCTTTCAGCTTAATTCCTATTTCTTCTTTTCAATTGCACTTCCTCATAATTTTATGGTTATTTAAAAATTCTCACCTCTCTCAGTACTTTCAAAAAAGTATCAAAAAAAGTCCCAATGCTTTAGATGAGAAAAACCAGAGTAGAGGGAAGAACAGTGACAAAGCATCAGTGCAATTAAAAAAAAATAATAAAAATTACTCTGGCTTTAGGGAAATTCTCTTGCCAGAGGAGTTTTTTTCTACAATCCTTTGCTGCTCATGTCACTTTTAGATGTGGAAATTCCCACACATGATGTGGTACAAGACACCTTTCTAAAACCTCTCATGTTCACCTGATGTATGAGAGGTACAAAAGGTACAGGGCTAGAAAACAAAGATTTTTATCACACCACAATTTGGCTCAAGTAATGGAGGATGTCTCTCCTCAGAACAATAAAATTTCTAATTATACTATTTAATATATCAATTTCTATACTCAAAATGAGCATAAAATTTGGGAGAGTGCCTCTGAAGTTTACAGGCTCAGGTTAAAGTGAAGTATTAAACAGATTTTTATGTTCCAAGGTCAAATCCCATCTCTGCCACAGATCCCTGATGAAAATGAGCCAGTTCTTGTGGCCTCTCAATTCTCCCAGACTTTGCTAATAAAATGTAATTATTTGTCAATGGAAAGGCAATTTTTTCAGAGCATCAGAAATTGTATTTGCCATTTTCCACAGCTGTTTCTCACTAATTTGTGTAACACAAGTTCTCCATAAAATGAGCACCGATGGAGAATATTGAAAATCTGAGCACATTGAAAATGACAATATCAGAAAACAAAGTTTTTTCACTTGGAATGTATCTTCAGCATTTCAAAGTCCACTAGATTTCCTAAAATTTCCCATTTCCTATCAGAGCTAAAATTTTTCAAACTGTACTCTTAGAGATTTAATGAGAAAGGAGAGCAGGGGTTTGTAACCACATGTGATTAGCAATGCAGAGTGGAGGAGATTCACTGAGAGATGGGAACATCCCAGTGCCAGCAGGTTTGTGCTCCTCTGCTGTGGAAAAAGAAGAGGCAAGACCCTGGTGAGAACAGAATCCCCTCATTCTCATGGTATTAGGTAGAACCATGAATTAATCTGTTTTTGTTTTTTTTTTTTTTGGTGGGGTTTGTATTTAATTTGATCATTGTCAAACTGTGTCTGCTCCTAAAAGCAATGAGGTGAAGTTTTCAATTTTTAAAAAACTGAAAAAGCCACAAGCAACTCTCATTTATTTTAAAAATTACTTCATCATGCCTTGCAAGAGCTCAGTGTCCTGCTTTCATGGCATCCCAGAATGGCACACTATTTTATATTTATTTATATTTTTATTTTATCCTTTTTTATATTACTGCTACATGTCCAGTGCCCTGAAACTTTCTGCACCCCTTTTTTGTGGCAAAACTCAATTTTCCCTTATTTTCCTTTCCCTTTCCTGCACATTTCACTTCTAAGAGTGAAGATCCTGATCCTTAAAAAATACAAATAATTCCCCCTTTCTTAACAATAACAATGTCACCCTTGATTAGGCACCTCTTGTAAACCATTTTTCTCATCCTAAAAAGAGAGCTGTCAAGTTTTAGGACAAAATTCTCATTATATCTTTTGATACTGCAATTCTAAGATTCCAGGAAACATTTACCAGAAAAAGATGGGCATTTTTGGGCAGAGGTGGAGGTGTAGCAGCAATCCCTCAGAGGAGTGGGGCACAGGCATTGTGACACCTCAGGTGCAGATAAACCATGGAATCACAGAATGGTTTAGGTTGGAAAAGTCCTTCTAAGACCATCAAGTCCAACCATTAACCCCACACTGCCAGGGCCACCATCAAACCCTGTCCCCAGGTGCCACAGCCACACATTTTTGAACACTTCCAGGGGTGGTGATGACAAAAACCACACTCAACTCCTTGGGTATTTTAATGGCCATTGTAGAAAATAAATAATGGGTGTGGTTTATTTCGGGGTTCTTTGGAGAAGTGGTGATGTCTTCTTCTTAGTGCTGCTCTCTGCTCGTTCCTATCCTCATTTTATTCAATTTTTGTCCCAGTTTCAGAAGCAATGCAGAATAAAATGTGTTCATGAAGGAGGGGAAAGGAGAGGGGAAATAAATTTAGAGGAAAAAAGGAGTTTGGAACAGGCAAGCCTGAAACTCAGATGGAGCTCACCTCACTGAGTGGGATTCCAGAGCTTGGCTGTGCCCATCCCCACCCCCTTAGGTCAATTAATCCCAGAGCTGAAGCTTAAAAACACTGTCAGTGCTAATTTAACTTGTGCATGGTGGGCAATTTGCTTTTGGAGAAACTGTGAGACATAAATCCCTACTACAAATGTAATTTCCCACCTATCCAAAGAGAGCTGGAACACTCTGGTCAAGGGGTGGAAAGCAATGCACTTTAATAATGAAAGGTGCCAAAAATATTTTCATCCATCTCCCTCACATGGCACTGACAAACGTCATGAAATAATGAAAATTTTCTGGATCTGTGAATGCCATAAAAAATATTAATGTCAAATGACATCAGGACAGTTTATGGTTTTGAAATGCCACAAGATATTTTATCCTTTATTGACCATGAGATGGGATATTAGTCATTTGAAGAGCTTACTCTCCATGAGGCAGGAAAATCACATTAACTCCTTGTTTCCTGGTATTTTGCTCTTTTTCCTGCTATAAATACATTAAAAATATTTTCTCTGGCTCACAACTTGATAAAAGCTTTCATGTTCCTGCAAAGGGATCAAAGAGTTCGACACAAACATTGCCCAGATGATTGAGTTCCTTGAAAGCTGCTCAGTGACACTCAGTGCTACAAAGGAGGAGCTGCTTCACAACCTTTAATGGCATTAATTTTGCAACAAATCCTATAAAACAGGAAGCAATCTTCTCCTCCCTTTATCTAAGGCCATCACTGCTTTCCCTGTTTGTTAATGGTTGTACAAAGTGTCTGACTCAGAGGGAATCAAAGCTGCTGCTCCTGCTTTGGGGATGGCATCAGTTGCTCTGTTGGAGCTCTGCTGAGGAGAAATTAAATCCTGTTGGAATATATTCCCATCTGCCAGAGCCACTCCACAATATTTTGATTGCAAATGGAGAGAAAGATGTGGTTTATGGGTGGTATTAAACCCATCCTGGAGTGGGAATTTAAAAACCAGCCAATCTGTACCTTTAAGGAGCCTGTTCCTCACCTCTGACTGTAAAACCAGCCCAGAGATGGGCTGACTTATGGAAAACTCTAAAATCAGGTTAAACAAATGCCATTTCAGGTTGGAAATGTGGCTTCCTGACTACAGGTATCTTAAACCCTCGTGGATTTTAGATCTTCCAGCATTTATCAAATGGTACCAGCTGTTTGTGGGTAAAAGGCTGAATGGAGCCCTCAGTGTCTGTGCTGTGGGTGCCCCTCTGGGGGCTCAGAGCAATTCTCCAGTCAATTCAGAATTCATCAGGAGAGCCCATGGCACCTCCAGAGTGTTCAGGCACCTCCCCAGTGTCTTTGGCAGTGCTGACCAGATTTCTGTGGACATTAAAGGGGTTCTGGACACCAATCTTGTACAGACACCTCTGCTTTACAAACAGCAGAAATTAAGAGTCCTGACTCTGCTTTCTCCAAAGAAACTCACCCTGTGCTTTACCAAACAGGAATTTTCATGCAGTTGTTCATCTGGCCTCTGTAAATGGCTAATTCAAGTTCAGATGAATCACTGACCAAGCCATACAACCATAAAATCATAGAATGGGGTTGGAAGGGAATTAAAGATCATTTTGTTCCAATCCCCTGCCATGGGCAGGGACACCTTCCACTGCCCCAGGTGGCCCCAATCCCCATCCAACCTGGCCTTGGACACTTCCAGGGATGGAGCATCCATCACTTCTCTAGGTAACTTGTGCCAGGGCTCACCACACACACAGGGAAGAATTTCTTCTAAAAATCTAATCTAACCCAGCCCTCTGTCAGTTTAAAGCCATTCCCTCTGGTTCTATACCCCTGTACAATCCAGGCAGCTTTCCAGTGGCTGGAATCCCTGGATGACAGTCAGCTGCAGAGAACCACATGAAACCAGAGGAAACTGCTCCAGAGCAATGTGAAATCACCCCAGAGGGCTGCTGACCTTGCCAGCTGCAAGGCTGGGTGACATTTGCTGAGGCCATGGCTCCCAGAAGAGCACAGCTTGTCACAGGGGTGTGCAGGGAAGGGTCAGGTCTGAGGCTCCTTCTTGGCTGGGCACACTGGGATGAGGGCACAGAGAGCCCAAGGGATGCTCTGAGGGAATTCTGGGCTTCTCCCAGGATAGGAATAATTCCCTAGACAGAATCACAAAGTCACTCAGGTTGGAAATGACCTCCAAGGTCACTGTGCCTGATCCCCACCTTGTCCCCAGCCCAGAGCTCTGAGTGCCACCTCCAGCCCTTCCCTGGGCACTCCAAACCTCCCTGGGCAGCTCCTTCTAAGCCTGACCACTCTTTCCATTAAAAAAAAATAATTATCCTGATGTCCCACCTAAACCTCTTCATGCACAGCTTGAGGCCATTTCCTCTCATCCTGTCCCTTGTTCCCTGGGAGCTGAGCCCAGCCCTCACCCAACCTAAGGTTTTTTGAGATACTCTGAAGTACCTGACAGATCCAATGACACAGAAACTCTGGGAGCTCTGCACCTTTCTGCAGGGGAGCTTGGAGACCAGGATGTCCTGGGACATCTCAGAGAACAGCAGTTGCACCTGAACAGGCAAATTTTTTGAGTCTCTTAAGCCCATCCTGCCACAAAATTAAAGATATCCCACTGTCCTTAGCTTAAGTCCAACATAGTCCCAATGATTTTAAAGAGGAAAAATTATATATATATATACATAAAATGGAATCTTAGAGTCATTGAGGTTTTAAAACACCTCTAAGAACATCAAGTCCAACACTGCCAGGTCCACACCAATCCATGTTCCTGTTTTTGAACACTTTCTTGGACAATGACTCCACCACTTCCCTGGGCAGCCTGTTCCAGTGCTTGACCTCTCTATATAATCAAATGTACACAAATACATACAAATATTTTCCTCATTGCTCTGCTGGGATGATGTACTAGAAAGTGTTTTAAAGAGATTTTTCTTTGTGTTTTACTAACTCTGCTGCTTTATAAAACCCAGTGGGTTAATGCTAAGCTCAGGGGAGGGCACAGAGCAAGAAGAGCAGGAAATTATTCCAAATGCACAGGGGTCTTGTCCTGCTAGATGTGATATCACAGCAGCTTCTGCCTCCTCTCCCTGGGTGTTATCAGGGAATTTTGGAAATGAGGAAGTCAGCACAAGGATCAGGGATTTTCAATTTCCCTTCTGTGCCTGCAAAGAATTTTGGTGTGGCCTTGGGCAAGTGATGAAAAAGCATGTTCTGGTTAATGAGTGCAGTGCCCAGGGCTGTGGAACAGGGGTGATTCTGTGTCCCATCCCTAATTCATCCTGTGTGTTTGCACTGCAAGGCTTTAAAAATGGAGCTCAATGCAGGATCTCCAGTGCAAAAGAACTTAATTCTCTGCTAAGGCCTGCAGGCCTTCTGTAATAAAAAGAGTGAAAAATAACTATAAACTACCAGGAGACACAATCAGCCCTGCTGCTGCATGGCCCCTTGAGACCTGAGTTTTAAACTAAAGCTTCTCAGAACACCCTGAACACTGAGTTAAGCTCCCTCCTTCATTAATCTCCCCTGCCCATTATTTGGCAGGTTAATTCCTTGGCCTGTGGCCACTTTTGTCATTCCAGCAGGAAAAAACCCAAAAACTTTATTATGTACAGTTCCAGCTTGTTTATTTTCTGTCAGAGACCTAATTAATGATTGTGCTAAACTCCTCACTTTGCACAACAAACACAACACTTCCGTGGGTTGATTCAATTTTCACTGCACACCATCCATATTATTGGATTTCACCAGGAGCCACGTCTGCATCCCTGTGATCCTCAGTGGTGCTGCAAGTGCAGGGAGGATGCTCTGATGCTTGGGAATGGCAAATTGAATGGAATCCTCCCTTACCTCGGGCTAAGAGCTGGTTCCTCCCTCCTGGCTGAGATGTTCTCCCTGTGGGATGATGAGAAACCCCACTGGAGTGCAGCTGAGGGGGTTTTTGGGGTTTGCTTACCCAGGAAGGAGGTCAGGAACCTGAAGTACTTGGGGCACGGCCGCACCACGACTTCTCCCACCTCTGCTTCAGGCCAGCAGGTGATGTTGTCCCACTGCCTCCTGCAGCCTGGGGGAGAGAGAAAAGCAGGTGGAGGAGTGCTGGATGCAGCAGAGCTGTGGAGAGCCCCCCAACCCGGCACAGGCACCTTTTGGAATGAAACCCCACGGAAATATTTCCTTTAAACACACAGCTTTTAGCTCCCCCAGCCCCTAAAATCAGCCCTGTAATTTTCCAGAAACCAGTATGGAAAGAATAGCAGATAATGGGAAAAAAAGAGGCAAATCAAGCTTGATACAAGAACAGTCTTCTCCAAGATTAAAAAGGCAGAAAATCCTAATTAAATATCTCTCTTCCTTGTCCTTGTCACTCCCTGTTGCATTAAAACACCTGATCTGAACCTGTGAGACATTCCTTCTCTGCTTCCCCCAAATGCCATCATCTTTTCCTTCCCACTGCAATGATTGTGCAGCTCCCACAGCAGGAAGGGGACACAGAGGACAAACAAGGGATTAAGGACCAAAATCCCTTCACCAGGAGCAGTTTTCTTCTTAGAAAGGGAAAAGGCACAAAACACTGCTGGAAGCTGAGCAGGGACAGTGCTGGGGCCAGGAGATGATCCCTGTGGAAGAGTGAGGGAAGGTCCAAGCTAGGAATGAAGGAATAACCAACACAAGGAAAAAAACAGAGTTTTGTCAAAATGAGGCATTGCTGAAGATTTTCTGGGTAGAATAAAAGCTTTCATGGAAAGAAAGAAAAAAAAAGGAAAGCCATGTCCTTCCCACAGATTTATATTGTTCTGATTTTGCCCTTTTATTTCTCACAAGGCATTAATAACACCCCGTGCATGCTGCATTGTTGGATCATGCAACATTAACACTGAAGCCAAGAGGAGTTGGCAGATCTGAATTAAAAATAATAATTAAATAAAAAAAAAGGGAATCAAACACATTTTTACATTGATATGTTACCATTTTAGCACTCTTAGCAGAATTTTGTTGTTTTCCCCCCCTGCTTTATATTTCCAAGAGCCAGGCACTTTAGTTGCTGCCGGGGTGAGATGGATGGTGTAGATTTGCTAATTTTAATATACTTATTTTCTGCTGTGAAATAGGAGCAAAAGCAAGGCAGGTTTAAAAATTTAAAGGGTGTAAAGATAAACTTTATTAACAACATAAAAAAAGAATAAATTCAGAATAAAACCTTCAGAACAGCCCTACTTCCCTGTCCCACACCTTTTTCTCTTTCTTAACAACAACAAACAGAAACACTTCAGTCAGTTACCAACTGAAATAATCTTTTTCAGCTCACTCTGGGGAGAGGAGTCTCCCCTTGTCAGGCCATAGAGACTTTTCCACAAGAAGGAAAAACAGTTCTCTCGTGGCTTCACCTTCTCATCACAATCCATGGCTGTCAGCAGAGCTCCTTTTTCCCAGCTCTCAGTTTTTTGTCACACCCCATTAGATAGAAATGCTCCCTCAAAAGTGACTCACACACTGTGGAGGTCAACAGCCCCACACAAGAAAGAGACTGGGATGTGAAGAACAAAGTGGTGAGAAAATGTTGAGGAAATACTTCTCACGTGTCAGTGTCCTGGTATGAAGGACAGGTGTGTTTGTCAATAAAGGCAGCAGCTTCTCTTTGAAATGGAGAATGTAAACCCTCTCCCTCCAAATTATTATGATTTTGAAATTAAGGGGCTCTCAGGCAAAGATAGGGGAATTAGGAATAGCAGTTCTTTACTGGGAAAATTAAAATAGAAATGCAGTATTACAAAGAACAATCCCAAACCCTGCCAGAGTCAGAATCCAAGCTGACACCCGTCAGTCAGTCAGGGTGTTGGCAGCAGTCCCATTCAATGGTGGCTGCATCCTCCTGCAGTGGCAGATGTGGTTCAGCTGGAGCAGGGCTCCTGGAGAAGGGGCAGTTTTCCTCTGAAGCTCCAGGGATGATGTGGAAAGGTCTGGCTTTCCTCTGGAATCCAGTGGAAAGAAGGTTCCTTGGTGTCCAAAATCTCAGTTTTTATCTGGGTAGGAAAGGCTTGGCTCCTCCCCTGGCTGGAGCATCTCCCAGTGGGATGATGGAATTTTATCAGCCATGCCCTGGGACTCAATGGCCATGAACAGGAGATATCTCCTGGAGGGAGGATGGGCTGTGGAAAGATAAAGATGATTGCCCCAGCTGGTTTAAAGCTGGCCCATTAGCAGAGAATATGTGCCAGGAGATCAGGGTCACTGCCCCACCCGGCTGCAGCAGATGGGGACAGAATTCACATTTCTGGCCACATCAACCCAACACAGCCAGCAAAGGGAACTGTGAAAACTCCTGTCAGGCTGCACTTGTTAGTAACTACACCCTGCTCTGAAATTCAATAGGGAGCTCACAGAAAGGCTTTGAAGCTGAAGAAGAGCCCTTAGCTCGCTTTCAAAGTGATTTTACAGGTTTTTCTCCCCCTCTTCTTTCATGAACAAACTGAACTTTTCAAATGAAGTCCTGAGCCGAGTTTATCGGAGCCTGAAAAAGGGAATGACTGATGGAATCTCCTCCACTCAGCTCCCCTGCAGAGTTCATTAAAAGTCAGCTTTCAGGTCCTTATATCAGGTGCCCAGCTCAGCTCTCAGCCTCACACTTATCTCCCACCAAACAGCCAGCAGCTCCAAAAGTGTCAGGATATTAAAGATTCCAAGGAAAATGATCCCATGATGGAATATTTCACATTCTACAATCTTTTCCTCCACCAGCTGCAATAAATTAGAGTGCAGCCATTACCTCATGATAGGTTATAATACAAAATAAAAGCTATCTGATAGCATCAGATGGCTTTTTAAATGGCCTGAATTATGCTCTCTGAGAGTTTAGGTGATCTGTATCTTTTTCTCTGTTGACATTTTTCAGCACCACCTGTGATGTGTGAAGAAAGCTTTTAGTGCTTATTTTTGTATCAAAAGCTCTTATTTCTGATTAAAAGAAAGTGAAACTGGCCTTGCAAGACACATAAAGTGTGTTTTTACAAATCATTGCTTCTGTAAACACACTTTGTATCTGCCCATTAGCTTTTACAACACCAATCTTCCTCATTGCTGCCCCAAACACCCTGAAAATATTTCTGCAATAAATAAAGAAGGCAATGGAAACCAGAACTCTGGCTGGCAGTGCCTGTCATCACAGGATCAGTGAATTTTGGAGTGGTTTGGGTCAGAATGGGCCCTAAGGAACATCTCATTCCAAATTCCTTCCACTATCCCAGGCTGCTCCAAGCCCTGTCCAGCCTGGCCTTGGACATTTCCAGGGGATCCAGGGGCAGCCACAGCTTCTCTGGGCCTGACAGATCTGTGTCTTTCTTGTGCTAATTATCTGCATTCAGGAAAACCAATAATTTTTAGTGAGTAGAAGAGAAGAACTGGAGTTTAAAGAGTTGGAATAATTGGAGATTGATACCTGCAGAATGCTCTACATGCACAATGCAATGCTGTAATCATCCCATCACAACCTCAGGTAAAACTTTGTGCCCTTTAATCTGACCCAGCACAGAGCCAACCTTTATCAAGGAGACTTTCAGAAACTGCTTTTTTTCCTCCAAAACTGATAGACTTTATCCTGGAAAACTGCTGGGACTGGGAGGTTGGCAGGCAAAAAACTAGGTGAATCTGGAGGAGCTGTATAAAAATAAGTCTGTGGCTTTTCCAAGCCAGCAGCACCTAGCACCTCTCTGGGTGTCTCAGGTGAAGTCTTTAACTCTTGTCATTATAAAAATAAACTTTATAAAAAACTAAATAAATATTTTTAAAAAGAAGAGGAGTAAATGGATGCCAACTGCTTTCCACAAAGGAAGAGACCTTAAAATCACCTCATTCCAATCCCCCTGCCATGGGCAGGGACATCTTCCACTGTCCCAGGGTGATCCAATTCCTGTCCAACCTGGCCTTGGGCACTTCCAGGGATCCAGGGGCAGCCACAGCTTCTCTGGGGATCTGTGCCAGGGACTCATCACCTTCATAGGGAACAATTTCTTCCTAATATCTGATCTCAACCTACCCTCTTTCAGTTTGAAGCCACTCCCCCTTGTCCTCTCACTCCAGTTCCAGCACTCTCTCCATGGACAAAACAATTTCCCTATGCCCAAAACTGCAATTTCTGAATCAGTCCGATTCATCAGGAGTGACTGGTGGAAATGCAGATTTATCCCAGCCCAATATTTCAGCATTAGGAGGGCATGAGGAGGCCCCAGCACACCTTTCCCACTGTCTCTGCCAGAAGAGGATCAGAGCTCTCATCTCCTCTCCCTTTAAAAGGTTACTAAACAGAAAACAGGTCAATTCTCATGAGGCACACTGGTGTGCAGAACTGGCAGGCTGGAGCATAAAAACCCATTTACTGGAGTCCTATCTACACTTACAGCAAATCGTGGTCAAAGCTTATCTAGGAAGCAGCAGAGAACTGTCCCTCATGAATAAACATGAATTCCAGAGCTCTGGCACAGCCCTGGGATGGGGCCTGGTTTGGCTGAGGAAAGAGATGAACAGCAGCAGGCTGGTACCAGGCACTCTCTGAAGCCAGGTGAACTCCCAGTTCAGGGAAAAACCCTTTCAGCACATCAGTCTTTCACTGAATCATGGAATCATTAAGGCTGGAAAAGACCTCCAAGGGCATCAAATCCAACCTCTGTCCGAACACCACCCCCAAATCCTCACAGCAAATTCTCTCTGATGCATGGGGGGTCACTCCAGGTCTCTTCTGAAAGACACCCCCACACTTTTTGCTCTTGGGATCCCTGTTCAGATGCAGAGGTGCCCATCTGACAGCTGGGCTATCTCAGGAACTCCCAGTACCCACAGGGACAACAGCAAGGCAAACAGCTCAGTCAAGCCAGGCTGAGCTATCCCAGGGCACCATCACAGCCTGGTGTGCTGCAATAAAATCTCACTTTCACTCCAATTTCATACCAGCAGGCAGTTTCCAAGCTCTCAGGCCTGTAAACAGCCATGGGGTGACATTTATTGTCCCCCTGACAAGCCAAGCCTTGCTGCTCACCCCGTGGCTTGCCTGCTACAAGCATCTCATTACAACCAATTATCACTGCATCAATCTCCCTGCCCCAGCTGAGCTCTGATCTTCTGCCTGACTGAGGGAGACAGACTCCAAAAGATGGTGCCTGCAACAATCCCTAACTCAGCACCACCCAGAAAGTTTGAATTTAAGCCCAGAGGAGGAAAACTCACCATCAGCCACTACAGCCACCACAGACTCCAGAGAGCAGAGGCCTCCCAAATGAGGGATAATTTCCTATTTCAAAGATGTATGAAATAATAAAAAATACCCTAGATAGATTCTTTCTCTCCCATAAATCTTGTAAATTAAGTGCAATTTGATTTTGATTCTGAACCCAGGATAATTTTTAGAATTCACTATCTCCTGTGCCAAGGCATTGCACAGTTTAAGTGTCCACTGGCAGAAAAATTATATCCTTTTCTGAATTCCCTTTGAACCTGCTCATTGCTGGTTTCACTAGGAATTGCTCAGTTCTTCTACAAAGACAGAAATATTCACAGCCTAACCACAATATCCCTTTCCCTGGGGAGAAAAGCCATAAAATCCTCTTTAATATCCCTCCTCAGGCATCTTTTTATTCAAGCTGAAGTGTCCCAGCCTATTTAGTAGCTTCCAGCTCCTATCATTTCTGCCTTGTATCTTTGCTGGGTTTAATTCTACCCCATCCAGCCCTAGGCTTGCAGAGTAGGGTTTTACCCTGTTTTTTTTCTGATAAATTTGGTTTGACTGGGGTTGGCTTGGCTCTGATGTTTCACTAAATGCATCTCCCTTCTCTTCCCTGGAAAAGTCACTGCTGTGCCCTCCTGTCCCCACTCAAATTCCAGCATCCTCTGGGCATCTCTCCTTCCCCCAGCTCCATCTCATCACCTTTTTTTTATCTGTATCACCACTGACAGTCTGCTCTGCAGGAACCCCATCCCCTCAGAGTTTTCCACAGCTTTGTGTTCAATTTGGACGTTTTCTGCCTGCTGTGCTGCCTGCTCTCACTGCAGTACTGCAGGCAGGAGGTGACAGAGAAGCCAAAGTCAAGTCAAAATCCACAGAACATGTGGCCCCTGACACAGGGATGAGCTCTGTGGGGCTCTGATGCTCCTTTGCTCATCACTCACTGAAGGATCTGCTGCTCCAATTCAGCAGAAAAGGGATTGGGCATCCACAGAAAGCAAAAAGGATCCCAAAATTCAGGACAAGTGAAAAGAGCTGCCTTTGGACTTTGCCTCAATATCTGTGGCAAGCCTGTGATTTCATTTTCCCCACAAGCTGGACTGGATAATCTTAAAGGTCTTTTCCAGCCTTAACAACTCCATGATTCTATAACAAGAGCACCATTAATTACTATAAAACCTGGTTTACACTTCTGCAAGTAGAAGCTATCCAAGCACTCAACAGGAATATACTAAAAAATAACTTTCTTCCCAAATATTTGTAGAAATTTGACTCAAAGACATATGAGAAAAACTTCACTTTACAGCCCCAGATTGAATCATTCTTATCAGAATGAAAGAAATCACCAGTGACTGTTGCTGGAGAGTGATTTTTAAGCATAAAAATCCTATGAGATTTTCCATCAGCAACATCTATTAGGAAACAATTTTGTTTAAAAAAAAGCTTGTAATCATTTTGTCCTTTTTTAACCAACAAACTAAACAAACACTTGACTTTTTTAATCCCTCCTTTTCATAAATCAAATTTGTGAGCTGAGCCCTTCTGCCTAACTCCAGAACACATAAACTGAAAGAAAAGATCCAAGATTTAAGATGAAGGTTTGCACAGGGTGTTGCCAAAAACATGATTTTCTCCTCAGCAGCCTCTGAACAAGATCTCCAGTGCTCTGACACAGAGCATGCTTAGAGGATTATTCCAGGGTTTCCTCACTCACACCCCTCTGCTCTTCCAGGAATTGTAGACAACTGGATTTATAGAGAATCAGACTGTGAATTTAGGTTCCTTCCTAGATGGTTTTTCCCATATTGGCATCTCCAGAAGGAGATATGGCTCAACCTCCAGGAATGCTTTTTCCAACATCACTTATGGTGTGTGCAATATTCCCCAGTGTGCTTATCTCAGGTAAAAATGGCAGATACCATCATGAAAGTGCTCTGACCCAGTCAATATTAACAGAAAAATGAAAAGTAAAGATGAGCAAGGAGAGATTTTGAACCAGAAATGTCATGAGATGTGAGGGGGACAAACACAAGCTGCTGTCAGAAACAAAACCTCTGCATAGATGGATTAATCTGAGCCATTATCCAGAGCTTTGAAAACACTTGGATTTATTGGTCTGCAGCAATGGCACTTTCTCCTTATTTCTATAACCTTTGCACAGCTAAGGCTGTGTGCATTTATCTATTATCCCATTTTTTTATTATCCCATCAAATTAAAAAAAAAGGAAGCAAAACCTCTGCTGGCATTTAAAAGTGTGACAAATTCTCCAAACCATAATGCCTTTTCCAACACAAATTTCTGTCTGCTAAGTGCCTGCTAATCCTGCCAAACCCTGGGACAGCTGTTCCCAACTCAAACAAACCCTGCTGCTTGCTAGAGAGCTTCCAGCCTGTCGCTGGATTCTGCTGGGAGCCAGGGAAAAAGCAGCCTTGAAGCCTTGGGTTTCTCAGGCTGCTCAAGGATAAGAAATTATAACAATGATTAAACACCTGCTGGAGATGTGATGCTTTGCAGAAAGCATGTTTTCAAAGAGGTGTTGCCTTCTTGGACCAATGAGCCTTTTCTGTTCTGTTTTGCACAAACTACCCTATATAAGTGCAGTGTTTCTTTCAATAAATCTCTTTTGATTCTCCATTACACAAAAGAACTCTGTTGCATTATCCTTCTTGCTGCTCCTACAGCCAAAATGCACCAGCCATGAGTTAGCAACAGGCAAATCTAAGGCAAAGCCTCAACTCCTGAAGTGTTTCAAGGCAGAAAACAGATGTTGGAATGTCTTAGTATCTGTGGAAAGGTGAGGTCAAGGCAAAAATCAGCTCTTAGCTCCACAGGGAGGAGTGATGAGGTGCTGTGCTGGAATTTCATCCTGGTTCTGGTGGGTGTTTGGCACTTAAGGTGATGGGTGGGCTCAGACAAGCACCTGTGGGAGCACTGTTGGAAACATGAAATTGTTGAGGTTGGAAAAACGTTTTAAAGCCATTGAGAACAAAATTTAACCCAGCACCACTGGTGGTCACCATTAAATCACATCCCCAAAACTCAACTGGGAATTTGCAGTGCTCACTGGAGAGGTGGGCAGTGGGAGCAAGGATGGACAGAAAAAGAACCATTTTTAGGGAGAAATTTTGGTGATTACTGCTCCCTCAGAAAGAAACTCCTGATCTGGAAGAACAGCACTGGCTTCAGGCTGGATCAGAGCAGCCAACACCAAAGGTTGGTGTTTCAGGGGCCAGCCTTCACAGCAGAGTCTGCAGAGGTTCTCCTCTGAAAAACCCACAGCAGATTTCTTTATTTTGAGTTTCCAGGGAGTGGTTTCACCTCTGAAAGAGCTGCTGTGCTTGGGAAGAGTCCCAGAGAGTTGAGGGAATGGTGAAGGAAGATCAATTGGAAGGACCTGTCCTATTGTGTATCATGACCATGACCAAAGAACTGGGGGGAAAAATTCCTGTTAAATAACAGAGGGCTTGACTTTGGTACTGATCCTACATGAGAGTCTGGGGTTTAAGGTCTTGATGTCCCATGGCTGAATTTTCTACTGCTGTAGGAGAGGCCACCCTGTCAAGGAATGGAGGGGACTGATGTCACATCTGGGACTTGCCCAGTGCTGCTGCTCAGAGCAAGAATGAAACCAAGAGACCCTTTATATCACCTAGGCTGGAGTAATAGGAAAAAAGGAAATTAAAAATTAATAAAAGAGAACATGGCAGAAAGTCCAGCAGGTCCTTTTGCCTTTAGAGACACCATCAAGATCAAACATATTTTATGTGGTTTTTTTAATATGCTGATAGAGGTTTGATTTAGGGTTTGTTTTAGCAGACCAACAGCTGTCATTTAATGCCATGTTACCCCAGGATTTTTTGAGAGGCTGATGAACATGGCACAAGACTTATGAGAGTTCTACCCAACTCTGAAACGACAGAATCCCAGAATCTTTGAGGTTGGGAAAGACCCATAAGGTCACATCCACAGTTTTTCCCCACCCTACTTTGGGCAGTTTTTGGAGTTCTTGAGCTGGATCAGCCACGTGGTGCCTGCTCCAGCACCTGCAGAGCTGCTGATAGCAGGATTGTCCCACAAATCCCACTGACACCTCATCTGCCCCAGGAGGGCTTATGCAACTGGAGGTGAGAATTCACTTGAACTTTTCCAAGCAAGGAACTATTAATTATTTCTTATCTTGCTACACTATAAACAGATGGTGATGAATAAACAGGCTCCTAATTTAAACTTCATCAATGTTTTTTTTCCAGCTTGATTTTTAATTTCCATATGTTCACTGTTTCTCCTCCCATCAAACTTGCTTTGAATTCTTCAGGGGGAACTGACAGAGACCCCTAGGCTCCAAATTTATTTTTTTAAGCTGGTCTCCACTGTGGAACAGCAAAAGCAATGTTCAGAGTTTAAACAGCATGGGCCATTTCCCACCTGGATTTTTTTTTCATGTGACAATGGTGATGATGAGCTTGCAGGACTCATCTGTATCTCACAAGTGTGAGGCATGTGCAAATTCAGCAGAAGTGAACAGGCACTGGGAGGGGGAATGGCACTATTTTTTCCCCGTGTTTTCCATTTTTCAGGCTTTTTTATTGGCTTTATTCTGTTTCCAAGACAGAGAGGGCTAGAGAACAAACAAAAAAAAATGCAGTGTTGAAGGAGTAAGGGTATCAGGCCAGGCTGGACAGGGCTTGGAGCAGCCTGGGACAGTGGAAGGTGTCCCTGCCCATGGCAGGGGGTGGCACTGGGTGGGTTTTGAGGTCCCTTCCAACCCAAACCAGTCCATGATTCTGTGATTCCACAAAGGCCATACTTCCTGCACAGCTCTTGGTCCCCAGGGCTGCTCATCCCACCCATGGTTCCCTATTCAGCTGCTACCCCTAAATAACTCTCCTGCTTCTGAAAGAGTATCTGATTGCAGAGCAAATTAATTAGCAGTAATGGGATAAACAGATAATGAGCTGAGCCAGCTGAGCTAGACCTGATTGATTTTCCTGCCCTTTTAACAAAGAGAAGGCTACTTCTTAAAATTTATTTATTATCATTTCATTTGCGTGCTCCAGTTTAAGCTGAACTGTTTGTAAATCACAACCATGGAGAAGAGAAGCTTTCTCAGAAACAAACCCAGAAACACTCCTCTGTGCTCTGACACAAAAGAGGCAAATGAAAGCCAGCAGGAAGCAGTGCAGTGGTGATTCCTGCCTTGCAGCATCAGGAGCTCAGCCACACCTCAGGGAGGGATTTGCCTCTGTCTGTGAGCCTGGGAAGCAAAGCCCTTTATCCCAGCCCTTGGGAGAGCTTCCCTGCTGCTGCACTCCACTGTGCTGCACACACATGTGCAAGCTGGAGAAGCATCTGGAACTAAATCCCAGTTTTCACTGAGGCTGGAATTGCATTCCTCACTTCTGGAATGCAGAATCATGGAATAGTTTGGGTTGAAAGGGACCTTTAAAGCTCATCTTGCCCACCCCCCCTGCCATGATTTCACCTCATCTGGCCAAAACCCCTCCAAGACAGGGAACACCAGCACAGAGATTATCTGTGAAATGTCTTTTTTTTTCCTACACACCTGAGCTGCTCACTAAGATTCTCCTCAGTTTAAAGATTTTGATAACAGGCAGGACAATCTGAACAGGATTCATCACATCTGGAAAGAGCTGCCTACACCTGGACACACCAGAGACACCCAAAAGCAAGTGAATATCCTTGCCAAAAGTCATTCCCATGCCATGGCTGCCTGTGTAAATCTGATCTCTGTCTGCCTATTCCTGATTTTAATGGCAAAGAATCCACTCCTGTGTTGAATCACGTATCATTTGAAGTCTTTGCATGTTATTTCAGCATGGAGATAAAGAACATCAGGTCAGAGGAGAGCAAGGCCAGCCCTGCTCACCAATCCAGCCCTGCAGCACAACTGCATCCCACACACCCTTCCAGAACCTGGGCAAGCTCTGCCACAAAGCCCACAAACCTGCAGAGCTGCAGAGAGGCTGCTGAGTGTTCTCTGATGGTTAAAAACTTCCTTAAAAGCCCAGACTTTGATCTTGCTGCTGTTTGGCTCTCCTCTGTACACACTGCCAGCTTCAACTGCTTTTCCCTGTGGATTTCCCCCTCACTGCATCCTCTGCAGCCTTTCCTTGCTGGAAAACAAATTAAAACTTCTCCTCCTCAGAGCTGGGCAGTATTTGGTGAGCCCTGGGCTGTAGAATCACAGAATCATCAGGAAGAGACCTTTAAAATGATCCAGTCCAGTTGTCACACCTCCTCAAATATGGGCAAATTCACAGATACTGAATCACACTCCCAGCAGGGAATAGAGGGATTCACATGGATCATCTCCTTCCTCCCCTGCCATGGGCAGAGACACCTTCCACTGTCCCAGGCTGCTCCAAGCCCAGCCTGGCCTTGGACACTTCCAGGGATGGAAGAAGTTTAATCTGAAAAGAAACCAGGATTTCCTGCATGTTCAGCCCCTGTGAGGAAGGGGTGGGTGTTTGAAGACAGGAAAAAACAGTTGTTGTTTATCAGTGGAAATCTACCTGCTTAACCTGAGCCAGGATCAACCTCAGCACCACCACCAAGGGCTCCTAACAAGTGACTAATCTGTCTGACACATCAAATTACAGCTGTGATTAACCCACTCTGATCAATACAATTGATAATGGCTCCCAAACAAAGCTTTCCTTCCAGAATGTACTGAGGCACTGTGTTTATTTCCACTCATTTGATTAGAAAGGATAACGAATTGCTCATTAAACCTCGGGTGATTCTCCTGTTCCTGAAAAGGCAACACAACTACCTGGCCATAAATCAGAGTTTTACACTGCAGGTCACAGGGAGCATCCATTGCTTTCCATGCTCCTGTTCTGGGGGATGGAAATGGGTTAAAATCATGTTTCTCCTCAGAGTTTTATTAGGATTTCTCTTTCCAGCAACACTCAGATCAAACAGTCATCACCTTCATATGATCTCATATCATCACCTTAATGAGATTTCTCTCCAACAAACTTCCCCCTCACCCCCAACCGTCAAAGTTCAAAGTTTGGTTTTACAGCTCAGCCTCATTTATTGAGTTATGGAGCCCCACTCCAGAAAAACATCTTTGACCTGCTTGTGCTCACATGCTGGGAACACTCTGAAAGGGAAAAATCCTATGTCAGCACTTGGAAATTGTCTGTCCACACAGCACATAACAGAATTTCTTCCTAATATCTGATCTCAACCTAACCTCTTTCAGTTTGAAGCCACTCCCCCTTGTCCTGTCACTCCAGTTCCAGCACTGTCTGCATGGACAAAACCATTTCCCTGTGCCCAAAACTGCAATTTCTGAATCAGTCCAATTCATCAGTAGTGACTAGTGGAAATGCTGACTTATCCCAGCCCAATGTTTCAGCATTCTATCAGGGAAAAAAAAACCCTCCAAAGGATTTCTATATATTTGCTTTGGGAATCAATAACTTGCAGCATGGCTGCGTGTCTTTACTTCAGAATTGGGAAAAATGTTTGCATTGGTTTAGTTCTGTTGTTACAGAAAAAATAAATAAAAAATAAAAAAAAGCTGGTTTTGGATTAAATGTTATAATGAGAAAATTATTTTGAGACAGCAGAAAAAATATTATCACTTCAACTATTTATTCTTCTCCTTTTAATGTACTCTATTTAATTGAATTTCTTTAAATATCCATGAAAATGAAATGAAGCATTTAGCTGGCTTTTAGTTGAAGGTTTTTATCCAATCTGAGTTCTCCCTTTACTGGATTCCAGAAGAACATTTTCTTCAAAAGATTCCCTTTAACTGTACAGGGACTCTTGAAGCAGCTTCCAAATCAAAGGCAGCCATTGCTTAGTAGATAAAAGCAGGGGCCAAAAGCTTTCCTGGCATCCAGTGAAGCTCCTCCTGGGACCAGCCTGTCCCAGGATTCTGTTCCATCAGAGCAGTCCTTCAGTCTGTGGCCTGGCTGCAAACATTGCCAAGGGAGAGTTTCCACTTCCATTTTTCCCTCTTTCGGCAGGAGGGATGCAAATCTCAAGCAGGATTTGAGATTCACCTTCCCAGCCCTTTTCCCAGCAAAATGATTTCTTTTTTTTGGATCCTGGGAGTCCAGCATGGGTCCCTACACACCTTTTACTGACAGATACAGGACTGGTAACTCCAGAGAGGCATCTGGACGGGGAGAGATCCAACTGGATGCCTTAACTTGGGATTCTGACAGCTCTGCTGCAGGACAGGTGTCCTAGGTTACAATGTAAAGATGTGCCCAAAAGTCTGGATTCTATCACCATCTGCTGAAACCAGGTGGGGCAGTGATCCTTATCTCTGTGGAGATATCCTCTGCTAATGGGCCATGTGTTAAACCAGCTGGGGCAATGTTCTTTATCTTTCCCACAGCCCATCCTCCCTCCAGGAGATATCTCCTGTTAATGGGCCAGTGGAGTCCCAGGGCATGACTGATAAAATTCCATCATCCCACTGGGAGATGCTCCAGCCAGGGCAGGAGCCAAGCCTTTCCTACCCAGATAAAAACTGAGATTTAGAACACCAAAAGCTGCCCTTACCCACTGGTTTCCAGAGGACAAGAGCTGCCAGACCTTTCTACAGAATCATTACTTCAACAAGAGCACTTCATCTGGACTGCTGCCACCACCATAGCCAGTGGGGTGTCAGGCTGTATTCTGACTCTGGCAGTGGTTTTCTTTTGTACTATTGCATGTATTTTATTTTTCCCTTTTTTCCTATTAAATTGTACTTCTGACTTGGAGTCCTTCACTGGTTTTGATTTCAAAAAACCGATGGGATGGGATGGGATGGGATGGGATGGGATGGGATGGGATGGGATGGGATGGGATGGGATGGGATGGGATGGGATGGGATGGGACAGCACCAAAACCTTCCTCCTTTCCTGATCATCAAAGCAGGAAGAGGGTTAAGGAACAAAGAGAGGATCTCAGCTGTCCCAACTTCAGAAATACTCCACAGCCTTGAAGCACCCTCTGCTTCACCATGAGAACAGAAGTTTTTAGGGGATGGAGGGCAGTTCAATCAAAGGAGATGGTCACAATGACTTCTCTTAAAGTAATCCAAGGCCTGGAAGAACTTCAGGTTCTCAGTTCCCAAGGGAAAATTGGTAAAATTCCAATTCAGAGAGGTTGAAAACTGAGTAAACCCACTGGAACACCTCAGTCAGGCTTTCCCAGCCAGGAGGCTGCAAGGGAACCTGCAGAGCTGCTGGAGCTCCTGGCTGACTGAGCTGTGCTTTGGAAACACCCATCTCCCTCCCTCCCGAAGAGCAGCTGGAGGAATCCTTGCTCCAGCAGCAGAAGGGCTGGGAAATGGCCTGGGGAAGGCACTGTGGGGATGAGGGACTGGTTGTGCTGGCCAGGGAGGGGTGGGAGCGCTGCCATACCTGAGGTCTGGTTGTCCCAGGTGAGCTCTGCCAGGCACTGGCTGCGCTCCTCCTCGATCTCCTGCATGATGCTGCACTCCGGCCGCGTGCTGGACAGCCTGCAGGGAGGGCAAGGAGGAGACTGTGAGCACAACCCATCCTCAGGGAGGCATTCCTGGGCATTCACAGCCTCCTGCAGCAGCCTGCAGCTCCCCAGGACCATTGCACACATGTGCACCCAGCCTTATTTTATGATTGCTTCAGAGCAACCCAGAGTCTGCTGAAAAATCAGCATTTCCCTCCATTTCCTTAGAAAACCCCCAACTTTTTATGTTTTTTTTTTTTTTCCTGATGATCAAGAGCAATTCTGCTGCTTTATGCTCTGGAAACCCTGCCTGGTTAACCATCAGCACCAGCTATGTAGGGCAGGGAGACAGCAGCTTTAATATTCATGGCAGCAGCAGTGGGATCTGTGCTTCATGCCTTATTCCCTGTCTCCTGGCTCTCACGACAATTCAAAGCACAACAAACCCCAAATCAAATAAGGACAGAATCTCTGATGCAGATTAGAAGATCAAGGAGCTAAAAAGCAGGAAATTCCCAGTGACCAGACTTTTCCCCCTCAAGTGGTTTTTCTTCAGTCAGCCCTGATCAAGTTGTGTTTGCAATACAAGTGGCCATAAATTCAGGTAATTAATTAATTGTGGACTCCTCGTAACATGCAATTAATGAGCTGCCTCAATCATAAAATGTGGATATGGTGATTTTTACTCCAAAAAAGAAGGAGCTGGGAGCTCACACACATCTCAGTGTCCCCTGGTCACCAACACACTCTCAGCTTGGAGGGGAACAACTTGACCATTGCTTTGTCCAGAAACTGAGGCTGCTAAATTCATTTCCAAAGATTGTTCCTTGGAAAGGGCATTCAACAGGCAGAAAACTTTTCAGAAACCCAGCTGCAAAGAGGTGGAGAGAAGGGAAAGATGTCAACAGAGCCAAACCTTGGCTTGAGTTTATCCTGTCACTGTTAAATGTAATGTGGGAAAAAACATCACTGGGGGTGAACTTCAGGAACAGATCATGAGGACACAGGAGAAACCTCTGCCAGAAATAAGTGATTGATTCACTGTCCCCTCTTGAGGGTTTTGGGATAATCATATATTTT